>JAZKJV010000797.1:600000-1030094 GCA_037367405.1 Ottelia alismoides
AAAATGAATTTACAGTGACATATTTCAGAAGAGGGAAGGGAGCCTACTTCATGAAAGAGGTAACCTTACCTACTCCATGATTATTTTTGACCACTTTTTTTTATTTTTTAGAAAATACTACAGTATATTTTCATAACTATATACATCTAATATGTCATTCGAATTTCATCAGAAACAGAGAGTCGGATGCCCTCCATCCAGAACAGATCGATTACAGCAATTCTAAGACCATTAAAATTACATGTTCTGGATGGAAGGCATAGGAGTCTCTGTTTTTTACGAAATGGGAATGATGTATTAGATAGATATAGTGATGAAAATACATGGTGGTATTTTTCAAAAAAAAAGTGACGAAAAATAGATATGAATAGGTAAGGTTACCAACTCCATGAAGTAGACTCCTTTTTCTCCATTCCAAAATATGTGGCCATATCATATGTTGTTTAAAATTAGACCCGTAGATGTTCTCAAAATTGCCAGGACTTTTTTATATATTCAAAATGAGTGACGAATGACATGGTGGGAAAATGTTTCCACCATCTTTAAATTAATATTAGTGCAAGTTCTGATGAAAAAGGCAAAGAGAAGTATCTCTAAACTAATATTTTTGTATGTAAGTTTTTTCAGATAAGGTTGGGTTAAGTTAGCGGATTATACTAACAACAGAAGTATATTATGAGTTTGCAAAGGGGTAATGCGCGGTTATGTCTTTTGAAAGGATTATATGTGTAAATATCCCAACATTGTAATCATAAAATATACGAGATAGGGAACATGAGAAGACGGCATGAACTGCGGCTTACGTAGGGCTATCTATTGAGTCACGGCTCGATGAGTCAGGCTCGGACTCGGCTCGATAAGCTATTGAGCCGAGCCCGAGCCAGATTTTTGGGCTCGATAGCTTATCGAGTCGAGCCCGAGCCGAGCCCTACTCAGCTCGATAACTCAATAACGGGCTCGATAAGGAATATATATATATATATATACACATTCTATTTGTAAAACTACAATTATTTTTATTTGTATTTGTATTAGTTTTGCAACATTATTAATGGTGGATTATGTCTTTATGTTGTTTACATAACAACAATGTTGGGTGGACTATGTTGTAGACTTGGATTTTCTATCTTTTATCTATTTTAATCTAGGTTATAGTTAGATATTTAGTATTTTTTTTCTTTTTTATTAACAAGCAGAATGTTACAATATATATTATAATTTAACTTGTATATACAACTCAGATGATGGCCTATTGGTAAGGTGGATTATCTTTAAAAAGGAGGTTTCTAGTTCGAGCCTAGGCAAAATACCTTTTCACCAAAAAAATACCTATTTCCTTAACGAACATGAATAGACTCGAGCCCAGACCAGGCTCGAGCCCAGACCAGGCTCGATAAGAGCATCAGGCTCGATAAAGGGCTCGACTCAAGACTTATCGAGCCCGAGCTGGCTCGATAAGGGCTCGAGCCCACCGAGCTCGAGCCCGAGCCAGCTCGACTGGGCTCGATCGAGCCCGAGCCCAGCCCTGGCTCGACTCGTTAGGCTCGATAGCCAGCCCTAGGCTTACATATTCTCCGCGAGGGTAAAAGCTTTTATTTGCTTTTGAGTTTATTTTCAAAGAATGTGCTTTGGCAATTGGCAAGGAATTCTATTCCATCTTATATTCTTTTTAAAACCACGCTAGTTGGTGTGGTCTTCTTATCAAAATCTGCAACTCATTTCTCTTATACTGAGACGTTTTTTAAATTTGGGTCACAAAGTTTAGGTGAGTTAGAGCTAGTCTAAAAAGCAAATTATGCATGCAATGTCAAGACGAAAATTATAAGCAAATTATGCATGCTATATCAAGATTAAAATTATCATACGCGAGCAACTCGATGAATGTCATTGACGAAATTATTCACACAATCATCAAAATCAGGTTGCCATGCTCTTAATTCATTTTCAGTTGTAACTATCTAATGATAAGAAATAAGTTGTAACAAGATTATAAACAACTCAAATAATAATATGGTGCTATCTGCTCACAAGATGATCACTTATTAATAAAAAGAATTTAACGGAATTAATTAATCATGAAGTAACATATTATCAAGAAATTGATTAAAAACAGGCATGTATAACTGTTAAGTATGCAACGAAAAGAAAATTACTTATATTTAATTCCTTTTTCTATTCTCAAATTAGTAGTCAATTAACATGAGAGAAGGAAGTATAACTAGATTCCTATTGCACCCAGCATCTAAAGATGCTTTTCAAACCCCCTTACTACACTTGATTGAGTGGTTATTCTTGAATTATTTTCAATACTAAGGCTACAAAAGTGTGATTGTGTGGTATCGCTAGCCACTACGAGGCTACACATAATAACTAAGTAAGCAATCCTTGTCACACGGAGACATGTGGAACATTATATGTAATGTTAGGTCCATGTAGTGTGGCGTAATCTATTTTCCTTCCCACTAATGTTTGAGTTGTGCTACCACGCAATCTACCCAAATCTGAATGGTTCATGATTGCCTTGGATTATTATTTTTTATATTTGTACAAGAGCTTAAGTGAAATATCATAACTTAATTGCAACAAAATTTAATGAATATTATCAGATACTTCGTTTAAAATGCAATGGAAGATTAGCCCCATAACTTGAAGAAACTATGTTCTAAAATTACTTAGAGATAGAGGACCTCCGTTCATCATTATCCCACTACATCTTATCTCTCACATATACTTCTCACACTACATTTGATTGAAAAATGAATATATTTGCATGGGCATGCAATATCCATGAAGTATCTTAAGTCATATTAGCATGCTACAAGGTTACGCATGTCACAAGAGTGTGTAAAGATATTAGTATGTATACTTCATTAAGAAAAAAGTGGAAGCATGTGTCTCAAACCTAAAAAAATCGCAAGATGTAGTAAAATGTATTAAAAAGCTGCCATTGTTGATTTTTGATGATTTGTTATTCTATATGTAGTAACCTCCCTAACCTGCATTAAAGTATATTGGTGTACCAACAATATCCCATTTTGTAGTAAATGGGGATACATAAGTAAACCCAGGTTCATTTGCATGTTACACTACATTGCATAACATAAGATGAAGGGTAACGCTCAAGATTTGAGTGGAACCCTACTTTGTAAGGAGCAAGATGAAATCATGTGAGAAGGCCCCAAAGGATCAGATAATGCATTATGAATCTCTCAATGAATACAGGGGTGTGGGGCTTTTTATATAGCCCTATAGATAGACCAGAGTCCGACTTATAAATGATAAGGGTCTGGACCTCATCCGACAGTTGAGGCACGAGGCGGCTGGATGCTAAGGGGCGGGCCTCGTGGGCGGCCCAGAGGGTGCCATGTGGCACAATAAGAGAATTAGAAAATAGGAAAAATAAGAAAAATTAAAAAAGAAATAATTAGATACTGAATCAAAAAAGTTAAAACATGAAAGTTGTTGATCTCTATGAGATCTACAAGTTTCATATTGGTCAAAAATCCAAAGGATGTCATTTGTACAAATGAGAATTTTTGCAAGTATTTTTAATGATTAAAAACACTTAATTTTAATGGTTTTTGATTTCTTTGTATTTTTAATTTCCTTTTAAGACTAAAATAAATACGTAAAATAATTTATCTAATTTTTAGGGGTTTTTAATAATGAAGAAAATAAATAAAAGTGTTAGAAATTAAATACAATAATTAGAGTTAGAAATTTAGTGTTAATTATATACAAATTATTTACAATATAATACAAGTTAATATTACTAATTTAATTGTGTTTTTTATTGATTTGTTTAAGTTAAGAGGATAATAAATAGATTTTATGATGATGTGTATGGGATTCATCTGAGGATCGGATAATGCATTATGAATCTCTCAATGAATACAGGGGTGTGGGGCTTTTATATAGCCCCGTAGATAGACCAGAGTCCGACTTATAAATGATGCGTTATTAAACATGAGAGCATGATAATTAGATATAGGAGATATCCAATTACTCATTTATTACATACTTTAACATGTTTTATCCTTGAATATTGCATAGGATTTTTAGACAGGTTAGTAGCACTCGAGTTATCACAAAAAAATCTAGCTTTTATAAAGTCTTAATCCTAATCATATGGAGTATGTTTCAGTCAAAGAATTTATAAAGAATATAAAGAAGCTAAGATGAATACAGCTTCATCAATAGATAATGAGTTTAGAGAACCAAGAGATAAGGAGTTTTCTAAGAAGTGATTATTTTCTTTGGTACTTTATTCATCTATTATATGTCATACATAATCGGCATCATTGCATGTTATGAACAATAGTGATGGTATCTTAAAGGTAAATTAGTCCTAAGTTTTGATTTTTTTTGGCATAGATTGCAGAAAGATCTGATTTAGGTGCAATATGAAATCCTGCACATAAACGAGTAGTAAAGAAAATGCCAGGTCTACTTATTGTCATGTATGTTAGTGATCATGTCATTCCTCGTTACGTTGTTTGATTGATTTATTTTCCTTCATCATCTAAGTTTAGGCAAGTCTGGGTAGTTATAGTGCAGTCTATCCCTCGGTGCCTGCCCTTTTTAGGATATCTTTAGTATACTTGGTCTTGAAGATAAATATTCCACTCTGTAACTATTATATATGTAATCGTAAAAAAATACTCTCTCATCAAACTTACTTCAAATTTAATTTGCAAAATCTTGACATAGTTCTTCATTTGTTGATCCAAAAACTATATCATTAACATAAATTTGTACCACTAAGATGTCCGAAGTATTTTTCAAAAAAAGGTTGAGCTTATAATACAGTCTTTAAGTCTTTCATACCACGCTCTAGGAGCTTATTTTCTTCGAGATTCATTAAAATGCAAGATCTAATAATTAATTCTTAGTAATAATTCTTATATCTAGTAATTCTAATACTAATAATATATTAATAAAATATTATAATAATAAATAATAATAATAGAAATTTCATAAATGAAAATGAATGAATTTAGAATCTAAATTCATTTACAAAAATTTGCAATCAAATTAACAAGTTTTTTGCTCTTGAATATCCAATTGACCTATTAATTTTCTGAGATAGAACGAGAAAAAATGAATTTGATTAATGCTACTTCTAATAATTTGCAATGATTAGAAAATTTAAATGAGACCCTTCATTTTGAACAACATAGAGCCATTAATCAGATCTGACAATGAGTTTTTCAACAAACCTTAGAGGGGGCTCTGGGGACTCTAAATATTCATGATTTTTTACGTGTAAATATAGGTGGGTGTTTCACATAAACTTCTTCTTTTATGCATTTTCTTGAAAGGAAATTCTAAAATTGATTTATTATAATTTTATATTTTCGGAATGATGTGTATGCTAATAAACATCCTTATAGGTTTTATCCTTGCAGCGAGAGCATACATTTTATCAAAGCTTGTTCCTTCTTGTTGGTTATATCTGTGTTGCCTTGTTGTGTAATTCTTGGGTGCTAAAACTAGATCCCATACATTATTTGTAAATGTATTGATTTAGTTGTTCTATTGTTTTGTTTATCCTGAATTCATCTTTTATAGCTTCATCTGTTTATGGGTTCTACTTGTAATACATATGGGTCTAGTATAAAATCAATGTTTAGTTTAGACCTTGTTCGGACTTTCTTTAAAATATTATCAATTATTTATTCATAGGTGATCCTTGTTATAGATATATCTCTTTAGGTAAATTATATATACTTATTTATTTATATTACTTATATCTATGAAAGATGTTTTTTCGCTTTCGTCTTCTATCATTTTCCTCTAGAGTTTGTTTAATTTTTTAGAATCTTTATAAAACTTCACATGAAGAAATTCTTTTATTTTTCATGTTTCTTTAGTGAATAACATATATGATTTACTTTGGTTTGAATATCCAATGAAGATGCATTCTTTACCTTTAGCTTTGAATTTATCTAGATTATATTTTATATTAAGAACAAATTATTAATTTCAGAAAATTTGAATAGTTCTTTTTTGGTTTTTTTTAAACTATAGTTCATAACTTGTTTTGTTTAAAAAGGTCTTATAATACTCTATTTAGGATATAACATGCCATGCCAGTGGCTTGAACGTAAAAGTATTTAAGTAATCATGATTATGTAAGCAACACTCTGGAGTACTCTTGCTTTCAATAACATTGTTTTGTTATGGTGTTCTAGGGTATGGAAGTTCATGTTTCATACCATGTTTTTCATAAATGTCAAAAAAGTATTTATTTTCAAATTTGTCTCCATGATCCGTGAGAATTCTAATAATCTTGAAATATTTCCTCTTTCTACCAACTTAAAAAAATTAACAAAGCTATCAGAAGGTGTTCTTTAGTTCTAAGAAAGAAGGTCCCATCAACGATTACAAGGCAGAACTTGCGATTATTCAAACTTCCTACTTTGGTTGGACCAAATAGTTCTAAATGCAAGAGTTTCCACTATTGTGGATGCTATGTTTTTGTTCTTAAATAAATCCTTGTGACTCTTTCTTAAAGAGCATGCATCACAACGGATTTGTGTTTTAAATATTTTAGGAGGTAAGTATAATATAGAATTGATTCATGTCCAACCTTGTATCCTTTCAATTTCTTCTCATTACTAGGAATATCCGGTTGCTCTCTCAACTCTTTCTCGATTTGTGTTCTTTCTACCAAGTGTGAAGTTTCTTCACAACTTCGGGCATCTCAGAAGTAATGCCAGCTTCATGAGAAAGTACCATAGTGTGGACGAGGGTCGGGTAGAACAAATGATGTGGAGTATGAGGGAACAAAAGAAGGCATGAGGTTGGCCATATTCTGACCTCTATACCAAAACAAGTACCTTATGGATTGAGAAGAGAGTCATCTTCACCGATAAGAGATGGACGAGAAGTGGTGGAAAGGGAGAAAATTGTGGATCTAGGTAATAAAACTGACTTCTCGTCATTTTTAAAAAGAAATTGAATAGCCATGAAAAACTAGTCAAGATTGAAAGTGTGTAAAACCACACAAAAGCTCACACACAACAATTGCAAACAAATACTTAATATATATATATATATATCAAATTGATTCATGTTAACCTGGTGAAAGTTGTAAATTTTTGTCTTAAATTATCTTTTAAATTTTAATTTGATTCACCATGTTTTACAAACACATGTTATCTTTTTGAATACTCAACCCAACAACGAGTGTCCAGAGTATACTTAAATCTGTTCAAAATCCCTCATTCCCATATCTACCAACCTCATGTGTGTGTGTCTACCTTCGAGATGAAAATGAGTAGAGTTTCATATACAAGTAACACTAGCAATCCATGTTAGAAAAAGTAAAAATCAGAAAATTCAAAAAGAAATTATAAATATAAAACTAAACATCTAAAACAATTATAAAAATAAAAATTCCCAAAAAATAAATAACTAAAACCCACAACAAATCAAAATACTCTAAAATCCAAAATCATTTATTGTCTTCTTTTAGCCAATTTTGATTGTCTATTCCTCGTTGTTCCCTGAGTTTGACCCCTACTGTACTTGTCCACTATACATTTTGTTGTAGGGTATAATAAATTTCGACCCCTTTCTTGATTGACTTATTTCTTGTGTGGAAGGCACACATGCATCTTCTGTAGTTAGAGCATGATCAGCCGAACCAGAATGACGTGAATGCCCAGTTTCTGACCTCTATTCAGGTGATAAAACAACAGTTCACTGATCAAGCATTAGCCCAGATCGCCTTCCAAGACATGCTCAATGATTTGAGGAGAAGGAGAGACAACCCAGGAGGAGGAGGAGGAGGAGGAGAGAGAGCAAATGGGGTCATGGAGGCCCAGCAGATGAACCCCAAGCAGAGAGGCCCAAGCCCACGCTCAAGGAGACCTACAACCATGGAGTGGGCCAGATGACCGAGTGGATTCAAATCCCTATGGTCCATGCATACTTCGAGTTGAAGCCTCAACTCTTGGAGCTTCTTCCTAGCATCCACGTAGATCCAAATGAGGAACCTTGTATCCATCTGCAGCAGTTCGCACGAATCTACGGTACAACTCACTCCCTAACATATCGTTAGGACTTTCCACCTTTATTTTCATTTATTTTCCGTGATTGAGCCCGTAGATTTTTAGGATTGGTTGATCGAGTAAACTAGGTCCACACACCTAATATCTACATGTCCCTATAGTCAACATTTGGATATAGAAAAAACTCAATTAGTGATTCATGATAATAGTAATTCCAACTTAGGGTGATTTCACCGTTTGCATTCCGCATATATATTAGATTTAAAATTCTTGGCTTGCATCCTGCATGGAGATAGGTGGGAAGGACTGCAAGTTTTCTATATGAGCATTCATCATTTGACACAAGGGTGAGATTTCCATCATAGTATCACTTTGCATTGCTTTTCCGCTATCTCCCTTTGATTTTGATCACTTAGGCTTAAGAAAATCCAAAACAATGTTAGACGATTATTATTGAAAATATTCAAAAAAGTGAAAATTCAAAAATAAAATAAGGGGTTGCTAAATAAACTTTGACCTTAATTAAAAACCATGATAAACATCATTGTTTGGGGTTCACAAAGCCCTCATTTTATTCAGGTACACTACAGATAGAGTGATGCACAATCCTTAAGTAATAGAGCCAAAAACCCAATCTGTGGTTGCCTCGACTATCACATGGGACCGGCGAAGTATTGGCACTTATATCGTACATAGGCGCATAGTCAAAATATCGATTGCAAATCTTTTGTTTTTTATGTATTTATTAGGTCAATATTTAATCGGTTTCATAATAAATCGATCTTATCATAAATTATGTACCAGTATACTAAAATTAATATTATCTCATTTAATGGTACCAAGTTATCGAAATAATATTTCGATATATTACTTGGACTTAGTAATGAATTTGTGATACATATAAAATTCTATTTATTTTTCATTGAAAAAAAATCTATTTTGATATTTTATTTTGGTTTTCGAAACCATATCATTTATTTTATAATTTTTGGAAATTACTGGAACTAAATTAAATTCAATTTGTGAGTTTTGACTTCTTGTGATCCAAGAATCATTAAAGCCTTATTTTGGTGTATTTTTAAGGGTCACAACATTGTAGCTTCACTTAGTGAACACTAACCTATCTCAATTTTACAAAATATTTTATTAGTTCCTTACAAAATACATCTAGTTTTTGCTTGTGGAATTCAATTTACATTACACACATAATGTTTGATAATTTCTTTGAGCCTTATATTCCACCTACTATCACCTTGAATCTTGGTTTGCAAAATTATTAGTTATTTTCTATTTTCTAAAAATAAAAAAATTGGAAACCCATTATGTATTCGTTGTAAATCCATTTTATTTCTAAAAAATATAAACAATAAGGAATTTTCCTTTTTAGATGAGCCCTCTAAAAAGGTTTCTAAAATTCCATATATTTTGTCTAAAAGTACAAAAAATAAAAACTTTAGAAAAATCATATAAAATTTCATATAACTCAAAGATACAAAAACAAAATCCTATTTTTATATGTAGGCCCTCTCTACTGATTAAAAATATACTTAAACTTTCCACTCCATCTCCTATTTTTCTCCTAATTTTCTTTGCTCTAGCTATTCATCTGTATTATTTCTCTCTTGTTTCTCTTTTTGTAAATACTCTAAAAACATGAAAATCCCAAGAATATTTCCAAAAATGTCCTTTCAGAAAACACAAAAATATTATCACTTTATTTTTCTACCTAGTTTATAGCCTTGAATTATATTTAAAAAACTTAAAATCTTGAATATTGAAAATTCTCTTTGTAAAAAATCAATAAAAAATAAAAAATAGAAAGAACGTATAAAAATGTAAATCACAAAAAGAAGAAAATTAGAATAAAATGCAAAAAATACTAAAATATGTGTATAAATATGCCTATAAAAAGTAGAAAGACACAAAAACCGCTGAAATTTTCCTACGTATGGGACCTCACTTCACACCACCTCACATATAGGATTTATATCTACTCTAGCACAATCGGTTAGCTTCTCACAAATGAACCTCCTTAAGTTCATCCTTCGGACTTGCTTAAGTAAAAAAATATAGACCCATTGTACTTTGTTGCACACATCTATTTGTTTTCATTGTCACCTTCTTTATACTAAATCAAATAGTTAATTACTTCTAACACTTGGAGAAAATCATAGATCGTTATCCTCTCTCTAACTATATTGATTGGCAGCCCTCGGTCTATACTCTTAGAATGTGGGCACAAGAGACTAATATAACAAATATACAATGAGGGATTTTTAGCTCTAAGCCTTATGGACATGAGTGCATGTACCATGTCAATCACTTGTGCAAATAAACATGTCAACCAATGTAATGTGTTGTGTATCATGTGACTTGAAAACAATTTATGTCCAATTATTATTTCTTTATTTTTTTGGTGAAGTTTAAAAGAATTTTTTTCAAAGATTTTTGGAGGTTTCACATTTTTGATATTTTCAAACAACTATGCATGGATCAATACATTGATATGTATGCGAATATAGAAGATAAACAAAATATGTATGCAAATATAGAACGTTTGTACCCAAAATCCAGTATTCTACTTGCAATATGATATGCACATTTAGAGGAAAGAGTTTTGCTAAATGGATGTAGATGAGAGCCTCCAAGATTTATACTGACTCCAGAAAGTAATGCCATATTAAAAATAATCCTAAGCAAGCATCTAAAAAAAGAAATAATAGTCATGCCAAGAAATACAAGAAATTGTCTACATAACGCCAGGATTGTTAATATAATGCCTCAAAAATTAATCAAAAATTTAAACTCCATAATAAGAAATGAATTGTTCGAAATTCTAGGGACTATCATGCAATGAAACTTATTTGAGAATTTTATCTAAGTCTATATATTAGATTTTTTATAAATTAAAGAGTCAACTAGGGGGTGTAAATAACCCAAAGGTGGGGATATTTTCAAAATATCTATTCTTTTGAGGGTATAGTTGCATATTTTGCAATAATTTACTGTGTTGGCATAATCTTTAAAAATGTTGACTATAGTAGACTAGTGACTTGCTCTTGATTGGTTGGCTCTTGGCGTGGCAGTCTAGGTCATCTGTGAATGTTTGACAAGTATGATTTATGTTGACCATTCTTGGGAAATAAAATGTTGACTAGACGGAATGGCCATGGTTAATGATACTTGACCAAAGCTTGGACTTGGATTAGCTAGTCTTTGGAATTAAGTAGACCAGTGGTCAATTGTATGTGATAAGTAGTCTTATTGATCGAAGTCCGAGGATTCGAGGGTACGCGACAAAACCTGCAGCCCATGTTCTTTGTGTTCTTCTTCTTCACAAACCTCATAAGTTCTTTTTTCTCTGCAACTATGGTATGAATCACTATGGAACTCAACTGTAGTTTTGGTATATGAATCCTTTTCAATCTTTGGCGATCGATAGATATCAAAGATGGCAATAGAGCTTGAAGTGACCTTCATTACAACTTAAGTATCTCCTGCAAAATTAATTAGGCGAGAAACTGGAGGATATCAAATAACTCTTGATCTCGCTCAATCTATAAAGGACGAGGCTCTGCTGGTTATTTATAAAAGGGGTAATAGATGGAATCCATCACTTGCAAATTGGGAAGGATGGATGGAAAGTATTAGATCATTTTGATTCACAACGATCAAGTAGTGGAGGGAGATGCGAAGAGAAGTGGAACTGTATGGCAATGAAAGGATATGGTCACGTTCTCGTCTGATGCGTAGTATTTCTTCTTCTCAAACTTTCTCTCACTTTCTCTATGAAAATATTGAAGTCCTTGACCTGTTCAGTTATTCTCTATAGGTTCAAACATTCTTTCTTCCAAGGTGTTGAGATCTGAATACGGACCCTTGTACCCCACTAGTAGACATAGTCCACATTTGAGTCCTAAAAGTCAATCTAGTTAAGAAAAATCCCAAACATAAGGTGATGTAGCCCACATGTAAAACTAAGTATGAGCAATAAATCCCTCTATTGATTATGCATATCTATCTCCATTTGTGTACGAAATAGTTCTACAGAAAGTTGATGCAAATCAGAGCTGACGCTTGTTGATCAAAAGCAGTGCTACAAGGCCAAAAGTCTTTGACCCTCTCCTCCTCCATACAACGGTGGCTCTCTCTATTGTTGTCACCATAAGACGTACAACAACTAAACTAGAGAGCGGTTATTTTGAGCAGTACTAGAGTGTATGACTGATTCAATGGGGGCATCTTCTCTTATTTATAGAGAAGAGTTATAGGTAATAAAGGATCAAATGAAGGATGGAAAAAATGTTGGACCAATAATCTCTAAATGGAAGTTGTTACTTTATTTGAAGGCACGTGATGTGATGAAACAAATGGTTGCAGCTGGTGGATTTGGTTGTTCAGCTTTAGCTAATAGAAAAAGGCAGGAAATGGTGGAGATGACTCACCTAGTGGCAACACATGATGCCACCATGTTTTTCCTAGCAAGAAATGTGTTCTAAAATCAAAACAAATCATTAATTAATATATTTTCAATAGTGCTAGATAAAAATTATCACAATTAAAATGATCTTCAGAATGATATACAATACTTAAATATATAATTTTATTAAAATTAAATATCATTAACTGCATGTACAACAATGGTTGGAAAATAAATATTTTTGTTTTATATTTAAGGATTTTACGTTCATATTTTCTTATTTATTATTAATTTGAAGAAATATTTTAGATGAGTAACAATATTTATAGTGAATTTAATGAATCAGTGTTGATTCTAATACATATACAAAAGTAATACACAAGTATAAAATACCTGTAAATAAGGATTTTTTATTTTTTTAATTACTTTTAGTGGATTTTAATTTTGATTTTATTTTATTTACACAATAAAATATCATAAAAATAATTAAAAACCATGATGGAAGGAGTGAAAAATAACCCAGAATAATTTTCCTTATTTAGGATCTAGTTGTATTTATATCCCGAAATTGACTTTTCATATTAAGTCATCTTACATCCAAAGTATATTTAGGATTTGTAGTTTTTTCCTATTAAAACTTTCTAGATGATTAGACTCGAATCAGAGTTTGTGTGAGAAAGTTATACGATTCAGATGTTGGCATGTTTTCTAGCTAAGGTTTCAATTTTCTTCATATATTACAATCAACATCAACAAAAGCTTTTTTCCCATACTAAGTAGTATGTATATTTACAGTATGGAATTTTAATTGTATTTTATGTTTTTTTGGGTATTTTTATGTCTAAGTTATAAAAAATAATTAATTTAAAAAAAATAAGATACATTTTAGAAAAATATTGGAATTTTATATACAATTTCTACAATTGTTAAGAAAGATCGAAAGCTGAAATTCACATCTTAACCCCCAGGTATTTTTCTAGTATTTTTTTATAAATAATATTTAATATGTATGAATTTATAGGTGAGTTTGATCAATTCAAAGTTTTCTATAAATAATTGTAAGTCTTGGAATTTCCAAAAGTTAATATTAGGGTTTGTGTGTCATCCCTAGGTAGAATTTTTATAGTTAAAGTTAATTATTATCTACTTAATGATGAAAAGGTTGGTGGAAAATATTTACCATGTGAATTCTATACAAAGATGTGAAGCTTGTATTTACAATAAATAGGCATTCTAAATAAATAACACACACAGTTAGTTATTTTTGGTCTTCTCCTTATATTCTTATATTTAGTGTTAGTTGACCAATCCATATTGACTTAATCTATAAAGGTTTGGTTGTAAATATGTCTTGCAATTATATTTATTAAGGTTTCCGAAGTCCATCAGTACAATAAATACACAATCACATTTTCTTTATTCTCTTTATTTTTTTCATCTTCTTCTTTTTATATGTTTTAATTCTTAATAATTTCTTCTTATCAATGAAGAGTATACTCATAGAAATGTAATAATATTGAATATTTACATGTATTTATAAAGGACTTTAAAATAAAATACAAGAACAAAGTTAATGATATACAATTTAGTCAATAGTCCTCTAATTAGGATTTTCTTGACTAGTTACTTAAGGTTTTTTTGTGAAAGATGACCTAATGATCCATTCCATAAAGATGAATCATCATTATCAACCACCAAGCAGTTGAAAATATCATTTTCATTTAGTTACACTATCTAAATGTTTATAACTTTTTTCCCTATTAAAAAGTGTTCTTTGGAGGTTTTATCAAGAATTTTAAAGCAACTAAAAGAGCTCATAATGTTAAAACCCTTTACCATAAATTTGGGTAACATTTAATAAGCTGTATTTTAACCCTTCGATAAGAACAACTTTACTAAACAAAAACTTACCTTGGTCAATTGTGTCAGCGAAGTTATTTCTCCCTTGTGGTTGTTACCAAACGTTTCCATTCCTCTTTCTTTATATTCGAGGCATACGGATATCTCTTTTCTCCCTAACATGTGTTCAGAGAAGTGGGAAAACATGATCCATTGTTCTCTTGAATCATCTTCCTAAAAAGAGTAGATGGCTTAATAGTGATTTTCTTGATTGACCTTACAACTATTATTCCATCATTTGATAGTAAATAAGTTCATTGCTTTATGTTTATGTATTGATAACTACAAAATAATTTTGAAAAATACATTTGGGTACCCATTTTTGGCTACTCCCTTGAAAGATAACTTTAAGCTAATTTGGCTATGTAAAGGTTGAATAATATTACATTTAGTATTATGAATCAAACCTAGACTTTCCTTCTTAATATTACATTTAGTTCATTGTAAGTTACCTAAATTATTCTTTCCTTTAGTAAATTTAGCTAGAATTTATATGAACTATTTCTCATTCTAAATTACTAAGGTTTATCTTAAAACTATTAGCTTTTTTTCAATAAATTGTTCATTAAGGTGATCATATTGCTATCTTCCTAAAACTTTTTATCCTTGATTTTGATCTTTTTATAGAAATCAAAATTGACATTGATGCCTATAATTTAGAATAAGAAGGGTATGTCATTCATAGTTAGATGAGGCATCCCAAGTTGCTTAGAAAATTCTTTTTTTTGGATATTTTGCATTCCTTGTTTGGTCTTCGACCATATTCGTCTTTCCTTTATATGAATCCCTTTTAAGAAGAGGACAATCTTCCTTGACATGTCCATTATTTTGCATTTGTAATATACGATTAAATCTTCCTTTCCTTCTTTCTTATTTCCGAAGCTTATTTTGTTGTTTAAAAGCTTCTTGAACCTTTTTGTGACCAAAGTCATCTCCTTGTCCTTATCTTCTTCGTTTCTTTCTAAATCGCCTTTTTTCAACTTCTACAATGAAAGTTATAGATTCTTCGTCCTTGGTCATTCTATATAAATATTTTTATTGTTCTTTTTGACTTCATAAGCAATCATGTTGCCTAGGAGGTCGTTCATTTGCATTTCATCAATATCATTGACTTTTGTTATGTTGTGACTTTAATTCCCATTTACTTGCTAGTGAATATATAATATTGGCTTTAGGTTCTTATTTGGTGGAGTTCTTTTCCAGTGCTTTTATGTGCCCACAATTTTCATGAATCTAGCATACATTTCCTTAATATTTTTTCCATGTATCTTTTTAAATAATTTAATATTCCATATTTAGCGCAGAGGTTTTGTATGTAACATTCATATGTAACAATGAGAGTTTGTCTATCTTTTATGCTATTTTGTATTGGGATATGTGAATGTATCCCTTCATAGATAGAGCATGATACTGTATATTCACAGCCTTCACATTATTCTCAATTTCCTTCATCAGATATTAATAATTTGTTGTTCAAGGACTTCTTGAACTTTTTTGTTATCAGTATCGACTCCTTGTCCTTATCTTCTTCATTGTATTCTAAATCACTTCTTTTTAAATTCTACTATGAAAGTAAGAGATTTTTCTATAGAGCTCTTCTTGTTGTTCTTGTTGACTTCACAAGCCATCATGTTTCCGTTCATTTGCATTTCATCAATATCATTGACTTCTATTATTGTAGTGACTTTTTATTTCTAGTTACTTGCTGATGAATCTATAATATTGCCTTTAAGTTCTCATTTGGTGAAGTTCTATTGCAATGCTTTCATGTGTTCACAATTTTCATGAATCTAGTGTGAGACCCCTAAAATCAGATATGGGATTAATTGCAAAGTCTGTATTTATCTAATGTTGAAAAAAAACCCTCTGAATAGTCCATCACGTAGAACTCATCGAGACCTTTATAAAGATCCCAAGAACGTAAAAATCCAAGTTCGGGAGCCCGAGTTACGGCTATTTTAGCGAGTCAGGGTCCGTGCCAAATCCGGATCCGAACCAAAATCCATATCAGAATTTTGACCCAAATAAAAAACCCCCGAATCAACCCTCCTCTCCCAACCCGCCCAAGTCCGAATCAACCCCATTTCCTCCTCCCCTCCCCTCACCGGAGCATCGTCGGTGCTCGCTGAAGCACATCGAATCAGCGATCCGAGGCCATCCCTGCGTGGAGAAGGATAAGATCATCCTTGTGTATTGGTTATCTTCATCATCAGGGTGTCGATCGTGTCATTCTCCGCAGGAGGAGAAATTGATGTGCGAGTTTTTCTTGAGGTACGATGTTCCCTTTCTCTTGTTGTGGATTCCATGCATTTTTACGAACTATGTGCATGCATATTCCATATCTGTAGAGCCGTCGAAGTCCGATGGGTTATCGTATGTGTGATTGATTCTTTTTCACATATGCATATCCTCATGAACCTATAAGAGGAGATACTTGCTTGTGGCATATATGATTCAAGGAGGACATAAGATCGATACTCCTGCAAGCAGTAGCCAATTCCTTATCCGTCTTCCATGCCTAAGGGTGCGTTCGGTTCGGGAATAAGCATGAATAAGGATGGGGAATAAGGAGAATAAGGGTCTATTCTTTGTTCGGTTGGAGGATAGGAATAAGAAGAATAAGGTGAAATAAAGGTAGGTAAGGTGGGATAAAGATAGGAATAAGAGTGAAATAAGATGGAATAATGGGGAATAGTCGTACCACTGGGAACCATGTCGGAAGGAGAATTGGCCCCTTATTCTAGGGCCTATTCTCCAACCAAACAGGGCCTTAGATAGATGGGCCTTTTTGGCTACTCCTTAGAATACATTCCAAGAACTGGAATCTTCCAAGCAGGAGAATTCAATTTTTCCCTCTTATATACGGTACTGCTAATTTTTGGCATATCATGTGAAAGCAGTAATTTTGCTATTTTTTTGACCAAGAACTAGAATCTCCATTTCGAGTTCATCCACTGCATTTCGCTTTAGTCAAGCTTTTACTTCTCAGCAGAAAGTCGTAACTGCAGTCATGGAAGTTTGACCACAAGGCAAGCATGATGTCTTTAACATTTCATTAGCAATTTGAAATTTAATCAAGTTTTCAGTTGAGCTTAATACTTTCAAATACATTCCAAAAGTTTATTATTATGAACCTTAGATTTAGACAAGGTTTCACTGAGGATCTCATAACTATCTACTCTATAATTGAGAACCCACATTTGGCCAAATCCAGGTAATAAAAGTGAAATATTATATCTTTAGTATCATGTATGGTTGTAACAATCTCAGACTTTCTCTTTTGACATGATCAAGATATACCTATTTTCTTATTGGCAAATCCACAATTTATGGCATCCTTAATTACAAGAACAATATGCTCATTTTCACTAGTACAGACAGTCATTGGGAAGTTGCCAGTTACCAAAACAATTTAAACCATGATGTAATTGAACTTGTTGATCAATTTGCTATAAAGACTTGTTGATAATCTTCTTTATCAAACTAAGAACTATAATGAAATTGGGGTATTAAGGTTTTATAACTATAGCCTGTCATACAGGACTGTGATTATATAATATTAGCTTTCAGCCATGTTTCTACCTTCAGCTATGTAATCATCCACTTTTTTCAGTGTATTCTTTTACTTCAATGTTACTAAAGCTCCTTTCTTGAGAAAATGGTATTTATAGGGTTCAAACACAGATCCCTTGTGTGTGTTAGGCATATGCAGGTGCTGGAAATAAGTGATATATAACATAGTTCAAAAGATCTGACCACCTATGATGCTATTTTAGTTATTTGAGGTAAGCTTTTGGATTTCAGATAACATGATGAGCATCGATAGGTAGTAAGGGATGTAATACTGGCACATACAGTCAGCTTAATTAACAAATATATGTATTAAAGTTGTTAGTTTTGGATTGTTAAATGCTTCCAGAATCTGACAGTAAAGTATGTGAGCAGGTACAAAGATGATGTTATATCTACTTTTCAAAATTTATATGTTTACATGACAATTACCAAATTTAAGAAGAACCTCATTAGTGATGTGAAGTTCAAATTGTGCTAAACATTGGTTTCAGTAGTTTACTTCAGTGTGATGTGGATCTACACTAATTACTTGGATCATGTTTATCTCAGTGGAAGTTGTCTGGAATCGGAGTGAGGCTCAAAACTTGAATAGTCTCCTTGTGACGACATATGATTTAACGAGCAATGCAAATCTTCCGAGCGTTCAGTAGCATTATCCATAATAATCATGAATATCATTTCGAGGATCGTATTTTCATGGTGATTGGGTAGTGGAGTAGTTGCCGCCAAGGGAGGGGCATGCACCCATGGGTCCCCGAGTAGAAGTCTAGAGAATCGTGATCCCAACCGCTACTACATAGTTGCGACGGTTGGAGAACATGTTGCTTGGCACAACGAGGAGTCACCACATGATGTTTAGCCTCAACACTTGTGTTCCTTTAGCCCAGTGCTTTGAGTGCGAGCCAAGTAGTCATGGTTGGTGTTCTAGTGTTTCGCTTGTTCACTTAAAGTTAACAGTCATGTACTGGCTGGTGTAGTCCACATTGGTTAGTATTCCGAGTGAGAGCACTAAGAGGGGAGTTCTGGAAAATATGATTAATGAAGTTGGGAATAAAATATAAATCTCTTGTGCATAAGGAGGATTTAAGTTAGTCATGGTAATTCGGACTATGGTAATAATGATCTTGTAATATATGCCCTTACTCGTGTCCTACGCCATCGTGGACTCTTACACGTGGGTAGTGGGCTTGGGTGGTTCGCGATGATTTGCGGGTTAGAAATTACTTTGGGAATCGGAGTTACGATCTCATGAGTGAAGCCAAGTGGACATGTTGGGAACTTAATTAGGATGCATTGTAACCCACCACGTGTTTACGGAGGCACCCCAATCCTAAGGTCTTTTTCTTTCCTTAGAGTCATAGTTTGAGGTCTCATCCAGACCAAGACAACAGACTATCCACAAGATTGGTTGATCCATATAAAATAATAATGACTAAAATTTATCTCTTTGTGAGGACGGTTTACCCAGCTAGTTCTTTTTGCACATTTTTAATTATATATGCATGTTGTGTATATTTTTTTATATCGTATTGAGAAACTTTGCTTATAATGTACATTTGTGTGGATCCACAGGTTCTCAGGAGAAGCCGCAGTATGAGCGACGCTTGCTACTTGGAGCTACTTCTTTTTGTACAGTTACACAACTGTCTTTTCGTGGTACAGTTGCTTGTAGTTTCATTGTTCTTCTTTACTTGTAAAATTTTGAGAGACATGACACGTATAATGTATGAATAAACATACTTTTTGTATGCATACGTGTATATTTTTTGTGGACATGGATGGAAATGGAATACAATAGTGGACATGTTATGAATGGAAAGTAAATTGTAATTTCCAATGTATTGTGCTACTTCCTCCTGCTTACTGTGTATATTAGTGATTTGAATGTGGAATGTATGTGCATGGAATCGGTTTGCCGAGTACCCTGATCTAAGGGGGGACGGGCGTGTCATCTAGCATAAATTTCCTTAATACTTTTTCCTTGTATCATTTCAAATATATGATATACCTTATTTAGCATAGATATTTTGGATCTATTCATTTTCTTGGTTCATTCATATGGACCATGAGAGTTTGTGATATCATGTATGCTATTTGGTATTGAGATATGTGATTGAATCTCTTTGTTGATATAGCATAATAATATATATCCATAGCCTTCACATTATTCTGAGTTTACTTCATCTCTCTTCTTTCGGCTATCTCTGGATTGATGAAGAGTTTAGAAGCACAAGCCCAAAGTATATAGTCTATAAACTGTATGAATATCTTTATGATTCATCCAATAAGAACAATTACCTCCATCAACATGAGGCATCTTGGAGACAAAGAAATCTATAGTAGGTGAGGTAGTAATAAATCTTTGTGACATTCGATCCCTAAACAAGTTTGTGCACTTTTAGTTTTGACACGTATTCTGATACCACATGAAAATGTTAGTAGACTCAAAAAAGGTAGTGATTGAATTGTGTAGCAAAAATGTAATAAAATCTACTTTACGAATTGCATAAATATTTTTATATAAAACCTAATTAGGTAAAAATCACTAACTCGGAACCATGTCTAAGGTTATCTCTCCCTTCACTCTTCTGTTAGAGTTTGTTTTCAATATCCCATACTACTTCAACTAGGAGTACTAGTATCTCACTTACAAAATGTCACAAGAGCAACTATCAAGAAAGTATTTTACCTTCTACAAGGTAGAACCAACAATCTGTTGTACCTCAATCACAACACAAAATAGAAGAGTCTTTTATTGGATAAATACTCAAAATTAAGTAGTTTTTTTAAATAATGCCTCCTAGAAGTATGAATAGAGTTAACTAGCAAATGAAAGTGACTTCGGAGCTCAAGATTGATTGTATAGAGAGCTCAAACACTTGATGAGTACGAAGAATTTAGAGCGTGGGTGTTGTGAAATGAAGAGACGTACTCTTCCTTTTATAATTAAGGTAAGGAAGTGAATCGCGTTCACTGAAGAGGCCTAAGAGGGCGGCAACGCTCCTCAATGTTTACATATAACATCAGGCCCAACAAGGTTGGATAAACCAAAATCACCCGGTTGAAAGTCCATGACAATCAACTGAAAAAATTAGTCAATTGGTTATTGATAGCAGTTGACTAGATCAGTAAACATTTAATAACAATTATTAAATACTATAAAGAATAAACGAACATGTTAGAAAATACAATTAATTGGAATTAAGATAGTCAACTAAAAACAAAAGTAGTCAAGTGAAATAGTTGCTTAAGCTCAACAATCGACTTATTCATCAAGAGTTGGTCGTTTGACATGGTCAAGCAAATACTCGGTATGATTAATGAGGTAGAAGGATTTTTTGAGTAATAACTATTTTCTAAGTGAACTTAATTTGGGATCTTCTACAAAAATCCTAATAATAAGAAAATAGAAAAGATATTCAATTCTTGAGCAACAATTCCAGCATCATATCAACAATAGAATTATTCCGAAGATTCTTTAAGAAATGACAATCGACATTACTTTCACATATTGTGTCGTATAATCTTTAAGAATATCAAACATTATATTAAGGCTTAGAGAAGATAATTTCATAAAGAATTGTACATATTAAGAATTCCTTATATATTATTAAACAAAAGTTTGATTAGCATATCTGAAATATATATATCTATTGGAGTCATTATCAAAATTGAATATGACTAAAGATCTTAACATTACACAAACAAACCTAATTGGCGAAGTTACAGAGAATATCAAAAATCATAAAGTTGGATGGAAACAAAGCACCTCAAGCTATTGGAGGTTGCTACAAGGGAGGAGGTTGAGCCACTTCATGTTGTTAGGAGGATTTGTCAATGGTGCCCCTATACAAAGAAGAGAGGCCAATATGCTAGAGGGGATAGCAACACCTAATGGGATTAAAGGTGTAAAGGAAGAGAACCTTATTATGAGTGGAAAGAAAAGGGGGGTCCATTCATGGAGGGGGGAGGAACCTAATAATCCAGAAAGTTTGAGGTAATCTAACATCAAGTCTTGGAGGAGTATGAGGTGTCCGACAAGTCGAATCTGGCAATCATTGTATTAGCCACTATCATCTATTGGTACTCAAACAACCTGAATAGATCAACAATCAATCCACATTATATATATGCAATGAAGAACAAGTGAGGTGGAATTTACTATACCCTATAAAATGTGTGTATAATGCTCAAGTGTAGGGGTCAAAACATTGAGTAACACATGGGATATGTATAATTATTAATAATTAATAAAATAATACTAATTATTTTTGTACTTTTTTACCTTTTTCTATTTTTTATGGGTTTTTAATTATATTTAATTTTTATGGATTTTCAATTGGTTTATATATTTTTATTTTAAATTTTTAAATTTTTTTCTTTTTAATTTGTAAATTTTTAGTTTCTTTTTATTTTTAAAATATAATATATATTTATATGTAATAATAATAGAGTTAATATAAGTAATATAAGATATATATAGTATATATAGGATTTATATTTTTAAATATACCAAAATATACTCAAAATTCAGAAAATAAAATATTTTTTCTTTTTAGTATTCTGTTCAATTTTTTGGTATTTTTTAGGATTTTTCTAATGTTTTTGTATTTTTAATGTATTAAAATGTACAAAACAGTGAGTATAATAAATAAGTCAAATATTTTGGGGTTTTAAAAATAGATAATAGTCTCAAAATTTCCCAAAACTATTTTTAATAAATAGTATATATAATAAAGAAAAATATATAACATAAAACATGTTTTTAGAATTTTAAATGGAATTTTTTTATTTTTATAGAGTTTTTAGGTTTTAAAAATTTTAAGTTTTGGTTTTGTATTTTTAGTGATTTTTGGTATGATGGTAGAATATATAATAATATATATACTATAATTTTTTGGAATTTTTTGAAGTCTTTTTATATCTTTTGGTTTTTAATAAGTAAATATGGAATAAAATACTCCTTTTCAATTTTTAATAAATCAAAAAATACAATAAAATATCAATAAAAATTATGGGTATGAATAAGCTATGAATCAGGCGTCCAAGGTATTTTTCTCAACATTTAAAACATAGAGAAACTATTTAATAAAAATAAAAAGGTAAAAAAAATAAAATTGCAGTCATAGGGATATAATTGCAAATAACATAAATAATAAGGCTTTGCATGCAATTTTTCCAATTTTGTATACTATATATGCAAAATGCATGACTAAACTTAAATATCCAAAGCCGCAATGGCTTGGATGCAAAAGAACAGGCACCTCACGCGCATGGGCACATGAGGTGACCTGGCAGAGGACCTAAACATAATTAACAAAAAGCTCGGGGGGTCTTAAGTAAATATTACATATATTTAAACTACTTAATATATTTAAAAGGCTAAATAGAAATTGCAAAAGCAGTGGGAAACTGTGAAATGCACCCATTAAAGAGGGCATGATCCAGTGGCGTAGGGGGCACCACACTAACCCGATCCAACGACGGAGGCGAGGCATCGCTTCATCTTCAATCGACGGCCCAGATTAGACCTGGGATGTATTCTTCATCTGACAAAGTAGAGGATGGTTGAATAAACAACCAAGAACAAGGCTTAGGCATGCCTTCGATCAATGATATCTCCGCGCTCCAACCTCCAATCTTGACACAGACAAGCCCAACACGTTGTTGGAGCTTCGCCACGTCTACAGGTGTACTACATTAGCATCCAGGTCCCATCGATAGGGACTTGGAGCTTTAGTTGTTCGATGCAACCTGGAGCTATGACGTCTCTTCGATTCCTTGCTCCTGGAGGCTCCTAGGCTGCTTCACCAGCAAAAAAAACTAAGGAGGGCTCGAGGCGAGTCGACTCGACCCTGATTGAAGTTGAATCGCATGAGAAATGGAATGGGTGAGGGAGCTACAAGCGAGGATGAAAGATGAAGCTTGGATTCACATGATCCTTGAAAGATCAAGGGGAGAAAGATGGGGTTCCAGTGGAGAAACGAATGGGGATGAAGATGACGGCGAAGGCAAGTCGGATAACAGTGGAGATTACGGTGAAATCAAGTTGGAGCCTAAAACTCCAGCGAAATTAAATCTGGAAATTAAATTAAGCTAACGACTAATTGACTAAACTAACACCTAATAAAAGATGCAAGAAGAAATCTACACTACAAAAACAAGAGAAAACATCTCAAACCTGGGGGTTCCAAGGAGCAGAAGAGGCTTCGCCAGAACAACTCCTGTGAGACATGAACCACGCTGATTCCCGATCTTATCCACGCCGACAAGGATAGGGTTTCTCTTGCTGTCACAAGGAAAATCGACCTATGTACTCCTATTGGGGTTACGGAGGAGAAACGGTGATCCAAAAGGCCAACGTTCACATCTTAGATCCAAATTTAATGAAACCACCTTCATTAGATAGATAGTTTAATTTTAAGAATAATAAGGTGAGTTTGGTCAATTTTAAGCTGGTATGGAGGAGTTATTGGTCTGCGAAGTTCTGTTTGCGACTTTTTCCTCCACGTACCTCAGTCACACTGTATGTTATTTTTATGTGTAATTATTTTGTATTTTCCTATGTATTTTCATGTACATGTTTATGTTGATCATTTAGTTATTTGAGGTGTGTATAATGGAGAATAAAATAGGGCAAAAAAAATTATTTATTAAAGAATAAAATTAGGGTTTCTCTTTGTATTTTGTACAGTTAATTGACCATATCTCCCCCTACTTTATTCCTTGTTGACCCAAGTGTTGAACCGAGATTTTCACCAGCTCGATGTTCTTTACAAGGCGAAAACACGGTCACGGTGGCGACCGAACAAGATCGTTCAATCAAACAACAATTAACCCACAAATATAGATAAAGAAATGCAATATGTGTGTGGAGTTAAAATTTATCATAACTCTACAAAGTGTGTGTATAGGTACAAGTATGTAGAGTGTCGAACTCAGGGATCTAACATGATAGATTGGGCAATTAATCCAAAATGTTCCTTTTCTTGTCCTTTTATTTTATTTTTGTGGGTTTTTAATTATTTAACTTTTATAGATTTTTTATGTTTTATATTTTCATATTTTTAATTTTTGTAATTTTTATTTTCTTTTTATATTCTTTAATTTTTAATTTCTTTTTCTTTTTAATAAGATTATATATATATAAGCAATATGTATACTATAATACTATTAGGATATATAAATATATAATATATATAGAAAAATCAAAAAAACCCCAAGGTACAGTCTTTTTTATTTTTTAAGGGTTTTTAAATATTTTAGGCATTTTTAATAATAATTATGATATTAACAATAAAAAAGTATACATAGTTATATATAAGATGTAGGCTTATATATTTAGAGATATAGCTATAAATGCTAAAAATTAATAAATAATTTTGTCTTTTTATGTTTTTCTTTATTTTGGATTTTTCTTAAAAATTTTTCAAATTATTTTGAATTTTTAAATAAAAAAATATCCAAACAATGACTATTAATAATAGGCTGGATTGTTTGGAATTTAGAAATAGATAAAAAAACTCAAATGTTTCCAAAAATATTTTTACTAGATAATATATATAATAAATAAAATTTAGGAACAATAATATTTTTGGAATTTTAGATAACTTTTAATAAATTTTTATAAGGTTTTTGGGGTTTTTCAATTTTAAATGTTTTAGTTTTGTATTTTTTAGTGATTTTTGGTCGAGAGTTACAAAATACAATAATAAAGATAGTGTAGTTTTTTGGAATTTTTCAAAACATTTTTATATTTTTTTGTATTTGTAAATGCAAACAAGGGGAAAATGCTCTATTTTTTATTTTAATAAATATAATAAAGAAAAATGCCTCAAGAAAATTATACATGGTAGATCAATATTCAAGGGTGAGCGACGGAATGCAGATGGACACAATGGAAATAGTGGCCGGAGTGGGAGCTCCGGTGAACTGCGAACCTGAAATTTATGCTACTGTAGTTGATTAAAATTTAAACTAAGAACTAGAAATAAAATCTACACCTAAAAGCTACATAAAAATGCAATTACACTATGGCATGACCTACAAAGCAAGGAGCCAGGATGGAGCTCCGCCAGTAGGTCGCCAGCGATGCCAGGATCCCGCTCCTTCCTCTGTACGCACGTTACAAATCATGCAAGGAGCTGTTGCCACCTTGCTCGACTCGGATAGGGATTGATATGAGGGGTTCAGTGAGAAAGAATAGATCAAAATCAAATTAGAGGTCGAGGAGGTGTTTATGTACATGGGCATCTTTGATTGGTGACGACTCGATTCAGTGATCCTTAGATCTAGGTAGGATGCATGCGTGAAAGATCGATGATCGAGGAAGAAAAGATGTGAAGGAATCGAACAAAAAATGAAAGAATCATCGGATATAAATCAAGGAAATTAGGGTTCTAGCATCTGACAAACACATACCTAGGGAGGCCAGGGTTTGACCGAGGACAATGGGACTGGTCTCCCATTGGTCCTAATAAGCACCTTAGGCAATAAAACATGATATAAATCCTTTATTAATTCAATTTAAATATTAAATGATTTTATTTATTTATAGTCAAAACATGAAAATTAATTATTATTTTTATGTAGTAATTTATGGTGATTTTTATTTTTTTTATAGTTAATTTATTAGGTGTTACTTTTTACATGTATAATTATATGTATATTTACAAATATATAGTGAGTTTTATTTTTATTTTGTATTTTAGATTTTTATTATTTATAGACATAATTTATATATTTATAATTTATAAATATATGTTTAGATATTTTATTATATTCTTATGAGTTTAATTATGTACTTAAATAATTACGTGTATCTATTATATATGTATATACAAGTATAATTCATCTATGTATTATAGTATAATTCTATTTTAATGTATTTTTATTTATTTTATTTTATTTTAATTTTGTAAATATATTTTAAATAATATTTACAAAATTTTAAAAAATATAAGGAAGTAAAAAATAAAAGAATAAATACATTGATTATTTTGTATAGGTATATTGCACATTGAGGGCCCAAAACTTAACTTTTGCATCTTAACTCCAAATTGAATAAAACCATCCTCATTAAATAGATAATTTTATTTTATGAATAATAAAGGTGAGTTCGGTGAATTTTGGGTTCATATGGAGAATATATATGTGTGTGAAGTTCTCTTTGCGGTTTTTTTATTCTGGGTGTTTTGTGCATACTGTGCATTATTTTGAGTGAAATAAATTTTGAATTTTTCTTTGTATTTTATTTACAGCTTGCATGTTCAAACATTATTGATTTGAGGTATAATAAAGTAAAATAGAACCCAACATGTATTTATTGGGGAATAAAAATTAGGGGTTTTATGTTATTTTAACCCTTATATCCCCCTACTTTATTCCTTGTCGACCAAATCAATTCTTAACTCAGTCTCAGGGTTTAGGGTCATTCAATACCTTCGGTATTTTTTTCTTTTCTTTATTCTTTAATTTCAGCATTAAATACAATATTTTATACAATATTTATAAGATAAACAATAAATGTTATTTTGTACGATTTAATAATATATACATGCATTCAACTAGGGATTTAAGGTCAAAATGAGAGAATAACTGTGATGAAATGCATATTCATCACCCCCTACACTTACCTCTGCTAGTCCCCAGACTTATTCCTATATGTGCAGAAAAAGGAAAAGAAGTAAAATAAAAAGAAAGTAATTGGAATGATTTTAACTTTTAAACATGCCTACACAAAATCAAAGTTTGGAATTCAGTCGGACCTTCGGAATTTAGGTCTGGTTAGCAGATTTGAAACTCAACAACCTCTAAGAACCACAAAACTCTGCCCAAATATTCTTAAAAGCTAGGTCAGAACAAGTCGATGTCATATGCATTCCCTTTTGACTATGAGTCTATCTTGTCCAATGTAAGTGATATGTAGCTCCTCTCGGCTGAAGTGGTAAAAGACAGGTTTCTCCAGCATGATGATCCTAATTCCCCAATCTAGCAAGTCTTTCCTCGAGAAGTGGAGTATTTCCTTCTAAGTTCAAATGCAGCCAGCTCAACAACAGGAGGTGGAGAAGGGAATGGACGGTAGCAGTGTAGCTGCATATCCTAGGATGCTTGACCAGTGTAGCCAAGTCATCCGGCTGCAGACTCACATGGATTTTTTACTTTGAAGCACAGTCTTGCTTATTAACTATATACATACTCCGACATGAATTGATTTTCAAATTCTGACTGTCTATTTTTTAGGGTTTTTGATTTTACATTTTTTTAATACTATTTACAACAGCATTTACATAAGGACTTTTCCTCTTGAGCCAGTAGACAATCCCTCTTTTGAAGTATTATTGCAACCCACAACGTCATGTAATTAGACCTCATGGCTAGTGGATCGGTTTGGGGCACAATGGCCACCGAATTGTGACTTCATATGTTTCTATTCTCTTGTGTCTCATGCTGGCAAATCCAACCTTTTACAACTTCAACTGAGTTGAGAAAAGTGTAAGGTGCAAGTGTGCAAGTTAGGTCATTGTTGATAAGAGTTATGTATGTGTTTCGAAATATTCTACTTGGGCATTTCATACGACATTGAACCTAGTCCTGTGGTCTTAAAGAATTAAGTCTAGTAGACATGAAGCACCTCAATTCATGTTCTTATAAGGTTCATGTGATTAAGTAGATTTAGGATCCAACCATGCTCCAATCTTCGGATTTTTTTAGACTAATTCAATTGTCATTATCAATTCGAAAAATGCAAATGCAATGTACAATGTAGGAAAATATTTTGTGAATCTCTTTCTAATTTTAAACTTTTTATGATTTTTCGAATAAGTTTTGCAAATTTTTATGCAACTTTTGAAAACATTTTGGAAATTTTTAAGAGTTTTTGAATATTACAAATTTTTAAGGATTTTATTTTGAAAAATAAAAGAGTTTAATAAAAGAATTATGTGTAGGTATTTACACGTTAGTGCATCAATATTTACAAAAATCAGGTGATGTATTTACACTAGGAACTTATATTAGTTTAGGTTAGTTGTTTTTACGGGTTTATCTATACAAGGTTTGTAAAGAATTTTCATTTGTTTAGATTGTGTATATGGTTCTCAAAATAATTTGAAAAAAAATTACAAATATTTTGAAAAACTTTACTTTGAAAATAGTTTTTACAAACAATTTTGAAAATAATTACAAAATTTGAAAATTATTTTGCAAAGATTTTTCAAACATTATGTATATTTTTAAAAATACCTTTTCAACCATTTTACAAATCATTTGTAAATTTGTTTTTCAAAAATTTTATTCAAACAAATATAAAATTTTTTACAAATGGATATTTTTACAAAGGTTTGAAAATATTTTACAAAAAAATTTCAAATGCTTTCAAAAGATTTTACACATATTTTCCAACCATTTTTCAAATCATTTTTCAAACATTTTATCCTGATTTATTAATCAGTATGTATAAAGAATTTTGAATAATTTTATACATATTTTTACATGTTTATTATTTACAATTACTTAATCCTATTATCATATAGTATTTTCGTCATATTATTCAAAAATATGAAAGTGTGAGTTATGGGAAAAGTATATACAATGTATATATAATCCCCCTATATTTTTTCTTGACTTGAGTCCTCATAAATCAGAGAGAAAAGAAGGAATAACTCATACTGAGTATAGAAGAGCCTATACTACACCGACGAAAGAATAAAGAATGAGAAGTCGATTGTCTCCCCTATACTTAGGATCAATTAATCCTAAGTATAACATACTATATACAACATGTAGGGAGGGTCAAGGGTGGGAATGAACAGATCAACAACTCGATCTATTACCCCCTATACTTAGAGTAAAATATCGCTAAGTATAGCTAGTAATATCAACAAGAGAGGAGACATGCGAGGGGACCAATAGATCAATAACAAGAAAAAATACATTGTGGGAATGTACACAACACTCCCTCTATACTTAGGGTAAAAGATTCTTAAGTATAGGCAACAATAGGAGTGACGAAATAGAACGAAGAAAGAACACTCTGTATACACCCTCTATACTTAGGACAAAGTACATCATAAGTATAGGTACTAATATCATATGGTAGATCTGGAATGTAGGATTAATGGGAGAAAGAAGGGACAAAAGATGAAACATGTATAAACAAGAGGTGTGGATTGTTGAGGTGCCTCTCAACGAGCGTTAGGTTTTACACCCCTAATCGGGTGCAAAGGTTAGGATAACGACGTATCAAGGATCAAGACATCATCAGTCATACGAATGTCATACTCTTTGACATCGTCTCACAATGACAACGATGATTAAATAAAAAAGAACACTTGTATATGCAATCAAGTGGGTGTATACCACTGAGAGAAGAGAAATAAAAACTAAATTGGGGTTCGGTGTTTCATAGGAAATCATCAGCTTTAAAGAGTGGAGTGAGTGATCAAAGACGACAAACTCAAACGTGGAGAAAGAGGGATCAGTGATGGAATCCTCCACGTCAATCACAATCTCATAAAAGATAGGAAGAGTAAAGATCAGGATACTCTCTAAGAAATCAGGCATCCTATGGACATATGGTCGAAAGATCAGATAAATCATTGAATGCCATAAAGCATGGCTCATCCCCACGAGGGTCATCGAGGAGAGCGGACTCAAAGGAGTCACATGACAAACCGATTGCACAGTCATTGGGTGAGACCGAGTACCTAGAAAGTGTTGCATCCACTAGCAGAAAACCCTCATGATGTAATGCACGCTAATCAATGGAAAGCGAGGTCATGCTAGCATATAAACTCTCATCCTTAAAAAAATCATCACATTCATCAATCGAGAGGATGGATGGTTGATGGGAGGGGCTAACAAGATGTGGTATATGAAAATATAGGTCCTCACCAAACAACATCCATTGGAATGGCTCAAGGTATTGATCAAAATTTGCAATGTGATCTATGGGGATTCGGACAATAGGGAAAGGAAAATAGATCATCTGGTAGGATGGTTGACACAATGCGGATTCTGGCTCCGTCTCATGAAGTACCAACAGAGGTGGTACAACAGGCTCCTTAAACAAGACGTGCAGAACCGACTCAAGGTTCGGTATTGGGAAATGGAAACACACAACATTGGTATCATCATCCTCAATTTGTATTGCCTCAGAGATCAGATCCTCAACTTGGTGTGCAACTGAAGAAACCTCAATAATAGCATCACACAAATCATATCCATAATCCGCCAAAGGAAGCACACTCATTCCAGCCTCAAATCTACCCGGCTCACTAATATCAACAGCCTCCTCAACGCCTGAGTCATCATACCTTGCAACATGCCTAAGGGTAGAAGAAGGAGACACGGGATGGAACGAAGGTGGGTGGGACACATGAGATAAAATTTCGGATAGAGGGTAGAAGAAGGAGACACAGGATGGAACGAAGGTGGGTGGGACACATGAGATAAAATTCCGGATAGGACTCCAACCATACGAGCATTGAGGTCGAACCAGACTAAGCAAAAATGTGGCTCAAGAAGAGAGTCATCTTGAGCCAGAACAGGGATGTTGATACAACGCTGATATGGGTGAAAAGAGGACGCAAGATCCGGCTGGAGATAAGGGTAACATGTGATCACAATACAGATGATGCTGAATCAAGAAAAAGGACTCAATGAAAAGAAGAAAAGATTCGTTGACTGATAGTTTGAAATAAAGACAAACACACTTGGATCTAAAGTCAGCAATCAAACACAAAGCAAACTTCAATTCACCAACTCGATACATTGAAGACCGTGAGAGGTCGGTCAATTATCTTTTCAATTTTAGAGTTAAGTAAATTTCAGGAAGTTATGCAAACTCACAGGTGTAGTCTCCTAGAGTGGTTGTGTTCCAGTCGATTGAGCACACCTACTAGATCACCGAGACAATTTCGTCTACGGTCAGAGGCAAGTGCTTTCATCAAGTAACATAGTCCAAGAGACGACCCAAGCGCTTAGGGCACAAGTCCAGGATAGGGGCTCTAGTGCTTAAGTGTATGTGCCTCACTCAGTCTGAATACAACATCTGCACGATGAGGGAGTTTCTCTTCCCAAAACAATGAATCCAATTACTTTGATTTTAATGTCAAAGAGAATTAACAACCCCGATTTTATTCTATCTATCACTTTTTTTGGATATTTTTCATGCACGATGCTTAACGAGATTCCAATTCCTTTAGAATCATGTGGTGATCAAAAATCAGAGGAAGAGGTTTGGAAAAGCAATGCAAGCGAGAAATCAATGATGCATGCTCAGTCAGAAATGCTCACCTTGCTTCCCAGCTCTCTTCATGCAAGATGTTAGAGAAACCTATGATATAGGCAAAGCCCATGAAATTTCCCTAGTACATGAGTTGCTATTAATGTGAAGAACCTACGCTCAACTACTCAAAAATGGAACCCAAATCTTCGGTCTTGGAGACTCTTTAGTGTCTACCACAACGGATCCTACCAACGTTGTATAGAGTCTCTCTCGGTGCTCGATTCTAAATCTAAGTAATCAACAATTAATTTTCTACCTCCAAGCGTTGAATCTACATGTACATGCAATGATTCGGGTGATGGACCTTAGACTACCGATCAAGCAAGTCCTAAGCTAGGGCTCAATAACACAAAATAAAATAAAAATAAAATATGAAAAACTCAAAACACAGGAATTGAAGAAAAATAAAAGGTAAGAAAAATCATGAAAAAGCTGAGGAGACCCCCAAGTGAACAATCACTTGGGCAATGGAACTCAGATGTCGCAGTGTCCTGAGAGTTCAAATTATTACAAATTATAGATGTGTTTCTCTCTGACTAAAATTAACAGATAAAATAAGAGTACAAATGTCACTATCCTAAAAAATCTCCCAGTCTTCTCCTGTTGCTCTCTCCTGCCAGCTTGTGCTGAAAAGCCGACTCTGCTTATCATGGGTGCACAGGACTGCTAAGAACACCTCCATCGATTGACGATCCTCACAACAAGGTCAAACAAAGAGGTGGTCAGAACAATAAAAAAATGCAGGAAAAAATAAATGATGATAAAATAGATAAGAAGGAAGACAAACAATCTATGTGTTGTTGCTCCCTGACAACGGTGTCATTTGTTGAAGCAAGATTTTTTGTCGGTTTGATGTTCTTCACAGAGCGAGAACATTGTTGCTATGGTGATCGAACAAAAACCATAGAATCAAACAACAATTAACCCACATATATAGACAAAGAAATACAATATGTGTGTAGACTTAAAATTTATTATAACTCTAAACAATGTGTGTATAGGTAATTAATCCGAAATTTCCCTCATTAATTTGTCGTTTTTATAAAGTAGTTGAGTAATTAGAGATCAATCAAAAATAACTACAAACTAATTATTCAATTAATATGAGGTGGTTTTATGTTTATTAACTTGGACAAGTCCCAGGATCGACTCAAGAGGGTAAAGGAACAACGTAAGTTAATGTCTACCAAATTTAATGTGTGGTTTTCAAGGCAGGAATTTTTGGTATTTTTTATTGCAATGAAGGGATGCATATGCAAATGTGGCCTATCTTAAGGACTAAAATGTGATTTTCAATTAAATAGAGCCCAAAAATTATGAAATTTGGTCGGAATGTAAAAGATGATGAAGTAAACACATTGCACTTTTTTTGGAATTTTCTGATGTAATATGAATATTTAAGGAATTAAATTATGTGCATAATGTAATTCTCAAAAATTAATTATAATAAATATAAAACCTTCTTTTTTTCAAGGAATAAAATTTTTCAAGATATATCACGATGTGTTCTATCTCAAGAAAATCTTAAACTCTGAAAATATGAAGTTTTCTACTTATTAAAAATAATTACTTAAAGAAAAAATGATTTTTACAGAATATAATATGACACAAATGCGACGATTTTTGGGCACAAAGTAAAATTCAACTAAATCTAGCAAATCTAAATTTTTGGTAATTTTTCAAGATATTGTTAATTTTATATAAATTTCAGAACACTGAATGGGTAAAATATACAAATTTTCACCTAAATATTAATAGTTAATTAACCCCATATCACAAAATTATAATTCAAGTGCCATAAAGTAAAGAAATAGTTATAGAACAATGCACCCTTTTTTTAATAATAAAAGGATGCAAAATAATTGTTCAAATTATAGATGGAACAAAGGGGTCTACTTGCAAAACATATAAACTAGAATAAATTAAAATATGAAGAACATGGACTATTGTTAATTACCAAAACAACACGGTTGGATCTTGCAAAATCTCCAATAGGTCACGTCCAAAGCACGTGACTGCTGGGAAAGGGCCTTGTTGTGCGAATAGGTGGAATGTTTAAGGGCACCCTTACAAAGTTCCCTCCCTGCACGTGCACCTCACATGGGGAGGGCCTCGGGCCTCATGACCGATGAAGGACGGTGGTTTGAAAGGCAATGATCTGGTGGGGCATAGAGTGCAGTGGTCTACGACGGGGCTCGCTCAATCGATGACGATGGTGCCAGTGTTGATGAGAGTGCCTGCGAGTTGGAGATGAAGGCTCTGTAGTAGAGTTGGGTCCCTACGCACACGATGCTTGGTGTAGGCTGAGCCTCTAGCGAAGGAACTGTGAAGGCGGATGACGCTCGAGATGGCAGACGCTGCCTTGGTAGTGTTTGTTGAGGAAACATGTGTCATTGATGAAGATGTCGATGAGTCGAAGGGTCTCCTCCCTATTGAAGACAGTGATGGAAGATGAAGGTCGAAGGGGTTATCTGGCTCAATGGCACGGATCAGAGTGAGGCGGAGGTGGAGTCCATGTCGCGGAGGCACATATGGTGTGTGATGGATCGTGATGATATGTACGACGGTATGGCAGAGTGGTGATGTGCGAGAGCAGGCGGAGGAAAAAACTAAACGAGGTACGATGGAATCAGAGACATTGGGGAAATGAAGAGGCGGAGATGGTGTAGGACTACCTGGGGTACACGGCTCGATGGAAAAAATGGCCGGAGCGGAAGTAGCTTCGCTGGGAGGTGCTGCGACAAGGTGGAATACCTTGGATCGAGTCATGTGTGAGGAAAGAGAAGTCGGAGGCACTATCACCGCTTGAGGCCGGGGCTCCTTTTTGCATCTCAGATGCTGGTCTACAACCGATGATTTCGGAGAGGAGCGACAGTAAGGGTTAAATAGGGAGAAGGGCGACAACTGACAAGATTCGACCAGATCTGATGGAGATCGGGGGATGGCGTGGTGGAATTGGAGGGGGGACGAAACGGGCAGAGTTTGATGAGGGAGAATATTGGGGATGAGATATGGCAGGTGGCGGCGCGTTCGGATTTGAAGGTGGACGAGATCGAGTGCGGTGAAATCACAGGAGCAAGGAGAAGGTGGAGGGTCATCCGATCGGGCGAGATCAGGTGGCCCAGATAGATACATGTGTCATTGATGAATCTCCATTTCATCACCTTTATTCTATCATTTTGGCCTTAAAAACCCCAGCAAATGCATGTAAATAGCATTAATTTGTATAAAATAGCATTCATTATTTATTGTATTTACTGTACATAGAATAAGGTTTTTAATGCCAAAATTATAGAATAAAGGGAAGAAAAGAAAAAGGAATAAAATATTGCAAATATTTTATGACCCTAACCCCGAGACCAAGGCCAGCATGGACTTGGTCGACAAGGAATAAAGTAGGGGGAGATAAGGGCCAATTATACAATAAACATCTCATTTAGTCATTCATTCATTTATGCATTTTTGACACCTATTTTGTACATAATTATTTATTCATCAAATAAAGAAACTTTGTACATAAAAGTTGCAGATAATAATGTAAATAAAAATACAAAATTGAGTTTGTGTAAAAATAATACTCACTGTACATTTTATACACAAAATAAAAAGCAAAAATCTCAACTTCACAGACCCATATCTTGCAATTAAAAACTCCAAATCAACCAAACTCACCTTTAATTGTATATAGCATTTCCCAAACTATTTTATAAAATTAGTGTCATAATTTTTAGAGCCCATCTGTGAAAGTTAGGTTTTTGGCCCTTCTTGTACATAATACCTGATCAAAATATTCATTTTATTCAATATTCATTATTTTTATAAATTCATATTTTTAGAATCTTGTAAATAATGTATATAATTCATATACATATTAGCCTTAGAATAAAACCCAAAAGAATTTGTAAATAAAATAAGTCTATGTAATATATAGGCAAAATACCTATGAGGAGTATGTACATAAATAAAAGAGGAAAACATTCTTTAATTCTTTATTCCTTTATATTTTTTTTATAATGTATATATTATATATATCTTATCAAAAATACAAATCCATAATAAATACACATAAAATCCATTAAATAAATAAAATATATAATATATAGGTAAAATACCTATAAGTATACTTACATATACACAAACACATTTATTTAAAATGTGAATAAACTCATAAAAATTAAACAAAAATACCTTTATACTCACAAAAATAAATTATAAATTTATAAAATAAGCCAATAAAATAATAAAAGAAAATAAACAAATTAAAAATAAAATACACAAAAATACATGTAAATACATACATATACACATTATCTTAATAAAACCGTAATAAAATACTTCAAAAAATTAAATAAAAATCATAAATAAATACTACATTAAATTATAAACATTTTTTATTTTATAAGTAAATCCTAATTAATTCATTTAATACGTTAAATAAATCGGTCAACTTCTTGTTGACGTGGACCAATCAGGCGCCTGCGTTTATTGACCGGTCGGTCAACTGCGCCCCCAGGCGCCTGAGTTGACGCGAACCATCTTTTCCCCCTTTTTCCTCCATTTTTCCCGCGTGGCTCAGTGATCCATCGCCCTCAGTCCCTTCACGAGATTTGTTCTCTGATCATCCAAGATTCTCGTCGTCCACTTAGATCCCTTGCACATATCCCTGATTCCTTAATAATCGCCGGTCAATGGGGGTCCCTTGGACTGTAAATAAATAACTCCTCCCACTTCCTTGGCCGAATTTGGCCATTTTCATCCCCTTCTTTGAGCTTGAATGAGCTCCTGGCGGAGCCCTCGTGACAGGAGGCGCTTCCCAGCACCTCGATTCGCCCAAGGAGGTGGGAAATTTTGTCGCGGTGGTGCTCCGGCGACCACCCTGCTCCCTGGCGGCCCCCAGGTATAAGAGCTGCGCTTTTATCATTTTTAGGTAGTTTTTCATTTATGCATTTCATTCTCGCTTTTTATTTCGCATTTAGATCTGTAGTTTAGCGTAATTTAGGTGATTCGTAGTTCGCCGGAGCTCCGCTCCGGCGAGCTTTTCACTGTGCTTCCGACTGTGCCCCGACCACTTTCCACTGCCATTTCATTCCCCTACGCCTTCTCCATATCCCAGCCACCTTGTCCAACCGGATTCGCTTCTGAATCTGCGAATCGAAGCTCCTCCACCACCCTTCGCCGGAGCTTCTTCGCCCACCTTCATCCCAGTGCTTTCAGCTTCAAACCCCGGGTCGAGGGAGACGCCCTCGAGCCCCTCTTTCTTTCTGTGCAGGATAGGTGCGTAATAAAGCACCAGGAGTCGAGTTTCAAGCGGGCGGAGGTACCTGGAGCCCCATTTCTTCACCGAGCTCGTGGTGGCGCTCCGGGGTATCTCCGGCCGATCCAACACCTCCAGCAGTCAGAGCACCCTGCCAGGAAGCTTTGTGGACCTTCAGGAGCGGCGAAGACCGGCAGGAGAGCGAGATCCAGCCGGAGGAAGCTCGCCCCGGCGAGTGTTCTTCCCTGTTCTTCCACGCCAGCTCCCCGCCGTTGGATGAAGACGAAGGCCCCAGTTCTAATCACAGCCGTTCGATGGAGCGCTGCTACGACCGTCAGATCTCACGCGAGATCCAATCCTCTCCGCTCATCGGCGAAGCGTTATCGGCGCACGTGGAGGCGCCACGTGTCAAGTGAACGAAGATCATCCGTCGGATGAAGCGCCTCTTTTGGGGGTAAATTGCAAAACCTCTCCCCCGCCTTTTTGTATTTAATTTTTAATCTTTTAAAATATTTTGCACGTTGTAAATAAAATGTAAATTTTGCAGATAGGACCCTGACTTAATTAGAATTACATTTAGGTCCTTCCGCGCCTCACGTGCAGTCCCACGTGAGGCGCGTGAAATTTTGCATGTATACCCTGGCGGTTTTTGAATATTGTAATTGGATGCCGAAACTTTAAATAAATGTTTATTTCAGTAGGTATTTTTGCACTGATGCCCCTGTAACTTATTTTATTTGCAAAAATACCCCTGCCAGGCTGTTTCATTTTTGTCTCTTTATCTATTTATTAAAAATACCTAGATGGCTTCTAAAAATCCACAAAAATTAGTATAGGTGCTCCATGCCATGCTTGTTCACGCTCATATTTTATTTTGCATTTTTTGCATTTTTCCTAATTATTAAAAATGAAAAAGAAGTCATGTTTGTACTGTTTAAATTATAAAATACAAAAAATTAGAAAATGATTTTGAAAAATTCCAAAAAATATATATATGGTATAATTATATATATATTGAGTCCAAAAAATGAAAAACCCTAAAAATATGAAAAAGAAAAATTAAAAAAAAATTATAAAAACCTAAAACCCACTAAAACAATAATTGGACATGATCAATGGATTGAATAATGGATACATCACATACATTCCCTTCGCCTCCCAGTGTTCGACCTCTACTTGTGCTTGCACCTATACACATTTTACATGTAGAGTTATAATAAATTTTAACTCCACATTTTTGATATTCATTGCATATATTTATTGTGGGTTAATTGTTGATTGATTCCGGATTTTGTGTGGTCGACTCAGCGACTAAGTTCCCGCCTTGTGAGGAACTTAAGACCACCGATCTTCGGGTTCATCAAATGGCGCCGTTGCCGGGGAGGCAACGGATTTTGTATGATTTTGTGTGGTTATTTGTTCATTTATTTAATCCTTTGTCCATGTCCTTCATTTATTTATTTGAGTGAATTTTAGTTGATATTATTCATGGACTGCTCTGACCATCTCTTTCTTTTTGTCTTTAATGCGAGGGACCGCCAAGCGACGGAGGACCTCCTAGGAGGACCTATGCACCCCAGCAAGGCGGAGTTGGCTCTTCTATGCCCAGCCAACAGGAGAGAGCATCTATGACAGGAGACGGAGAACTTTTGCAGACAGTCTCTATTTTTATGCATTTTATATTATTTCATTTTATTAGGTATATTTATGTGAGAGAGTGACCCTTAGCATTTTGTAATAATACAGGACTCTCACAGGTACACTCCGACTCCCGAGGTCCATTGCCCGAGGGATTGTTCCCTTGGGGGCCTCGACGGTGTTGACACTTTTTCGTTTTTATTTTATTTTTATTATTTTGTGTGAATGAGCCCTAGCTTAGGAATTGCTTGCCGATAGATTAAGGCCCAAACACCCTAATATATTTGCATGTACCTATAGTGCGTTTTGGACCTAGTCAAATCTAAACAGTCGGTTCATTTATCTCTTAACCCCTGTGCCGTGAGCGAGCCCCATCAAGCGCTACTCCTGAACTCGAGCGTGTCGAGAAGAGGAGGGGTGAGCCAAGACCGGACCCTTAGGTTAGGGATAAGTGACCGACTTGTGGTGCTTCACGATAATAGCAGTTACTATCCTAGGGCGATTTCTTCGGCTTGCATTTGCATATAGCATAGGTTTCAATTCTGTTATGCATCCCGCATGGAGAGAGCTGGGAAGCACTGTAAGTCTTCTTACTTAGCATGCATCATCGATTTCCGACTTGCATGGCTTTTCCGACTTCTCCCTATGTTTTTGACCACTTAGGATGCTTAATGGAAATTGGAACCGCGATAGGCACGTGCATTGAAAATACCCCAAAAAAAAGGTGATAACTTAAATAAAATCGAGACTGCTAACTCTATTGGACTTAAAATAAAACATGATGGATTTCCTTGTTTTGGGGAGAGCAACCCCCTCATTGTATGCGTTTTAAATTGCTTACGTACACACTAAGGAGTAGAGCCCAAATCCTATCAAGCCTCCTACGTGATTGTACAATTTTTGTGATTCTCACCTAACTCTAAAAATGAAAAGATAAATGACCGTCACCTGATGGTCTTCACTGTGTTGAGTAGGTGAATTGGGGGTGTTGCCTTGTGTATTGATTGTGACTTGGAGTTCATTGTGTTTTCCATTCATTATTAGAGTAGACGGTCCCGTCCGTGTGAGTCATGCATTTTTCATCTTTGAGTCTCTCTATCTCTCTTATACATATATCTCTTCATCATGCATCGAGTCGTGATATTGGCGCTTGAGCTCAATCATTCTTCGCCAAGTCCTTTGTTTCCCGCTTCTTCACCATCTTCTATGTATCCATCGTACCATCTTCTCTGGTTCGAGGAGAGACCGCTCTTCGGACCGCAATTTTGACGGTGTTCCCGCCTTGTGTGGAACACCCAATTTTGTCTATGTCCCAATTTTCTCGCCCGCCCTCCTCGTACCCTCTGTATCATCTCTCTCTTTATCCGGGAATGCTGTGCATATTGATGAGGCCCGCATCGAGGATTATTTATACAGATTATTTGTGTAAGTCGGGCATGATATTGCGGATGCTGAGATTGATTTGGTGGATTTGACTTTTGATGCATGCATATGTGCTTATTGAGGATTTTTGTGATGCATGATAATTAGGTGTGATTCTTTATTGAAGATTTAGATCTTGCACACCGGATTGAGGATGTAATGAGCTTCAGTGATTTGAGGATGATATCAGGATGTTTCTATTGTTTTATCCATTTCGAGGTTCCTACCATCTGTGATTTCTGGGCTGAATAGACTATCTTGATATATGCTTCATGATGACGATGATTGGAACCCACATGATTTCTCTTCTACATGAGTGACCCATCCTCGATCTCCTGACTTCATTATCCACCCCTGGCACTTAGAGGATTCCTGACTATTTTTCGTGCCATCTCAGTTGACTGGATTGACCCAAGGGATGCTTGGTGAATGACATGATTATTCGCTCCCTGACATGATCTTATGCCCTCCGAATAATTGAATGATTTATTGCTTTTGAGGACCTGAGATGACTTGCCAGCATTCCCATGACCTTCATTGCTATAGCTCACATCGCTTCCCGAGGACTATCTGCGGACGGATATGACACTTTCTTTACGATCGGCTTCACTCATTTCATGTGCTGCCACCTTGTTGGGGCACGGAGCCGACTCATCTGATTTGTGCACTCGGTCTCCATTTTTGATTATGCGCCTAATCTGTTGGGGCATGAGACCGACTTGTTTAGACTCCTTTGAGTCCGCTCTCCTTGACGGTCCTCGCAAGGATGAGCTCTTATTATTCATTTGATTAGTTCGTAGCTCCCCGAGGGTTATCTGCGGGAGACTACGACATATTTCAGATCTGATTGGTCTCTTTTGTTGGTAGCCGCCTTGTCGACTACTGAGACCACTATGTGGATCCGTCTGATGGATCCGGCTCCTTTGAGCCCGCTCTCCTTGACGACCCTCGCAAGGTAGAGGCACTTTCTGACTATTCCCTGCCTAGATCGCAGTACTCTCCGAGGACTATCTGCGGGAGGCTGCGACACTCTATTTACGCTCGGTTCCCACCTTCTGCTTGTGTCTCCTCTCTGTTGGAGCACGGAGCCGGGTCGTCTGATATGCAATACTTTTGGTCCCATCCTGAGTTGCCTATCCGATCTGCGGATCATGGGACCCATCTGATTAGACTCCTTTGAGTCTGCTCGCCTTGACGGTCCTCGCAGGGTTGAGTTTTTGATATCTGCTATTCCCATGACTAGTTGGCAGCCCGCTCCCCGAGGGTTATTTGCGGGACGTTGCCACACTTTCTCGATTTTTCGGTCTCTTCTGCTGGTAGCCGATCTGTCGCCTATCGAGACCGTCTCTGTGATCCGTATGATGGATCAGGCTCCTTTGAGCCCGCTCTCCTTGATGACCCTCGCCAGGGTGAGCTTCTGTTCTGATTATTCATTGCTTAGCATGTACCACTCTCCGAGGGTTATCTGCGGGAGGGTACATCATTTTCTAGGTACGCGGCTTCATTTCTGGTGTCTCCCCGTTGGTGGAGCACGAAGCCGGACCTTCTGACTTATGTACTCGGTTTCCTCCCTGGTTGTGTCTCCTGTCTGTTGGAGCACGGAGCCGAGTACTCTAATTATTCTCTGATTTTGCTCACCTTGAGGACCCTCGCAGGAGTGAGCCACATATTGTGTTGTTCGGTGTATTCTTGTGACTTTCAGATTATATCACCACCGTGCAGCACACAGTCTCATATGCCTTATTTCTGATCTATCTGAGACCATGATTGACTAGGAGGAGTCTGTACTGCTCTTTCTTCCTCTCGGTTTTACGGTATTGGCTCTGTTCCCTCATGTTGACCATATGAGCCGATTGACTGCTTCATGCTACCGGACCCGATATCTATCCTTTCGATCTGTTGACCCCGGTAGCTGACACCCACTTAATTGCATATTCGGGTGTATTTTCACCTTCTGACCGCGTCCTCGTTCTTACAGGGAGACGACGACGAGAGCACGGTAGTCGCTTGTCAGATACCGTCCTGTACTTCACCAGTCTCTTCACCGCTTGTATATATGTGTATTCTGTTCATCCTTTCTCCCGCATGTTATGTGTGCCCTAGATCTATCGCCATATCTTTGTGACTACACTTAGGACGTACCTTGTCCTAAGTGTAGGGGGGTACGCACCGAGTTGTTCTTTCCTTGCACATTTTTCGTCACTCCTTTTGTTGCCTATATTTAGGGATATCTCACCCTAAGTATAGGGGGAGTGATGTGTATATTCTCCACGATCTTTTCATCTATCTGTATATATATATATATATATCTTTTCTTCTCCTTTTCTTCTTTTCTTCTTTTCCTTTTTCTATCTTCTGTAAAGGTGTCACCCCTTTGTGTCAGTTTTCTGTACTTAGGACGTACTTTGTCCTAAGTATAGGGGGGTGCACCCCTGATTTGTTAATTCTTTGATCTATTTATTCCCACCCTTGACCCTCCCTGCTTTGTGTACAGTCTGCTATACTTCGGATTATTTGATCCTAAGTATAGGGGGGGCGGTCAACTTCTATTTCCTTTGTCTCTTATTCTTATTCTTTAGACTTGTCTATACTCAGTACGAGTTATGTCTTCTATTTTCTTTTCGATCTATGAGGACATAGCTCAAGCTAAGTATAGGGGGGTCGTATATACTATGTATATACTTTAGCCATAACTCGTACTTTCGTAATAATATGGCTAATAATTCTTTAAATTCGTTAAAAATCCTTAATAAAAAGATGGGATTATTCCTCAAATTCTTTTTGTATATACTGATTAATAAATCAGGTGAAAATGTTTTTTGCAAAATGTTTGAAAAATAGTTTGAAAAGTATTGTGAACATTTATTGAAAACTATTTTGAAAACGTTTTGTTACATGTTTTTAACCTGTGTAAAGATGTGTGGTTTGTAAAGATTTATTTTCTTTGTGTGAAATAAAATGTTTGAAAAATGATTTGCAAATGGTTTGAAAAATGGTTGCAAAAATATTTTGAAAAATCTATATATACTGTTTTGAAAAACCTTTGCAAAATGATTTTCAAATGTGTGTACATGTTTGTAAAAATGTTTGTAAAAATTATTTTCGACTATAGTTTTCAAAAATTGTTTGAAAAATTTGTGTCAAATAAATTTGAGGAATAGTCACATATAATAATAACTAATATAATATATATATCTTATGAATAAAAAAAAATAAATAAACACAATTCTTTAATAATTGTACATATATGCTTATAAATAAAAACTAAATTGTAAATTCTTAATTCTTGTAAAATAAAGCGGCACGCCCGTGTAAATAGTTGTACATATTTTCTACTGTGAGTGCCAAAATTGTTTTATTTTGCAAAAATTCTTTCTCTGTGTAAAAATCTTTCGAATTCTGTGAAAAATTCCATTATTCTTTGCATATTTGAAATAGCATTTGCATAGCATTCATATTCGTTGATTGAGCTTGATGATTGAACTAGTCCAATAAAGTTGAAGATTGGAGCTTGGTTGGACCTTACTGCACCTAACTGCACTGGAACCTTATGGGAACTAGGTTTAAGGTACTTCAGGTCTATTCAGACTTGATTCTTTGAGAAATCAGGGCTAGGTTCAAGTCACCTCAGTGGACTAACTAGAACTTTTCGAAACACACGTATGACTCTTGTCGGTTGTGACCTAACTTGGACACTTGTACCTTTCACTTGGCTCAACTCAGTTGGAGTGGTGAGGGGGTTGGATTTGCCAGTCTGAGACGCACACGAGTGGAAACATTCGTCCTCGTCTAGGGAGGGAAGTGCACCCCAACCTGGTCCAGTTTCAATGAAGTCGAATGACAGGAGAGTGTGGGCTGCAATAAAGCTTCAAAAGAGGGATAGTCTTCTGGCTCAAGAGGAAAAAGTCCTTATGTAAATGCTGCTGTACATAGTATGTTGGAAAAAAAAAAGAAAAAGAAAAAAAAATCCAAAAAAAGTGGACAGGCTTGTAAATAAAAATAAAAGTGCCTGCAAGAGAATGTATATTTGTTGTATAGAAAATAAGCAAGCTTGAGCATCAAAGTTACACCATGTGAGCCTGCAGCTGGATGACTCGACTACACTGGTCTTGCATCCCCAGGATTGGTAGCTACACTGGCTACTGTCCATTTTTCTTTTCTTCACCCCCTCCTCTTGAGTTGGATGCCACTTGAACTTAGAAGGGAATACCCCGCTCCTTGACGGTAGAGGGCTGGATTGGGGAATCATTGGGTTGTCATTCTGGAGAAGTCAGTCTCCTTTGTCATTTCAGTTGGGGAGAGCCACTATCACTTACACCGTACAAGTCAGCTTCATAGTCATAAGGGTTTGCGTATGATGTAGGCTAGTTCTGACCTGGCTATTGAGGTGATTTGAACCAAGTTCTGTGACTATCGAAGGCTGTTGTGTTTTAAATTTGATTCCCGACTAGGTTCCACACACATGCTCACACCAAGGTCTAACCTGAGCTCCAAACCTTGATTTTGTACAGATGAGTTTAATGATCATGACCAATTCAATTTATTCTTTAAATTCTTTATTTTTACTTTTTCTTTTCTTCTTATTCTTTGTTCTTTTTGTACTTATTGCATAAGTATTTGCTAGGGACTAGCAAAGGCAAGTATAGGGGGGTGATGAATCTCCATTTCATCACCTTTATTCTATCATTTTGGCCTTAAAAACCCCAGCAAATGCATGTAAATAGCATTAATTTGTATAAAATAGCATTCATTATTTATTGTATTTACTGTACATAGAATAAGGTTTTTAATGCCAAAATTATAGAATAAAGGGAAGAAAAGAAAAAGGAATAAAATATTGCAAATATTTTATGACCCTAACCCCGAGACCAAGGCCAGCATGGACTTGGTCGACAAGGAATAAAGTAGGGGGAGATAAGGGCCAATTATACAATAAACATCTCATTTAGTCATTCATTCATTTATGCATTTTTGACACCTATTTTGTACATAATTATTTATTCATCAAATAAAGAAACTTTGTACATAAAAGTTGCAGATAATAATGTAAATAAAAATACAAAATTGAGTTTGTGTAAAAATAATACTCACTGTACATTTTATACACAAAATAAAAAGCAAAAATCTCAACTTCACAGACCCATATCTTGCAATTAAAAACTCCAAATCAACCAAACTCACCTTTAATTGTATATAGCATTTCCCAAACTATTTTATAAAATTAGTGTCATAATTTTTAGAGCCCATCTGTGAAAGTTAGGTTTTTGGCCCTTCTTGTACATAATACCTGATCAAAATATTCATTTTATTCAATATTCATTATTTTTATAAATTCATATTTTTAGAATCTTGTAAATAATGTATATAATTCATATACATATTAGCCTTAGAATAAAACCCAAAAGAATTTGTAAATAAAATAAGTCTATGTAATATAAGGCAAAATACCTATGAGGAGTATGTACATAAATAAAAGAGGAAAACATTCTTTAATTCTTTATTCCTTTATATTTTTTTTATAATGTATATATTATATATATCTTATCAAAAATACAAATCCATAATAAATACACATAAAATCCATTAAATAAATAAAATATATAATATATAGGTAAAATACCTATAAGTATACTTACATATACACAAACACATTTATTTAAAATGTGAATAAACTCATAAAAATTAAACAAAAATACCTTTATACTCACAAAAATAAATTATAAATTTATAAAATAAGCCAATAAAATAATAAAAGAAAATAAACAAATTAAAAATAAAATACACAAAAATACATGTAAATACATACATATACACATTATCTTAATAAAACCGTAATAAAATACTTCAAAAAATTAAATAAAAATCATAAATAAATACTACATTAAATTATAAACATTTTTTATTTTATAAGTAAATCCTAATTAATTCATTTAATACGTTAAATAAATCGGTCAACTTCTTGTTGACGTGGACCAATCAGGCGCCTGCGTTTATTGACCGGTCGGTCAACTGCGCCCCCAGGCGCCTGAGTTGACGCGAACCATCTTTTCCCCCTTTTTCCTCCATTTTTCCCGCGTGGCTCAGTGATCCATCGCCCTCAGTCCCTTCACGAGATTTGTTCTCTGATCATCCAAGATTCTCGTCGTCCACTTAGATCCCTTGCACATATCCCTGATTCCTTAATAATCGCCGGTCAATGGGGGTCCCTTGGACTGTAAATAAATAACTCCTCCCACTTCCTTGGCCGAATTTGGCCATTTTCATCCCCTTCTTTGAGCTTGAATGAGCTCCTGGCGGAGCCCTCGTGACAGGAGGCGCTTCCCAGCACCTCGATTCGCCCAAGGAGGTGGGAAATTTTGTCGCGGTGGTGCTCCGGCGACCACCCTGCTCCCTGGCGGCCCCCAGGTATAAGAGCTGCGCTTTTATCATTTTTAGGTAGTTTTTCATTTATGCATTTCATTCTCGCTTTTTATTTCGCATTTAGATCTGTAGTTTAGCGTAATTTAGGTGATTCGTAGTTCGCCGGAGCTCCGCTCCGGCGAGCTTTTCACTGTGCTTCCGACTGTGCCCCGACCACTTTCCACTGCCATTTCATTCCCCTACGCCTTCTCCATATCCCAGCCACCTTGTCCAACCGGATTCGCTTCTGAATCCGCGAATCGAAGCTCCTCCACCACCCTTCACCGGAGCTTCTTCGCCCACCTTCATCCCAGTGCTTTCAGCTTCAAACCCCGGGTCGAGGGAGACGCCCTCGAGCCCCTCTTTCTTTCTGTGCAGGATAGGTGCGTAATAAAGCACCAGGAGTCGAGTTTCAAGCGGGCGGAGGTACCTGGAGCCCCATTTCTTCACCGAGCTCGTGGTGGCGCTCCGGGGTATCTCCGGCCGATCCAACACCTCCAGCAGTCAGAGCACCCTGCCAGGAAGCTTTGTGGACCTTCAGGAGCGGCGAAGACCGGCAGGAGAGCGAGATCCAGCCGGAGGAAGCTCGCCCCGGCGAGTGTTCTTCCCTGTTCTTCCACGCCAGCTCCCCGCCGTTGGATGAAGACGAAGGCCCCAGTTCTAATCACAGCCGTTCGATGGAGCGCTGCTACGACCGTCAGATCTCACGCGAGATCCAATCCTCTCCGCTCATCGGCGAAGCGTTATCGGCGCACGTGGAGGCGCCACGTGTCAAGTGAACGAAGATCAGCCGTCGAATGAAGCGCCTCTTTTGGGGGTAAATTGCAAAACCTCTCTCCCGCCTTTTTGTATTTAATTTTTAATCTTGTAAAATATTTTGCACGTTGTAAATAAAATGTAAATTTTGCAGATAGGACCCTGACTTAATTAGAATTACATTTAGGTCCTTCCGCGCCTCACGTGCAGTCCCACGTGAGGCGCGTGAAATTTTGCATGTATACCCTGGCGGTTTTTGAATATTGTAATTGGATGCTGAAACTTTAAATAAATGTTTATTTCAGTAGGTATTTTTGCACTGATGCCCCTGTAACTTATTTTATTTGCAAAAATACCCCTGCCAGGCTGTTTCATTTTTGTCTCTTTATCTATTTATTAAAAATACCTAGATGGCTTCTAAAAATCCACAAAAATTAGGATAGGTGCTCCATGCCATGCTTGTTCACGCTCATATTTTATTTTGCATTTTTTGCATTTTTCCTAATTATTAAAAATGAAAAAGAAGTCATGTTTGTACTGTTTAAATTATAAAATACAAAAAATTAGAAAATGATTTTGAAAAATTCCAAAAAATATATATATGGTATAATTATATATATATTGAGTCCAAAAAATGAAAAACCCTAAAAATATGAAAAAGAAAAATTAAAAAAAAAATTATAAAAACCTAAAACCCACTAAAACAATAATTGGACATGATCAATGGATTGAATAATGGATACATCACATACATTCCCTTCGCCTCCCAGTGTTCGACCTCTACTTGTGCTTGCACCTATACACATTTTACATGTAGAGTTATAATAAATTTTAACTCCACATTTTTGATATTCATTGCATATATTTATTGTGGGTTAATTGTTGATTGATTCCGGATTTTGTGTGGTCGACTCAGCGACTAAGTTCCCGCCTTGTGAGGAACTTAAGACCACCGATCTTCGGGTTCATCAGTCATTTATTTATTTATTTATTTTAAAAAAGAAAAATGAAAATTTAAAAACCCCAAAAATGGATGACATGTAGCAGCTCCAGGAGCTGCGACATGTCACTCCCAGAAAAATCAAAAATAAAATACAAAGATAAATAGAAAAGAAATAGAAAATGACTTCAGATCGAAAAATTTTCTTCACAAAAGTTTCTTGTATTTATGAGATCTACAACATTCATGAACAGACCAAAACCAAGGTCATTTGCATAAAAGTGGTATTTTTGGTGGTGCTCTATGTACATAGAATACATGATTTTGGGGTTTTGCAATTTTTTATTTTTATATAAGATAAAAATTTGAGAAAAAATACGATAAGATAAAAGACAAATATTTACACATTACTCTATTTTTTTATTTTTAATAATTAAGGAAATAAATGAATAAAATAAAGGAGACTTTTTGTACAGACTCTCAATGAAGATTCAGACTTAGTTAGCTTCTTTGACTTGAAGCTTATATTAGGTTTGAATTTTTGCGCATTTTAATAAAACTTTATCAAAGAAGATAAATGAAAAAGAAATGAAAAAGAGTTAATTATGTACGTAAAATAATAGCTCAAAACGAGTAAAATACATAATGTACAAAATAGGCCCAAAACCCTACTTTGATATATGAGCTCCGATTCACTTGAACTTGGTCTTGTTTTGAAGGTAATTGAATCTACACTAGTTCAAAAGTGAGTAGGATCAAATCAGACAATGTATGAGGAAGATATCGACATTTTAGTCTGGAAATTCTGAAAACAGGGTTTCAGTTTGTGAGGTACTTATTTAGGTTAGTGATTTTTTGTATTTTTTTATTTATTCTTGTTAGTGATATGTACACAATGGATGTAGTTTCAAGTGATTTAGAGTTAGCATGAATTAACTAAAAATCAAGGAAGTTAGCTATTTTACAAGTACAATGTGCCTAGATTTCTTGGCTTCTTATTTTGTGCAATGATGAATGATAAAATGTGATTCTTATTTATAGATGCATGAATGTTAATAATATAATGTAGGTGATGAAATGCCAATGAATTTTGGGGATCTGAGCTAAATTAATGCCTTTTAGAGTGATGGGTCACAGATTCATCATTAGGTGCATGTATATAGAGTGTCGAACTCATGGAGGAATCATGATACATTGGGCAAGTAATCCAAAATGTTCCTTTTATTGTCATTTTATTTTATTTTTTTGTGGATTTTTAATTATTTATTTTTTGGATTTTATTGTTTCATATTTTTATATTTTAAATTTTTATAATCTTTATTTTCTTTTTATATTTTCTAATTTGTAATTTCCTTTTCTTTTTAATAGGACTATATATATAAATAATATATACTATAATACTATATAGGATATATAAATATATAATATTATAGAAAAATAAGAAAATACCCAAAGGTACAGTCTTTTATTTTTAAGGGTTTTTAAAATAATTTTGGTATTTTTAATAAACATCATGATATTAACAATAATAAAAGTATATATAGCTATATATAGGATGTAGGCTTCTACTAACAGAACATTCTCGTCTTCGGAAATCTAGTACAGATTGGGTTCTCACTTCGACAGCTGACTCAAAATTCAAGCCCCTCTGCGAGGACTTTCATATCTCCTCAGGCCCCACTTCTCTTTTCTTTACATGACCCTTATCTTTGTCCTATCTTGCACATCGATCCCACTAAGGTGGGTCTCCTTCCAACTGGCTGGATGAGACTGATTTAGTCGGAAAAAGGCTGACAATAAGTTCTTTCCAAATTTATTATGTGTTCCTCTATTAGAGGTATTTCAGAAATGTCTGTGAACGAGTAAATAGCCCTACGAAAGAATGGATCGAATCGAATTGGAAAATGGAAGGGTGCTTTAGGAGTCTCTAAAGAGCTGGTAGACTATCCACATATATCTTGGGGTCTGAAGGAGCTTTAGTAACTACAAGGCAAAGCACGAGGTGCTTAGTCTGGGCTCTGAATTCTGCGCCTGCCTTCCTTCGTCTTTAACCGCTCCGTGGGGCTAGGCTGAGATGGGCCCTCGGAAAGGCATACTCCATAGTTTCGTCAGCAAGAGGGCTCCACAACTAAGCCTTCTGGTCTGATTCTAGGCCTGGGAAGCCTCTTTCTGAGAGCCATCTTCTGGAATCTTTTAGTATGGCTAGGATACCCTGAAATAGAGAGATCCGGCTTTTATGAAAGCCATTGATCAAGTTGATGTTTTGAAATCTTTTAGAACATATATCAATTTTATTAAATCACTTTTATATATTGATATTTGTAGGTATCAAAATCTAGCTATAGAAATCACCACTAGAATATATTAAGCTGGATGGGAAAGGAGCTTTTTTAGATTGACATCGGGCTTGCTCAAATCAGTCTGGATTATTTTGGAATTTAAAAATAGATAAAAATCTCACAATTTTCAAATTTATTTTTAAAGATAATATATATAATAAAAAAAATTAGGAATAAAAACTAACATTTTTGGATTTTAAATAATTTTATAAGGTTTTTGGGTTTTTCAATTTTAAATGTTTTTCTTTTGTATTTTTAATGATATTTGATCTGAAGTTGCAAAATACAATAATAAAGTTACTATATTTTTTGATTTTTTTCAAAAAAAATATAATTTTTTATTTTTAAATGCAAGCATGAGAAAATGCTCAATTTTTAAAGTTTAATAAAGAGAAAAATAAAGAAAAATACCTTAAGAAAATTATATGTGGTAGAAAAATATTCAAGGCAACTATCCTATTTTTTAGAATTTCCAAAGCATAAAAGAAATTTAATAAAAATAAAAATAACAAAAAAGGAATACAATTCTAACAGAGACCTTTTTACAATTTCCTAAAAGTTTAAGTCATTTCAGAACCCCCTATGAAAGTCTAGGACCAATCATGCAAAATGCCCAGATATATGAATATAAAATGCATTGGTAGAGGTATTTTTATAATTTATTAGAAGTAGAAGGTCCACAATGTAATTTATAAAAAAATATCACACTGAATATTCAAATTAATGGATTAAATAGAAATAAAAAGATCTTGAGAGTTCCCTTGCAAAATGGCCGCTATCTCACGTGTATGCACATGTAAGGTGACGTGGTGAGGGACCTACGTGCAAATAAAAGAAACTTAGGAGTGTGAGTACAAATTTTACCAAAATTTTATATCTATAGACGAATGTTTTTGGACTAAAAAAATTACAAAAACCGAGGGGAAGGAAGTGCAAAATACCCTCGTATGCACAATCCAACGATGACGATGAGTTCACTTTACACGTGTCCGCTGCAGGTCACCCAATACCACTTTGCGGATGAGCGGCTGGATTAGATCCCTGATGGAGATTCGATGATGATGGCACGACTCGATCTGACGATAGTTGCACAATCTGGAGGAGGCTCCTGATCTGACGACGGAGGAGAAGGCTGGAAGAACAGATAAGAAACTCTACTTGGGCGAGCTTCCTCCAGTGAGATCTCTGTCCTTCAACGATTATTGATGCTGCCAAGTGCTGTAAAAGATGCCTGGGATCGCTTGTAGCTACTAGGGTGCTCAAGAGGGGTCTAGAGCTCAACGATGGAGCCCTGGAGACAGGAGAAGGAACGTGGCACTTGAAGCTTGTTCTTGGACAAAATCACCCCAGTTGAGGCCTTCAACCTCCAAAACCTTCATGACCAGATCAAGGACACAAAAAAACAAAGTTTTGGAATGTTATTCGGGTGGAATGAGGTGGATATGCATAGGGGCGGAGCTCTCCGACAAAGGGTGGCAGAGGAGAGCTATTCTTCTGATCGGAGCTCGATCAGAGTGAATAGAAGAGCGTGGGGCGTAGAGAAATGAAGGGGAAAGGTGATGGAGGCGAAGTGAGAGGTAGAACATGGATGGACACGGTGGAAACAATGGCCGGAGTGGGAGCTCCGACGAACTATGGAACCTAAATTTATGCTACTGTAGTTGATTAAAATTTAAACTAAGAATTGGAAATAAAATCTACACCTAAAGTTACCTAAAAATGCTTCTACACTATGGCTCGACCTGCAAAGCAAGGAGTCGGGGTGGAGCTCTGCCAGGAGGTCATCGACGATGCCAGGATCACGCTCCTCCCTCCGCACGCACGTTACAAATCACGCGAGGAGTTGCTGTCACCTTGCTCGACTCAGATAGGGATTAATTTGAGGGGTTCGGTGAGAAAGAACATATCAAAATTGAATTGGAGTCCTAAGAGGTGTTTATGTACATGGGCGTATTTGACTGAGTTGATGACTTGATTAAGTGATCCTTAGATCTAGGTAAGATGCGGGCACGAAAGACCAATGATAGAGGAAGAAAAGATGTGAATGAATCGAACCAACAATGAAAGAATCATTGAATATAAATCGAGGAAATCAGGGGTCTAGCCTGATAGACACAGACCTAGGGAGGCCGGGGAGTTGCCGATGTCAACCAGGACTAGTCTCCCATTGGTCCACGTAAGCACGCTAGGCGATAAAACATGATATAAATCCTTTATTAACTAAATTTAAAATATTAAATAATTTTATTGATTTTTAGTCAAAACATGAACAATTATTATTATTTTATCTAGTTTTTTAATGGTGATTTTTATTTATTTATACACATTAATTTATTAGATGTTACTTTTTACATGTATAATATAGGTAATTTATATCATTATGTATTTATAATTTATTTAAATACATATTTAGCTATTTTATTATATTTTTCTTAGTTTAATTATGTACTTAAAAAATTAAGTGTATCTGTTAGATAGGTATATACATGTATAATTCATCTATGTAGTATAGTATACTTCTTTATTTTAATGTACTTTAATTGCTTTATTTTAATTTAATTATGTACATTTATTTTAAATAATATTTACAAAATTATACAAATATAAGGAAGTGAAAATAAAAGAAAAAAATATTGATTATTTTATACATGTATATTGCACAATGAGGGCCCAAAACCTAACTTTTGCATCTTGACTTCAAATTGAATGAAACTACCTTCATTAAATAGATACTTTTATTTTATGAACAAAACACGAGTTTGGTGAATTTTGGGTTCATATGCAGAAGATACATGTCTTTGAAGTTTTCTTTACAACTTTTTATTTTATCTAGGGCATTCTATGTATTATTTTTGAGTGAAATAAATTTTGTATTTTTCTTTGTATTTTTATGTACAACTTTCATGTTCGAACTTTATTGATTTGATATATAAATAATAAATAATAAAATGGATCCCGACATGTATTTTTCAACGAATAAAAAATAGGATTTTATGTTATTTTTGGCCCTTATCTCCTCATACTTTATTCCTTGTCAACCATATCATCTCTTGACTCAGTCTCGGGTTTGAGGGTCATTCAATACCTTTAGTATTTCATTTCTTTTTCTTTTCTTTTATATATTCTTTAATTTTAACATTAATACAATATTTTATATAATATTTATAACATAAATAATACATGTTATTTTGTACAATTTAATGTTGTATACATGCATTTAACTAGAGATTTAAGGTTAAAATGAAAGAGTAGAGGTGATGTGGAGATTCATCACCGTAGTCAATATTGACATGGTCTCGAGGTTTAAGGTCATTCAGTATTTGCAATACTTCATTTCTTTTTCTTTCATTTCTTTTATTCTTTTATTTTAGAATTAAATATATGTATTTATACAATATTTATAAGATAAATAATGAATGTTATTTTGTACAATTTAATGATATTTATATGCAATTAACTAGGGAGTTAAGGCCAAAATGAAAGAATAAAGGTGATGGAATGGAGATTCATCAAAACCCTATTGGGTGGAGGGGTTTTCATGGCGCCATTGGCATAGGAGGAGGGGGGATCTAAGTACATTTAAAATGCTTCACTATTTAAGATTTCTGGCTCGCATGTAGAAATCTATGCAACCATGATCGTACTTGTTGAAGAAATGGTGGAGTGAAACTGAAGCCTTTACACATAGGAGGATTTGATTGTGAATGAGAAAATGTGGTGTGGTGCTATACAATAGTCGCTTAAAAGCATTGTATGGAGTTCATTGATGGAGTTCCCATGGAGGAGCTTTAATCTTATGGAGCTTAGACCTTGCACGAGGCCCTTAGATCTTGGAAGCATTATGTAGACACATGACATATGGGACCACATTGAGGTAGGGTGCAAATGGAGCAATCCAAGTTTGAGACGAGGAGAATCTTAGATGTGAGGATTTAGAGCCTCAGAGAAGGCCCTTGTTTCAAGATGGGAGATGAAGCTAATGTTGTTAGTGTTGGAGGAAAGATGGCTCCATGATGAAAGGCTCCCAAAAGAATTTGCATAGGAAATAACTTTGAAAGCTATTTGTTATCAAAGGAGTCTAGCATCTTCATGCTGCATTGTGTGTGCGTGTGGGGGGAGGGTGTTGAACTCATTATCGAAGGATATAATCTTATTATAACATTCCTATAGGTGATGTCGAATAATGGATAGGGATATTCAAATATACATTCCCACTCATCAAGTTTTTTAATCAAAGAATAAAACAAGTAAGAAAATATTGAAGACAAGAGTTTCATGAGGCATCTCCACGTGGCATGACTAACTCTTATCTTGTTTATTAGTTTGTGCATTGAACCATAAAATATATTTTTGAAGGAGCTACTATAGAGAAAGAGTGGCATGCCCAGTTCTCCTATACTCTTTCCTTATATAGGTGGGAGAGAGAGGGAGAAGAGACAATATATAGGACATGGATCTAAGATCCACGATGAGGATGAACAACTACGATAAGGATGCATGCGGATGATTGAGATCACATAGATGCGATCCGTCAAAGATGTGTGAATCAAGGCTACCCCTTAAAACATGTTGTGTCTATTTATTGACCATCAGTTTTCCAACCATGCTGACATCTTATGGCATGGTTATTTCATCCCTCATCTTCAGGATGCAATCGATGTTTGTTGATGGCAAGGATAATTGATATGTAATTATATTCTGTAACATATATTATTATTCTATCTTTTTATATAGGGCTAGTTTGATTGCTAGATTGGGGTAACCTCCTGTAATAGTAACCGTTTGGATGGTTATGAGGGCTGGAAGAGGGTTAGATTAAGGAATGTGATGTGATATCGCATTGATTTGTGATGAAATTCCAACTCAAGTTTGCAGGGAGGTTTACCAGGTTACTCCGAGATAACCTGAGGTACACTACAAACCAAATGAACTCATAGAGTCTGTTTGGTTACTGGGATGAGGTGAGTTGGGGTAACCTCATGTGAATAGTAGTTGTTTGGATGATTATATGGGTTGGGGAGAGTTGAAATAAAAAATGTGATGTGATGTCACATTAATTTGTGATAAAATTTCAACCAAAAAATGCAGGGGGTAAATCGAATAATCCAGTAACCAAACACGCCAATAGAGTAGAGAAAGGGTGCTCAAAATATTTAAAATAATAAAAAAACCCTCACTGGGCAGGTGCACCCACGTAAATCCCCTCTCCTCTTTCTTTTCCATTTTCCCAATATCTTTCTCCTCTTGCTGTTGCTGCACCCCACCATTAATTGGCTTCCCCTCCCCACATGGTCTTCCTTTCTCCACTGTCTTGTATAGATTCCCACCTAAAAATCCTTCTTTGCCTCTAAACTAATACTCTGGTCTTCCTCCTTTTTCTCGTCCTACCATTCTTCTCCCTCTCCCCTCTCCATCTCTCTCTCCTCGTCCTATACCTTCCTTTTGGGCCTGAGGTCTTGTAGGTAGAACAAGAAGGTCTCTCCTCTTTGTGGGTACCAGTCTTCTTGTCCTGGGGAAGGCATCTGCGGAGCCCCATGGACATTTTGTTGGAGAGAGAGCTTCCTACCCACAATAACGATATTAACTTCTGCTAATTTCTGCAATGATATCTTCAAATATAAAGGGGAGATAAGGGGCCTTATTTCTGTTGATTCGGCTTTTCTTGTATTGGTGTTGGGTTGGGGGAACAATTGTGCTTAGGAATGGGAAAGCATGGACCTTGCTATCACTGCGGTGTTACAAGTGAGCTGTCCTCCTGCTTACTCTCTGTTGGGTTCCCGAGAAAATCTGATGTGCTTCTTCCCCTTGTGCTTTTGCTTTTGCTGGGTTTGTTGTCCTTTTCTGGTGCTGCTGTTTGGAATTTGACGAATTTGTGGAGATGGGTATGCCCGTTCTTCATGGATGGGTTGATTTGACTCGAAATATGACGTGGGTCGTTGCCCCCTTTGGCGTTCTTTATTTATTGCCTTTCTCCTTAGTGTTTTTGATTGTTTCCTGTAATGCATACCGGGATATTAGGGTAAGGATGGACGCCCAAGTGTCATGTTAACCTCTGTGAATATAATTGGGTTAATTTTAACATTTTTTGGGTATAGTTCTCCCTGCGGGTAATAGTGAATCTAATAAATTTCTTATTGGTTACATGCCTTGAACTTCTCCAGTAGGCCTGCCTTTCCTCTTCTTTCTGACAGTGGAGGCAAATTATGCATTCTTGAGTCTGATGGTTTTGCTGAACTTAATTGTCTTTTTTTTTGCTAATCAGTCTGGCCTGATATTTGCGGAACCAAAGCTCTTATTGTGCCTTTGAATTGCTTTCGTTTGTCGCTTGAGTTCAAAACCAGTCTTTAATTGAACTCCGCTGAATTTAAGTTGGTTCCCTTGTTCATTGGGTCAATGTACTTAGCAGTATCGCATTACTTGCACGTGCTTTGTGGATGCACGAACTCAAAATATCCTTGTCTATTTTGATCAGGCCGTTCCTTCAAGATTGCCAACAGCATTTGGTGTTGGATAATGATCTTCTAGCATACAAGAGACATGCTCTTCATTTGTTATCGACATTATGCATAACTAGTTAATAATGAATACGATTGATCTTCAGTAAAAGAAATTTGATGGCTAGGTCGAACTCGAGTTGTAAAACAACGTATACACAAATGTTAATGTTTTCAATGCACTACTTCATTGTTGCATCTAAGTCCCATGTTAGATCTTCTCTTGTTAATTGCTCTCCTAGGAGGTTCCCTCTGATTGGTAAATTGCTGGACTCGGTTGATTTCAGTGATTTGAATGCCATGGAATGACTAACGAAATTGTTTCCATATACGATTGTCTGGCTTGAACTGACTAAAACATGTCTGCTACGATAGGCACTCCTCTCTGGAGGAATGGGCCACCGGATAAGCCAGTTTTGTGCAATGCTTGTGGGTCAAGATGGCGAACCAAGGGGACACTTATGAATTATACACCTCAGCATGCACGCGATGCATTTGAAGTTGAGGAATTCCGATTCACCAAGGAGAGAAAGATGGCATTCAAGTCCAAAGAAAAGATGCCCAAGGTAAAATGGAGCATGTGTGATGATGATGAGGAAACTGAAATTGGAGACTACAGCCAATGCTTCAGAAAAGCCGTGGATGAGGAAATGAGCAATCGTTCTAGTTCTGGCTCTGCTGTTTCATACTCAGAGAGCTGTGCTCATCTTAGTGGTGCTGATGTGAATGAAATTACAGGTACTTAGTAGTTTCGTGATTGCATTACACCTGTTGATATTTGGCATTGCATTCTAGGTGCTGAATTCTTGTATATGAGCAAACAGATAAAGCATGTTTAGCTCTTCAGACACCGAATAACAAATTTATGTGCTTATTATTTTTATGCAATGCTTTGGAGATCTCTTAAATTGTACTGTTGCAATGCACATGCATTTTGCTCAAATTATAATGTCAGACTGGATATGACTGACCATTTGAAGTTGCAATATAATTACTGAACTTTGAGATGAAACTAGAACACACGAGTCAAAGGCCACACCTTGTGAGACCAATCTTGTGTGATGTATTGAGTGCAATAAAGAAATGCATGCGTGAAAAAGGTGATTACAACAATGACATCATTATCCCTCTATGCGATCTCAATATCATGGTTCAAGATGTCGTGATATATCAACAATATATCAGGTGTCGAAATGTGTTTATATCAATATTGCACATTATATTGGATTCCAAGATATTGACCGATATCTCGTGAGATATAATCGACACGTCGACATATTTATTCATGTCGATCACAAGTTGGGGTTTTCATTGTAGTTTTTTTTCCTTTTTTGACCGATGTGATCTCCCGGTCTTATATCAAGTAGAACCACATTTGCTGTTATTGCTTGTGTTATTTTCGTGTGAAGATGGTATACAAGGTGATTTTGTCTTGTCATCCTATTGCTTATTCTTGAGTTTTTTTCATGAAGATTTATTGTATTTATTGAGATATTAGGAAGATTATTTTTGGGGTTTTCATGGACATCTTTAGATTTACCGGTTCTATTCTAGATTTACGTTCATGTTAAACACTATCAAATCAAGATTTTCGGTATTTTATTTATTTTAAGAATGGGAAATTTAGTTCGAAAATAAACTTGGTAAACCAGTAGTAATTTATCGGTGATTCGATTTGTGTGTTTCATATATGGTGTTCTCCAATTCTCTTGTAGGTTTCATTTGTGAATCGACATCATGAGTTCACCATCTGCTTCAGAATCTGAGTCGTTTGAGGCTCAGAGAAATAGTAGGGAGATAGGACAGAGGTATGCTACCACACCATATGGCAACAAATCTAAACAGAGTTCAAGCATTGTGGAAGAGACTCGATGAGAGGGATCACTAGACTGGAGCATCATCTTGTTGGCAGTAACATGAATGTTGCCAAATGCATATATTGTTAGAGGGGTGTTAGAGAGCTTGTGAAAGACAAGTTGGACGGGAAAGAGGATAATGATAAATAAAAGGCAATAAAAGATGAAGAATTCAACGAGTTTATGTTTAAAAAGGAGTTTAATGTTCCATCTGATCTCTTGATGACAACTTTTTCTACCTTACAGATATTTAGACCCCAGCAAAGAGGAGGCATACATGAGGGTAACACAAGAATCGTCAAGGAGTGTGTTTGAGAGGTGAGAACTTGGTGGTGCCCGAGGGGGCAATTTCTATGATGCTGGTGGTGGTAGTAGAAGTGGTTTAGATGGTGCACCAGTACTATTAACTGATGAAAAACATAAAGGGAAGAGAGTCATCCTCTTCTTGAAGAGATGCAATTCCTTTGAGTAGTACAACCCAATCAAGGACCGCGATAGAAGACATTGAAGGTCATGTTTTCGAATGCGAGGGAGAGGGTGGGAAGGTCCATTAGCAAGTTGGTTTTTGGAGAGGGCATTCCTACGGACATTGCTAATGGACCTTTATTACAATACACAACCAATGAGATTGTTGCTTCGTGAATAGGAGTTAAAGCACCCGCGTCATATGAGATCATGAACAAGTACATGGCGACATTGGGTTGGACAAGTTACACGAGGAAACATATTATTAACCTCCTCGTGTACGGTGATGAGAAGATTATTTTTTGAAATCTATTGATGCGTCTTTGTGTACGCACTTCACTAGACTGGTGGTAGCGCAGTGTCTACCACCCAAAAGACCACAGTTCAAATCCCTCCTTATAATGGTTACGTTAGGTAGCCGACAACCAGCGTAAAAAATAGCCAGATCTTTCAGCATGGATTCGAGCAAGAATCCATGTAGATGACCCCACTTAAAGTGGGAGAAGGCTTCACCATTTTTTACCGATACGTCTTTGCATGTGAAAGATCATAAATACATGCTAAAATTGATGAATGTAGTCATCAAATAGGTTGGGAAAAATAATATTGTGTAGCTAGTTATAAACAATGACGATCATGGCTTCCAACAACTATGACATTTTTTGAACGCTGCATGCTATACATTGTATTTACTTGATTTTGAAGGACTCCAACGATAGGAAACTTGTGGCAAAGATGGTGGATTAAGCATAAAAGATCATCACATTCATTTATAAACATTCAAAAGTTTTGGCATTGATGAGAAGGATGTGCAATGGGGAACTAGTTGGGTGTGGGATCGCAAGGTTTGCGGCCAATTTTATAGCATTACAAAGCTTAACAAAACACAAAAGTGGTCTAAAAATTATGTGATATCAACGTGAATGATTGGAGATACCTAAGGCTCGAGCCGAAGTATGGCGGAAAGTAGAATCATTAATTAATGATCTCAATTTCTGAGACGATGTGACATGAGTAATTGAGGTAATGGAATCGATCATCTCTGCATTGATGATCATGGACGATGATAAGAAACCGACCACGGGAGTGATCTATGAAATAATGCGGCACTTGCACGCGTGAGAAGGTAAAAGAATATGTTGGCAGAACATTCAAGGTTAGCTAGTTCATTGTTGAGCGATGATCCAAAATGCTCTCGCATCCTCTTCACAAAGCTAGTATGTATAATTAATACTTATTTATGGTGTTGATTAATGAAGGATGCATATTTCTCTTTGAAATCTAAATTATACGTGCTTGTGTCTAGCTTATTATTTCAATCCAAAGTACCAATACAAGTACAATATTGGTAATAGTGCAGATTTTCTAGCAACCGTTCAGATTGTGCTAGAGAAGTTTGTAAAGGGAGAAAATGCATAAACAATATGCATAAATTAATTAGGAAGCTAAAAACTTAAATTTAGAAACCATTCACTAATTATTTAATGAAATTTCTATATGGCGGGATATTACTTAACTTATTATAGGTCAAGTTCTTTAGAGACTCATTGGGGGCATTCGGTAGAATTATCGCGATCATTGGATAGGATAATCTTCTAGTTAGGATTCCATACATTGCTACTTCTCAAGCAACAAGACTGCTATTTATTAAGTTCATGTCTCTCTTTTGATTTTTCCACAGCTGAATGGTGGTTACTCTATGAATTAGAAGCTCTTAACTTGCGGAAAATGACACTAAAAGTATTGTCCCAAACTGCATCTGGGGTGGAGGTGGAGCACATTTAATTTCATCCATTCTAAAAGAAAGAATTGGTTAGGAGAAGAGAATCTCCATGATCTTTCTACACGCATTACAACTTGAGATTAAAGATAAAGCAAGCAAAAGAGGGTATAGCAAAGAAGATTACACAAACCTCATCGACTTTGCATATATTTTAAATGCATGATGGTGATGTAGAGAAAGTTGTCTTTTATAAGTGAATGGATTCTAATGGTGTGCTAGTACTTGATGATACGGGAGGAAGACCAAATCAAAATATAAGTCAACAAATGGGTGATGATGATGACCCTCGAATGGCTAGAAATTGTAGATGATGCTGATGATGTAGTTTCCACTACTTCTAGAGCAAAATAAAAATCAAAATGAAAGGATGACCATGGAGATGATGCAAACGATGATGTAATTGGTGGTTGTGGTGATGAACGGTCGTATTTGGGAGGCAAAGATGGAATGCATGGTAGGCAATTCGAGGTAGGGCTATAAGCAGGTTGTGAATTTATTGAATCACATACAAGTGCACATGGATAAGTTATCCCACATCCGAGTTCAGGTCCTACAGAGCCTATGGATTATGAGGGATACCGTGGCTTTAGACATGATAGTGTTGAAGGATTATTCTTGTTTTTTCTTTATTTGCTTCCTTTATATATGTATCTCTTTTTCTATGTACGACCCATGGCCTCTCTTTGTAGCCCTAGGATTTCCTCCATATAAAGGACTCCTAAGGACTCAAAACAAACATTTTGCTCATTTACTTTCACATAATATCAAAGCGACGGTTCTAGACTAAAGCTCTGGTCCCCCTCGGAACCCTACCCCACCCGTCAGTTGTCACCTCTCTCTCTCTCGTACGTAGCCGCATCTAGCCCACTTGTCATACCTAGCGACTAGCGACACCTAGCAATCCTCCAATGACACCATCGCTAACCACCAGCGGCACTACCGCCAATCCGCAACCAACTTCCCAAGGTACCAACACCGTCATCTATCTCCAGCTGCACCGCAATGCGCTTCAGTGGTAGTGCTGCCTCAACATTTATCTGCACCACTGCGGCTTGCTGCTTTACTCCGCATATCCCAGCATAGAGTTATGCATCATTCTTCCCCATCACACGCTAGGTTGTGCATGAACTGGTGATCGACATCATATTCAACCCATTCTTATCCTTCATGTGATTCCGCCCTCTGTCATGGCCGATCAATTAACTGTCTCATCTTCATCTAGGGCGTTCAAAAGCCCATGTCCTATCGTCAAGATGGATGAGATGAATTATAAATTGTGGGCGATGCAATTCATGAGCATCGTATAGAGCCACAACAAGGAGTATATCTTGATGGAGCCTGAGTCGGTCTATAAGACCAGTGTCAATTCCGCATGGAAACATGATGATGCGTGGGCATGTGTTTGGCTTTTCCAAGACCCTCACCACGGAAATAACCAACACCATCATCACTCAACCTGCTGCTAAGGCTATGCGGGATATACTGGCCACCCGATACTCATAAGGGAGAAATGAGGCCAAGGTTCTCTAGCTACAATTTGGCATCTTCAACATGAAACAGAACGTTCGTCCTCTTCACGTGTTCTACTTAAGTTCGAGAGGATGTTCTAAAAACTTCACAGCTATATCCCTGTCACTACTTGCCTGGAGCAGTAACAGCTATATAGGAATATTACCATGGTTGGGATGTTTCTCGCTGGCCTCGATTTAGAATATGAAGCTGCTCGATCACAACTTTTTTCAGAAGCCTCTATTCCTCATATGGAGGAAGCCTACAATCGTCTGAGGCATCTATCTGTCTCTTCTAGCACAATATCTCATACCACCTCTGCCATGGCAGCATCTTGAGGAAGAGGTGGATCTTTGTCATTTAGGGGATATGGTTTCCGTGGTTAGGGCACCAATAAACCACATCCTTAATGCACTTAGTGTGGTCGGCTGGGGCCACACTAAGGAAACATGCTATCAGAAGCATGGCCATCTTTTGTCTGCCCAAGTTGTTGAGCAAGTGTACAACCTTACTGCCCATACTGACCATCAATGTAAAGATCTCATTGCTAGATTGAGAGAGTTCATGGGGCCCTCCACAGGCCAAATTGGGTCCGCACAGGAGCCAACTAACACTGCAACGACTACCATCACATCCGGTATATCAGATACAACTTCTAGTTCCACTGTATGTCATCATGCCATTGTTACAGATAGGATTATGATCTTTGGAGCTTTACACCATCTATACGGTGATAGAGCCAAGTTTAGCAAATCTCCATCCTCCCACGTCTAGCAAATCAATGGTTGTTGCATATGGAAGCAACGCCCTGTTACCAGCCTGGGGGAGATTAAGTTGACGCATTCGATGCACTTACACGATGTTTTTCATGCGCAAGATTTCTCCATGAATCTTTTATCTATTAGTCATGTTACTAAAGGTCTCAATTATCATGTTATTTTTAATTCGTCGTCTCTTGTTTTTCAGAATATTCTTACGGGCAGGGTGATTGGATGTGGCCATAAGCATGGGGGGCTCTACAAGCTTGTCCAATCTTTATTTGCAGGTGCTTCGTTTATGGGACAGTATCATCCTATCTTTAGCATATATGATTTGGGTATCTTCTTATGGAAAAGCTATGCCACATTCTTCCTTCGATCTCTCCCAAGTCGTCCTTTCAGTGTGAGGCATGCCAACTTGGGAAACATCGTAGAGCTAGTTTCTCTGTCCACTCGAGTCGTAGTAAGTCCTCCAGTTTTGATCTTATTCATTTTGACGTTTTGGGTCCGACTCGTGTCCCTGATCACAAAGGGCACATGTTTCATCTTGTAGCTATCGATGACTTTTCAAGATTGTTTTGGGTCATTTCGAAGAAACAAAAGTCTGAAGCAAGAAATATAATAAAATCTTTTCTTATTGAAATAAAGAATTTATTTTCTACTAGTGTGAAATATGTATGCATTGACAATGCTTTGGAATTCCACACAATACAATAGTCTCCGTTCCTCAAATCTCTTGGGGTTCTTCACCGAATCTCTTGTGCTTATACCTCTCAACAGAATGGAGTTGTTGAGTGAAAACATCGCCATATTCTTGATGTTACTATTGCCAGTCCGACACAAGAAGGGGGGTGAATTGTGCAATATATAATTATCACATTGAGGTGCCTCTTCTCATGCACCTCTAATGCAACAATTAGGCTGCTCTTTTCATTGCCAATAACCCAGCCTTCCATGAGAGGACCGAGCATATCGAGGTAGATTGTACTACACTCGAGACAGACTCATAAGGGTTTCATCTCCACCTCTCATGTCAGCTTGGAAGATCATACAATGGACATGTTCACCAAGGTCATAGCTAGAGAGCCATTCCAGAGATATTATTCCAAACTGAGCATGATTGATATCTACGCTCCATCTTAAGGAGGAGTTCTGGGATAGTAGTTATCTTTTATCATAGTTATTTATTTATTTATTTATTTCTGTCTACATCATGTAATTTGCCCAATAGGTTCCTCCCCTATATAAAAGAACCTAGCGCTTCATGAATAAACAACTCATTATTTCCTTTTCACAGATAGGGGTATGCTAACAATTATATTCATATCTGTATCTATATCCATCTTTTTACATTTCTATGGACAATTGTGCCTTTTACACATCAAATCAAAAAGACTAATTGGCAGACATTATCATGAAAGGCCTTCCCATAAGGCAATATGAATTAAATGTTGGTAGAGCATGGTTGACATCTATCCCATCTTGAGGGGAGATGTTGAATGTTTGTATCCGGGTTAAGAAAATCGTGATCGTGGATCGGATTTAATCATCATCCATAGATATTGTATGCACTCGTCCTTTGTTCCATAAGAGAAAAAACCTGACCACCCGATAGAGGTTGCTAGGACCGCATGCTTCAGCACTTTTCTCCCTCTCATTTAAGAGGGTTTCCATGTAAATAATCCTGTGTTTTTTTAACCACAGTTCCATTATGCATGGCCTGCGATCTTATTGGATATCTGAATTTCTATTTCTTTCTGCATATGCACCTTTGCCTGTTCCAACTCTGTGAAATAATGAACAGTTTTACATCGAGAAAGATGTGTTATTGCATCAGATTCTTTGAAACAAATGGCTTCAATGTGATGATTTTGAACCTTGTGAAAGAGTCGAACTTAGTTGCTTCCATAGCAGGCTAATACCATGTTTCGTACACACCATTGTTTTTTTGCAAATGCAAATATTTTCTTTATAAAACTCCAACTTTTCTCCTATCAGGCTCTTTTCAATCTAGTGTATGGGATTCAATTGTGCCATCTCGGAAAAGGAAAAGGACGTGTATCATTCGCTCAAAGCAGTCATCTGGGGAAAAAATTACAAAGGATGCTCTTTCTTGCTCAAAACCATCATCTGTGGAGAAACTTACTCAGGATCTGCACTCTATAATGTACCAACAGTCTTCATCTCTTTGTGCTTCTTCTGAAGAGGACCTTCTTTTTGAAAGTGGTGCTCCCATGGGTTCTGGGGAGATAGGCCACGGTGGTATGCTTATTAAGCGTCCAGATTTAGAGAACATAGAAGAAGAATCAGAAGCAAGTTCCCTCTCAGCAGAGAAAAGGCTGATTGTCTGCTCAGCATTGCCAGTTCCTGTACACACCCACGGATTTATCTCTTCAACTACATGTAATGGGAAGCTTAAGAGCACCCAAGCAGTACTGGAACATCAAAAAAGGTCAGCCTTATGAATATTGTGTGATCTTTTAGAATGAAAGTCAGATGCTGCCAGAGTATCAGATTCTTGGTGTATTTGATAAATTATGAGTTATGTCATGTTCGATACCTAAACAACATGTTGAATGAATCAATTCCTTCTGAATGATGGCGAAGCCTTCTTCCACTATAAGTAGGGTCGGCTACATGGATTCTTGCTCAAATCCATGTTGAAAGATTCTACTAATTTTTACGCTGACTATCGGCTACCTCACGCAACCCCCACAAGGGGGGATTTGACCCATGGTCTTTTGGGTGGTAGGCACTCTGCACTACCACCAGACCATTTAAATGTGTACAATTCCTTCTTTACAATAATATTTGGACCCCGGAGTCTCGACCTTAACAAGAGTAGAAACTTTGTGATGTCAAAAATGGTCGCATATCATTAGAGAATGATTATTTTTCTCTAAAATCTTCTTTTTCATAAGGAAAATCTGAGAAGCAATGAAAAATGCTAGTGGAGGACTCACCGCTGCCATTGTTGTTTTCTCATTTCTCTGTTCCCCCCTAATGTATATTTCAGGGTCACATTTGTAATCTTTCAATAATATACAGCTGTATCTGGATAGAAGGATAGAGGGTGGATAACCCCCTCTGTTCTATTGAATGTTTGGGGGATAAACCTGGGATAGTTCTCGATCTCTTTATCATATTCAACTTTCATTCACAAGGTGTCAGTGATCAGTAATTAATTACACATTAGAATTTTTAATCAATTTCCCTCCTTTTTTAGCATTTCTAAACACTTTTCTTTTCCAGGGCGAAGGTTTCTCAAGAGAGAGATACAATTTTGTGGGAGAGAAATTCGCTGTTAAGCTTCGCAGATTTGAAGGTAAACCTTCTGTATAATTCTCCGTGCTATTGTGACAATGTGTTCTCTTTTAATGTGTTTTTATAGCGATGCACCAGTGAAAGGAAACTAAATCTTCTTTTTGCACATTCGTAATTAATCCTTTATTTGCTGACGTGATAGCAGTATGGTCATTTAGGATATTGTTAGCTTTGAGGGATTTATGAAATTCTTGACAAGTGAAGAGCAACACCAATTGATGAAATATCTACCAAGTATTGACATTTCTATGCCTCCGGAAAGGTTGGTTTGTACATATTGTTTTTGAGATTTTGGATCAAAGAACTTATGGAATCACAGGATAAGAAGATTTACATAATGCAGTTCTACATTTATGTTTCCACGCTTGTGAGGCTACAATTTGATCCATACTCATGGTGCAGCTTCAAATGCATGTTTGATAGTCCCCAGTTTGTGGAGGCACTGTCATTCTTTCAGCAACTACTTCGAGAGGGAGTTTTTGATCTTACTTTCTCTCAAATGAAACCTGAAGCCTCTAAGAACCTGAAGAGGCTTGCTTTATCTGACTTGGCGAAATCTAATTTGATGGAGCACTATGAGTTATCCAAGGTACACATATCTTATAAGTTCGTAGATCCATCTTAGAGGGGACATTGTTGTGATGTTATTCTTGGGGCTACATTTATCTGGTTGGTCAAAATGCTTCGATCTCATCTAATCATCTTTACTAAAAAGACCATTTGTATTATTCAGGGAACTAAGTATGATCGGAGTAGAGAAAAACAACCAGAAAGTGGAATATATTCTATTGGTTCCACTGCAACACATATCAAGAGGCCGCGTATTAACCTCGATTGCTCTCATAATAATGAGTTTCCAGGTAGAAATTGCCAAAACTTTTGCTTTTATAACTATTGATGAAGTCAAAGTGCAATATAATGCCGTAGAAAATTCAACATTTTCTCACTCATTAATCTTATATGCTACCTAAGATTTAATTCTTTGCCATGAAAGTCACTATAAAAGAACCAAAAGCTTATTTACTGAATATGCATGAAAAGGAACTCTCACACCTGCACTGTTTTTGTTGGTCAGGTTAGGTGTAACTTCTATAAAATAACAACAACAAAGCCTTCTTCCACATTAAGTAGGGTTTGCTACATGGATTCTTTGCATCTGTTCAGATCTATTTTGTGTCATTCTCTGACTTAGATCCAAATAATTAAGACCCCTTCGGATAGTCTCCTTTCAACACTTCTTGGGTCTTCCTCATCCTCTCTTAACATGCTCAACATCCCAAATCTCACATCATCTAACTTGTGCATCAGTCAACTTCCTTTACAAATGGCCAAACCACCTTAAGTTGTTCTCTCTCTTCTTATCTTCTATCGGAGTTATACCAGCTTTCCTTTTGATCACAACGTTCTGAATTTAATCTTTTACGCGTCCATCGTAGCATTTTCATTTATGTTACTGTCATTCTCTGCACATTCCATGGTTCACATGCGAACATTCAGATCTATAGAGCATAGCATGTCTCATGGTTGCTTTGTAATACTTTTCTTTGATTTTTAATGGAGTTTTCTTATCACATAGAACAACAGAGGTTCCTCTCCACTTTACCAACCTGCATTTGTTCTATGAGTAACTTTTATGAAACAGAATATAAGATTGCCTTCTTCCTTCTATTAGCTTTTTCCACCATGTTGATTACATGGTTGTAATGTAGTATATTTGCCGTGTGTTTATGTTTAAGTTCACAAAAAAAATCAACTTGGTATTCCACCTTGAATTGACTATAGCAATGGCAAAATAAATGCCTGCCGTGATTGAATATACAGTGGATCTGAGGTTTGCATCCCACTACAACGTGGTTCTTGTGAGATGCAAAATTTAGCACCTTATAATGGAGTTTGCCACAATGTGTAGTCTGTACTGGGTTATTGAAATGTTGAAACACACATGCAGTTTTCAAATGATATGTAGATCACTTCTTGGAATAATTGTTATAGCAACACAAATTTAGTTGAAAATTGAGTGCTCTTACAAACACAGTCGTTTGGAGGTAAGAGAAGCGCATTGATGCACTTTTTTCGGTAAGTACAAATATGAAAAATGACTCAAATAACAATGTTGTTTATACATGATTGTTAGAATCAACTGTAAGAATTCTATAGAGCTTTTAAATTCTTCATTTCTTATGAAGTTTACCAGATTTTCTTGTTCACGCAAATTTGAGAGCTTTTTCTTAATTTGCACAAATGTGGACATGCTGGTTCATTTATTAATTGAAGGTTGAATGGCCAGTAGATCGCTATATAAAGAATATTTATAAGCAGATCCCAAAATCTCGAAAAGTAATTCATAGATTGCTTCCAAAAAATAGGTAAGGTCATTGTGATTGATCTGATGGGTTAAGGATGATTAATCACTTCAGCTTATATGTCACATTGAAAATGATTGTTTATGATTTATTTAAAAGCTAATTGATCATAAATAGAGCACAAGATTTTGCTGTTTGGATTGAGGTAGATGCAGTAAGCAACTCTGATTCAAAGGGGACAAAATGATTGATCACATGCACTTTAAGGGATTAGTTCAGGGGACATAGAGAGCAAGGTCGATCGATCACCAAGGTCTGATTTGATCTATTATAGATTTTTTCAGGTGTGGAGTAGGTTTTTTGAGTCCTGTATACCATGCATTGTTTTTTGCATAAACGTTTGAGGTTCTTTTATAAATGTTCTAAAGAAGAAACCTTACTATTACAGGTTTTCCGAATCTTCTTTTTTCTTCTTGTTTAATTCAATCTGCTTAATCAAACTTTGTGTTTACCCCTATTAACTTAGCTTGAGACTTATTCCAAGATTTGTGTTTTGCCTTCTTACTTGTTTTTCTTCATCTAAGTCTCATCTTTAGGTTTGCTCACCCTGAGGCACAACATTGCAAAGACATGTATAGAAGGAGTTTTTCATCTTTAAATAATCTTTTAAGGATGATTCACACCTTTGCGTGAAGTAGGCTCTAATACCAAATGTGAGTACTTTTTCTCCTTTGATATGGAATAAGTTACTTTCTGGATCGTTAATTTAATATCAAGGCCAATAAACAATTATCACAGATAATAATCACCACATATACGTATTTTAGCGTGGAAATCCCATTGGCTAAAAACCATGACCCAGGTCCCTTGACTTTTGATTTTCAATTGATCGAGTCAATCAACCCATCCACTATCCGTGTTATTTCCTCATGGATGATTCACATGCTTACATGTGTTGGATCACACATCAAAGACTTTGCCAACAACTTGGATTATATACCAAGTTCTGTGTACACCTTGTATCAAACACCGAGAATTACATTACATCAGTTATGTAAATAAAAATTGTACAGTAATCAACAAAACCTCAAATATATGTATGCAATGAGAATATTGAGGCAAATAGATGGTACATTATTATTGAATAGAGAAACACAAATTGAGTGTGTACAACGATGGCTCTCAGATTGCTGAGTGAAATAGAGAGCGAGAGAGACAAACTCAAATGGAGCTTTGAGAGAGATGTGCATTGTAGATTTGGCATTTCTATATTATGTTTTTTGGTCTAAGAGTAGCCTTGTATTTATAGGTCAACAATAAGGTTCAACAAGTGGGTGGCTCTTAAGGAAAATACCACGGCTATAAAATCAAACAATATCTTCTCAATTGGAAAGTAAATCGTCTAGTTTTTCATAAGGACTCTTCGATTAGATATTTCTCAAGTCTTCCAATGGGTAGAAAATTCAAAATAGACCAATTTAACAATTGGTTGGATTGACCAGTTAAGCTAGAGCGATAGATCAGAACAATGAAAGTGATCGATCAACTTGTGCTGAGTGATTGACCATTCAAGTGATTGTTTGGTCAAGTTAAGTCAAAATGCAATCAATCAGAATATCAAGACTAATCAACCGATCACTAAACAATAGCTTAAGATTATTGATCAAGTGAGGTGGATTGATAGATCATAAAATAGTCAAAAGTGATCGATCATATCAACGGGGTTGATTTATTAGATCAACGAGGTTGATCAATCAATGTGGCTTGGACCCGAGACAAGATAATGTTAGAGCAAGGTCTTAAAATGCTTATACGTTACACATGCATGCATATATATATATACATATATATATATATATATTAAGACCTTTTATAGATGCCTATTACAAACATCTTCTTTCCATTTTTATGAGTTTGTCCATTATCTTTCAACTTGTCCATTGAATTTGGCTTTGTAATCCTTGTAAAACAAGTGCTTAAGCAGCTAAGTAATTTTGCTTTTGCTCTTCATTCTTCATAAATTGGCTCTTTTTTGTTCATACTTGGAGTGAAGCTGTCATGAAATCTGTTATACTATATGTACTGACAAAGTTTGTTATCATCAAATAATGATAAAATAGACATGCAATCATGGTATTAATATCCCCTTCATTCATCCCCTTTATGTCGCTTCCGTATGCATAGTACAAAAACTCGATTCCTAGTCATTGCCAAATCAGATTGAGAGTTTCAACAGTGCTAAATCTACCTAGGAATCTCACCTCCGCAGATAAACATGTTCCAATCGACCACTAATCACACCGCGACAACAATAATACGTAAGTTGGGAAACCATTTGACTAATGTAGGAGGAAGTCAACATATCAATAGAGTCCCTTCGTAAAAAGGGATCATGAAGCGTATTCTTCATCCTCATAAGTTGTAATACTAGACCTTCAACTCTCTCAAAAGAGGTTATAAGTAGACCAGTCATGCACGAGTGAATTGGAGAGAACCCGACCCTTTTCCAATGGCATACACCTTCGTTGGTGGAATTTGGTTAGCTTTATGCGTATGATTGTTGGCATGTACTTTTCATCTGTAGTCCCTACTCCAGGGATCGGTGATGACCCCTCTACTCATCAGAGTTTCTTTTATTGCATTATTTGGCATTGTCTCTGTCAAACCGACTTTCCACCTACCCAACATCATGCAAGCCGAAGGCAACATCTTGACCACTGAGTCATTGAGCTTCCTCCATTTAGAAGCACAGGGGACAAGTGGGCAAGGCAAGACCCGCCAAACCATGAAAGCATGTAGAAACCGGCTCCTTTCAAGAAGAATCCCGTTGAGCGCCACACGTTCTAAAGGTTCACCAACTAGGTGCGAGTTGACAGTACGAAGAAGGAGCCACAATAGCCTCCATCCCTCATCGATTAATATTAGGTTCATGCTAAAGGCAAGGTACTAAAGGACCAGGTGAAACCCAACCAATTATGAAACATCCCCAAGCAGGAGCATCATTGATATGCCCACAACTTGGACAATATGAGGTATCCTAGGGTAAATACCAATCTCCCTCGAGGAATTGTGGTATTAAATCAACGAGGTTGTTGGGGGTGAAAGCTCAGGAAATATGAGGGTTGCCAACCCTTACTCTCAATTGACATAGTTGCTTTTGTTGTATCATTTATATTCTACTTGATAATTTGCATGATTTGAGCATAGCTTCACTTCAATCATCTTGCTTTCATTTTTGACTCTTCGCCTAATTTGAACAATGAGGCATCTAGGAGCTTTATAAAATGCTCTAAATTTTAGGATGGGATTGCAAAATGGGATCATCCCCTGCCCAGTAAAACACTAAGTGTTCGTCCTCTTTTAATTTCATATTGAGAGACTATGATCGACCATGCTCTTTTAACCAATGAGCTTACTTTTGAGCTCGACAATTTGGTTTGAGTTAGACTTGAGCATATATAAGTCAAGCTTGGGCCTTTTTATTTTCAATTGAGTTCGAGTTCGGGCTTGAGATTAGCTTATGTTACTGAGTTCAAGTTCAAGTTAGGTGCCACTCAATTCATGCAACTCGTGGGCAACCTTGATTATGGCTTATCTCATAGAGAACGTGTATTGCTTCCTCGTGTCTTCCATATCATTTGGCTAGAAGTAAGGAGTATGCCTACGTGTTTCGAAGAGAACATAGAAAGTATCGATCTTTTAGTAGTTGAAAATGGTTAATGGGCACCATTTCCACCTTTCTTCTGATTCAGGGGATGGGTTGGTTTGGTAGTTAATTAAATAGTTGGTCATCAGAGAGATCTCAGAATCCCTCTGACCCGAGATTTTTGTTGAAGACGACATGCTTGTAATTTACTGCAAGCCTTTCTCGCCATTGGTGATAGTCTGTATTCAAAGATGCTATTGTCTCTGCAACTTCTAGGCTTGGGACTATGTGGGAAGGATGATCTATTCCATGATTTATTTAGGGGTACTGATGTCTTGAATTTTACTACAAGTTATGTTCTATCTAAATTCCATATCTCGTAATGTAGACTATTGGAAGAGATGTGAGTAGGGGAGGTTACGATAGGGATGTCAAGGGTTAGGACTCCGCACTAGGGATTGAGATAGAGGTGTCTAGGATTTCCGGGCTGTCTGTAAACCAAGGTAGTTAGAGATCTCTAGTCAACCTTCTATTGATCTCCGCTATAATATCAAGGGACGAGGGCTAACACGCTATTGTGAGAAATCCTTGCTAAACACCCCTTCAGAAGACTCATGAAGTTGGGGACTTCATCCTCCACAAGGGTTTCATCAAAGTTCTAGAATGGCGATATCCATATGCTTTTAGTCAGTTTATGCCTTAATTTGGACTAAATGGGGCAACCAATTTGCTCTGCCATTTCCTTACTACTAAATCTTGCTCAAGTGCACTTTGCTTTTATTTTCGAGGAAAAAATGGGGAGCACATCATAGACGTGCACCCTAACTCCCGAATATATTTATTATAGGTATAAGGAATTACAAAAAAATACATAGACCTAGCTTCAAATAGCATTTTAGCATGCAACATTACATTCTCCATGTAAAAATGCTCACGATTAAAGATAAGACCACAGAAGCGCGACTACCCTTTGCCTTCCTCCGAAGCTCTCCAGCCATCACCCAGTGAGTCCCAGATGACTCGGCGTTGTCAGAGCAAAGCCCGGAAATCCGACCTTCCCAAACCTGCTTCGAACGTTCACAACAAAAAATGTGAATGTCTTCCACCATCTCCTCACATCGTAGACATCTTATCTTACATCCACACTTTTCTTTTAGTTTTGATAAAAAAACCTTAAGTAATTCTAGAAATTCGGTAATCATTACATGGGATAGGTTTATACTGGAATTATACGTTTAAATAGAAAGAGGAATGCTCGGAACTTCTGGCCTAGAATTTTGACGACGAGCATCTTAACATGTGTAACAGCTCAATTCAAACTGTGTTGCTGTTTCTAATATCTGTGCATGCAACTGATATTTCAGAGGCAAAGATAATTGTGAAAAGCCCCCGAAGGCCATGTATCACTTGGAGCCGAAATCACCTTCCTGCAAGGAATATTCAACAAGATCTGAATGGTGTCTCAGAAAGTTTAACCAATGAAGAAAATGGTCACATAAGTCAAGATGGTTCTTGCCAGAGCCCAAGAAGTCTTTTTGCATCCCCACTTCGTCGGAGTGGCATTTTAGATTCTTTGCAGTTTTCTGATGCCAATACTGACCAAGAACTGCTACTTGATGTGCGGTGCAACACATCATTTCCAGATGCGGAACTTCTTTCTGACAATTGGGCACAAAAGACGACTGGGAAAAATGTGTGTCGTCCACGTGGAATTTCCGAGAATGAAGGAAGTGTTTCCTGCCATTCAGCAGTAGCATTCAGCAGCAATCTTTCTATAAACCGACATTAGATGGTATATATTTTAACCTTGCAGCATTTCAAGTGTTTGTTTTGCACTCTTGCCCACTCAGTTTCCTACACTATAGCCCGCTGCGTTGTCTTTTTGCTTCAAGTAGGGTGATTGGCCTTCCTCCGTCTCAAGGAGCTGCACGTCGTGGGGCTTCCATTCCTGTACAGACTGACAGAAGTCGGAGATGTGAAGTAACACAAATACATAGTATGTTATGCTTTATGGTTGTTTCATAGCCTGCTAAGTTTCTTCTCGCCAAGAGGGTAACCCCTGGCAACGCTTGGGGCTCGGCTGTTTTTGATAAAATCTGTCGACATAAAACTAGAACAGAGAAATGCAGCTCTTGCTGGCATGTTCAAATCTCATCTCTTGTAAGTTTTTGACCCATTTAAACATGGAATTGCAAGACAAGCTTTGTCTCATTCAGAATTTTTTTGGTATTGTTGGATGAAAAAGAAAAGGAAAATATCATGGGCTGCTCCATGATATTTAAGTTCTAGCTGCCTTGATTTGGTATTGACTAACTCAATTTTTATAGTCTGTTCGAATATTTGGTAGTATCTTGATCTATGCTTATTAAGCATGTACTATATATACTTTGTACCTTTATGGGCAAGATTTTAGAGAAACTTGCAAAGCAAATGTGAGATATGGTTTGAAGAACTCTACCTGATCTGGATCCCATATATTCTGTAAATGGAACTTGGCCGACCCAATTAACCACGAGGGAGCGGGGGTAGAACCCCTCAGTAAGGAATTCTGGGATCCGATTTTGATCGCTTTCAATGTACTATACACATGCACACACTATCCACACACACACGGTACTGTCAGGGTAAGGCGTGAGTTATCTGGGAGTCTATTTCCACGGGAGCATGGCCTCGTAAGGATTTTCTGTATCTTTTACTCCAATTTTCTTTATAATGAGATCTTAGTGATTTTTCCTCCACACCAGTGGAGGTTTTCCACGTGAATTGTTGTCTTCTTTGTGTGATTACTTGTGGTATTTTGTGTGCTTGGATTGTTCACCAACATCAACGATTATTTGGATTCTTGATAGGTGTCCATTACAATTAATACCCTTTTAACAGAGGAGGAGGTTTTGATCACCTGCTGTTAGTGAAATCACAGATCCTGTTGTGTTTATCATATTCATCCATCCAAGATTCAAGGAAGGGGATGGTTTAAGACGCGACAAATCACTTTTTAGAATGACTTGTTTGATAAGGACATGCGTTGAATGGTAAGAATATGTATCTTATGGTAACATGATATTTTTATTGGTAACAAAGTGTATGATTTAGTAAAAAAACTTGTTCGTATCACTTGGTGACTCAATGTCAAGACTTGCAAAATTAAGTATTGTCTAGTAGGGATGGTGTGGGAGTTCTCTGCGGCGGATTCATGCTACGGAAGGTAGGTGGGAGAGTTTCTAGGCTAGTTGGTTGGCTCAGCGTCTACGTTTAGGCTGGAGCTACTAGTGGCTTAGCAGGGGGGATAGCTTCTTCAAAAAAGAAAGAAATCTGTATTATCTTTTTTAAGTTGGTACTAAGACAGAGAGAGACCTAAGCGCTATCTTTACCCAGACTCGGGAATCCGGAAAGAGCCCTAACTATCCAAGAAGAGCATCACTATAGGGCAGATAGTGAGTTCAGGAAGTGGATAGGAGGCATTAGGAATTCCATTTGACTCGACCAACCTAGTATAATAAGTTCGTGAGCTTGTCTAGATTTCTAAAGGGAACTACAAGATTCTTATAGTGGTTTTAACTAATTCACTCGAAGCCATGCCATCCTAATCTTAGATAAGACCTAGCTCGCACATTTCTTTTTGAGTTGTGTGTGAAGTAGTGTCAAACCAAAATACCCAATTGCATCCAATGGCAAAATGGTTCATCTCATGGTAAGTCTAAAACTGCATGGAGTGATTTACTGTCTCAAACATTTGGATCTTAGATGGAAGATTGTGATAAACACAACATGCCTTGATTCTACTGACAACATGGGATCCAAACCTTAGAAGAGGAGAAAATCCTCTTTACTTGTCCGCATGACGGTTTTGCATTCTTGAGGATATTTCAAACTTTTCTGACATGAGATTTCTATGGACAAGTAAGCATATTTCGTAGGTTGCTTAGCTTGTTGATTTTTTAGTGGTTAAATATGTAAATGAGTAACTGCATGTTGTTATTGCAAAATAATCTTTTTAGAAGTATTCTTTGGCAAAGTTAAGGCGTTAGGAATATAGGGTAGTTTCAAGATATTGAACTATTTTTTTTTGGAGAAGCATGGATACTAATACCAGCCAAAATTTTAGTGTTGTGCACAGTTCATTAGTTTGATGGAGACTTGCCTCGATCCTTATGGGTTTGTCTAGTTGTTGGGTTGGACTGGGTTGGGTTGGGTTGGGGTACCCCTGTGAATAGTAAACTGTGAGGGGTACACTGGTGTACCCCAACCCAACTCAGTCCAACCCATCAACCAAACAGGCCCTATGGGTTGACTCTAAACCAATTGGTACGAAACAAATCACATCAGGTACCCAACCTTCTTTGACCAGTGACATATGGAGCTCTGATCATATTACCCCTCAAACAAGGATGATGCTCATGTCTCTACCTAGGGGTGTTCATTAGGATGCAAACATATGGATGCAAATATGAATGTAGACTTTTTTACTAAATAGGTACTAATTAAATCGTAATCAAATAAATAGCTATCAAAAATTGATAATTTAAAAAGGCATCAATTGTCACCTCATATGTTGATTTGGAGGAGACATGTCCGATTCGGATAGCCTCCCTCCAAATCGACACTTGAGATATTAAATGTTGATTTGGTATGCGCATCAACATGCATGTGCATGCAAATGTTATATTAATGTCCACCCAAATACCTCCATAGAAACGATAGATTAATGTTCGAATATATATGTACAAATGCATCCGATTCGAATCGACACCTCAACAGAATACGAAGATAGTACTTGTATGCGAATCAGAATTGAGGAAAGGAAGTTTTCTAATCACTTGCTTAGACCCATTCTTGAGTTCTACTTAGCAGAATATACAGAGGTAGTACTTATGGCAAATGTGCCTATTTCATCTTTCACAATGATATTGTTGGAGGAACCATAACTAGCCCTGAGGATGTCCAGAATATTTTTGATTGCTCGTTTGAAAACTCCTATCTTTAGCTCTGGAACTTAATTATTTCCTTGTATCTGAGAAGAACTTCCAGATTAATAAGAAGGAAGCTTGATTTGAATGAATCATAATTTCTATTCTATGATCGAACGGTATAAACATCAACAACTTTGAATTGGCTCAGTTTCTCCTGAACAAAAACGGTGTTGATTTGGTGATATCTATTTTTAAATATCAATTTTTGATAGTTATTTATTTATTTACGATTTCATTAGCAATTATTTAATGAACATCCTACAGATGTAGGGGTTACCATATCTTTATTCATTTTTAAATACAAATATGGATGCGGATATAGATATTGACAAAATTGGAATCTATGTTACCTATCCTTGAAAACTGATACAAAAGTAAAATGAATACTAATTGCATATGAATAATATTAGAAATACTATATGTATTAGCTTAAATATCCATGTATTGGATGGAATGCACATGATATACCAAATGTGCATATATCACAATAATTGTATTAAAAGAAGGTATAAAATATTGTATTAAAAGAAGGTATAAAATTATGTTATATATGATTGAAAATAAATCTACTACTTTATATATGAAAATAGATAAACGGATGTCAATATTTGCAGATATCAAAATGCTATCGATATCTGTATCCATTTTTAAATGGATGTCAAATCTGTATAAAACGGATTTGATTTACATATGTATCTATTTTAAGCCAATTTATCAAGTATTTATAATATTATTCGTATACGATCAATTATCTCATTTACATACGTATCCATTTTTTAGGGATATTGTAACATAGTTTTAATATATGTAAATATCCTAATCCAAATCCATATTGTTATTTATAAAAGGGATAATGATATGGTAACAATTATATATGTGTCTATCTATTGCATCCTTACTTGGGACCTATCGACGGTCACCAGATACATCGACAGGAATAGATCGATACCGCTATCTTGATCTTCAGGATCCCTTGACAGAAACTAATCCTTCATATTCAATAATCATGCACTGATATTTGTTAAAATTGATAGGAAGATCGAGATAAATAGACTATGGACATTCTAATTTTTTAAACATAATAGCAATTTTTGTATTGTTTGACCTTTTTTCATCATTTTTTATTTAATACAAATCCTTATTTTCGAGTATTAGCTTGAACAAATTTTGTTTGGCGTGTGTTTAATTGTTTTAGATCTAGAGATATCCGTTGAATCCATTCCACAAAACGGGTATTCAATCTAATAGATAACCATTTTGATTGGAGTGAGACGACTCATTGATCCAATGTCATGGTTCAGATTGGATCAAGTAATATTAAAGCGAGTTTTTACCCCCATGAACACCCTTAGGCAATGTTTTTCGAACAGAAGTGTAGATTGAGGGAATCAAATCACAAAAGTTCTATTGAGTTGGATTGTCTAATCAACCCAACTTAATCAAAGGTTTATCCAATTAAACTGAACTGGTGATGTAAAAGTGGTTGGATATTTTGACTAGTTAGTTTGGATTATAATATATAGATACATATATACATTTGTTTACAAACTTTTTAAATTGAATATTTTAATGTATAGATAAACGATGAGTTTCTATGTGTTTATATACACCTATATAATAGTTAACCATTTGGGGTATTATCACTTGTGCCCCTTTGAGGTATTATAATATGTGTTATACCCTTCTTTTTTGGAATATCAGTTCAGCCCCTGACATCTTCCACAATGATTATTTGTGCCCTTTGGGTTAGTTGTTGTCCATCCTCATCCCAAATGGACGTTAACTTTGGATACACAAGGGTAATTAGATAAAATAGTAAGGTGGAAATGTCTTCCTCCAGTCCCTCCTCCTTCACCTCCGCTTCCAGCCCCTTCTCCTCCGACTGCCCTACTCTTCCAACCCCTCCTCCTCCGCCCCATCATACTCGCGGACCACCCCTCCCCGTCCAGCCCCTTCTACAACGCCTCCTCCTCCGACCGCCCTCCCCTTCCAGCCTCTCCTCCTCTAACCTCCCTCCCTTTCCAGCCCATCCTCCTCCTTCTCCACCCTATCCTCCTCGTCCGACCACCCTCCCTTTCCAACCCCTCCTCCTCCACCACCTCCTCCTCCTCCTCATCTGACCATTCCTCCCCTTACAACCCCTCCTCATCGTTCTCCTCCAACCCCTCCTCGTCGTCGGGCCATCCTCCACTTCCTCCTCTTTTGACTGCCTCCCCATGCAACTTGTTGGACATGCGAGTCCACGGCGAGCCATTATGCAATAAATGTTATTGCGAATATCATTCCCTGATTTGAAATGAAGAAGAAATAATTTACATAATAGGTCCCTTAGTACAATTAGGGTTATGTACCATGGCCATCTCAATAATCATACAGCTATTGATTCAATAATTGAATCATAGAGGCTGGTGCTTGGATGAATATCTAAAGGGTTAGATTGAGGACTCATCAAGCACCGTCAAATGATTGTTAAGATGTGATCTCCAGCCTGAGTAGGAGATGGCAATCCTTTCTCTCATAGGATGATATCTGACCGATCTCTTGATGCAGGTCCTCTGCATAGGAATAGAGATTCAGAGGTGTCAGATTAGTTAGGTCAAAGAGTTGACTTGACAAGATCGAAATAACCAAAGTCCTATATCGTATGCTGTCACGATACATGCACGCATCCTCTAACCGGAGACAGATGTGTTACTATATGTCTGAGTATGTATATTTGGCAGACCAATAGGTTGATGACCTAACCAAGGTCTATACACCGGCGTGCTAGTGTGCATATAAGGGCATATGAGTAATACGATCTCTCAAAGGGATCATACAGTTTCATTACTGAACTGGAAGACATGAGCTCACTCATGAGATATTGGGAAGAATCAAATTTCGTGCACAATGTTGTCTCGCTTTGGAAGCTTGACTAATTTTGTAGGTTTGATATATACTTTTGGAAAGTATATAATCAGGACCTAGGTATGATATATGCTTTTGAAAAGTATATGATCGATACCAATTCCCAATGATCAAATGAGAAACTTACTGATAAAACCCTGAAGTAGACAGTATAAAGTTGATCTAATACTTCGGGTTTATTCTGAGTCTTCCTGTATGCAGGATGTACAGGTGCTGGGAATACCTGAGGGTGATGTGATCATAAACGATTGTATAACCATGACGCTTCCATTCCTAGGGAGTGATGAAACAGGTCTGGATTTTAGTGACTCCTCTCAGTAGAGAAGTAATCTGATCTTGGTCCAAATATTAGACATTGATCTGAATGAGATTCAGATGCAATGAGAAGATTAGATTTGCGGTCTTGATTTAATCAAGCATCTATGGGAGGCCCGAGATTTGGATTTGAGATGTGATCTCAATATCCAAGTCATTATACGTGGAACAATACAATTGCCATGTCCTTATCTCCAAGTATTCGCGGAGAAAGCGCATTATCCTTGAAAGAGTTCATGGATAATTTCATTGTTGATATATGTATCCAAGCATGGGGTAAATTGCTAATTAAATGTGATTTAATTATCATGGATAATATGAATATGATTCATATTACAAGGAGAGTTATCTGACATAATTAAATGTGATTTAATTATCAAAGATATGAATAATGTGAATGTGATTCATGTTATTTGGGCACATGAGAAAAGGAGATCCAAGATGATTAAATGTGATTTAATTATCATGGATATGAATAATGCGGATAACACTATCTATATTAATCATATACATTATAAATGTGATTTATAATATATTAGAGAGAGAATATTGTGTTTTATATTTATTGATTAATATTAATGTGAATGGGATTCACATTGAACGATTAATTGAAAATATAATTACATTTAGTTTTGGGTTGTGAATGAGATTTACATTTTTTCAATGGCTTGATTGATATTTTCCAAAAGATAATTTGAAATTATTTTTTTGTGAAAATATTATTGACAAGAGATTATGATATAATCATGAGATAATGAGATCTCATGAGATAATGAGATCTCATGAGATATTGAGATCTCATGAGATGATGGTAGTCGTCCCCTTATTTTAGGGGATTGGTTTAGTCTTCTCATTATCTCTTCTCTAGTCAAATGTGATTTAAATTAGAATTAATTATGTTGATTTATCAATATGAATTAATTCAAATTAAATCAACTTGTGTTTTGCCAACAACAATCCTAGCCATTGAAAGGGACACAATCAATCTCATTTGTTGATTGTGTGTTGTCCATGGATTGGGATCCATGAACTCCCAAAACCCTATATAAGAAGAGGCACCCCTTGCTCTTCTAAGACACTCGACATCAATGAATGCTCTCTCTCTCTTTCTCTCTACACGCCCATTCTCTCTATCTCTCATGTGGCCGTCCACTATGGATGCCTTAGAGAGATCCTCCATCGCTGCAGTGTCGTCGTTATGCTGCCCGATAGTTTGCTCGTGGATCTCCGTCTACTTCGGCGTGAATTGCTCATGAAGAAGACATCGTATCTCGTTTGTCGAGATCAGGAGATCTGTGGCTTGGATCATCAACATGGATTGCGAGAAGCATGTGTCTCATCCACGCGCTCGCAAGCGTCTCCTCCGTCAGATCGGACTTGAGACAGGAGGTCTCTTTGTTTAGAGACTCGATTGCAACCACGCTTCAAGAGGTAATCCTATTACTTGTTTGTGGTTTAGATGAAACGATCCAAGAAGTGTTCTTGGATCATGTGGTTTTATCACATAAAAAAATTTAATTTCCGCTGCATCTAGCAACTAGTGTGACTAGTCGCTCCCGATCGCATTCGATGCGATCATCACGCTTCTGTGATGCGCTTGAGGATTTTTCCCGCATCCTTCACAACTTCCTCCATCCAATCTCAGGTACAACTTTCTTTTTTCTCGTTCTTCTTCTTTCTCATCCATTCTTATTGTTCTTCTTCTATTTTCTCTCTCCTAACTACACCTCCATCTGTACATCAAATCGTCAAAATTTTTGTACTTCCAAAGATAAATCATCCATTCCGACCATGAATATGATTTTCCCGAATTTTTTGAAAAAAATTCTTGGATCGATTAAGCCAAGATACTAAACAATCCCCTCTTGCAACAAACAATCTCCTGGAGGAGGATGGGCTCGAGGAGGAGGTCATGTTATTCCCCTTTTAACTACACCAGGGTTTGAATAAACTATGGTTTAGTTCAACTCATTGATGGCCAAACTAATGGAAGGGCACAAGTGATCATTGTGGAAGAAGTCAAGACTTAATTGATATACAAAAGAGAGGGGTATAAATGATATTGCAATAGCTCAGAGGGGCATAACTGATAAAAGCTCTAAGCGATAATATGTGCATGTATGTTATATGTCCATATGCACACTACTGATATGCTTTGGTCTGTTCTAACATGTTTTAGGATTTGAATCTTGTATGTATTGGAATTAGATTATATTTGTTGTATTTGACCTTGAATTCTATCGTACTTTAGGATTTGGATCTTATTTACATTGAGATTAGGAAGATCCATCTATAGAGGGATACTCAACTCTCAAACGATTAGCATTTTTCAAAATCATATTCTCAATGTACATTGTATTTTTGAGAGAGGTAGCATACATATCATAACTCTCTTAAGATTCTTGTATTTTTTCTTCATTTCATGGTGGATATGATCTCTTTGACCATGATTTTCCCCCACTTCATTAGTGGATTTTTCCACATAAATATATGCCTTATTTTGGATTGCTTATTTCTTCGTTGTACACATTTGTTTCTTCTAAAAATTAATATCAAAGTGAAGCTCTTCTTTGCTTATTAGAGGACGCTCTCCCTGCATCTGATACACCTCAAGGGTATCTACCCAACCTAATTGCTTGTCCTCGATGACTTTCTCTTTGCATCGAGGTCCCCTGTACCAGATTGATTATTTCCAAATTCCTATTCAACATGACAACCAAATTTAAGATTGGGAAATTCAATCATTCCATCAACTTCAACCTTTGAATGGTCAAGATGGAGTCAATCCTAATCCAACAAGTCATCGCAAACACAATACTGACAAGGAGAAGATGCATGCATCAATGAGCGATGATGAGAAGCAGGAGATGGATGTGAACGTAAAGGCAAGCATACAACTCCGCCTCTCAAATGATGGTTTTTGTGAAGTGATGGGGGAGAAGACGATCGTCACCATGTTGCTGAAATCGAAGAGTCTACACATGACGAGGACTCTCACAAACTGTCTCTCTCTATTAAAATGCATGGGCGATTGACACCTGCTACAAAGCGAGAAACACAACCTTTGTTCCTAAGTGGGTGTGTGCATGACTCAAGAACTGATCATCGTACCGAGATCTTTATCCACCCCCCTTTTTGTTGGCATCTATCCTTGATTAGTCACGTGATTGGGCTTAGTTACTCATCGATTTACACCCTCGTGCAAAAACTTGAAGGTTGTGTTTGGATTGTGCATCAATTATTTTGTAACTAATGAATATGTCACAAAATATCGATGATTAATTTTTTTTATTAATCAATCTTCACTGAATCCTTGTTTATTATATTCTAATTATTTTCTAACCATTAAATGGTAAATTCATGTTGAAGAAATATTTGTTTTGAACTCGTGTTTTCAGATCTCTATATGATCACCGGATGACTGCTAGAAGGAGATCAGAAGGTGGATTCGTCATCTTCTAGGGTTTTCAAGTAGCTTCTGAAAATCGATTATTTTATTTGTCAAGAAATTGAGGAAGATAGAAAGAAGTTGCAATAAATTCTCCACTCCAGATAGAAAGAGACTCTCTGTATGAGTTTTTAAGAACTATAGAGAACTATGGTTGATTGTTGACTGGCGGAAAGTATGGGAGATAGAAAGATCGTCTTCAAAATCAAGATAAAATTCTAAATATGGATTTGTCATCTAATAGTTAGAAAATAATTAGAATATAATGAAATAAGGAGTTATTGAAGATAAAATAATAAAAAAATAATCATCGATATTTTGTGACATATTCATTAGTTACAAAATAATGGATGCTCAATACAAATGTAGCCTTCAAGTTTTTTGCATGTTTTTTTCGGCATAGATATTTTTTCAATATCAATCACTTTTATTACAATAGAGCTATTTAACTTATCTCATCCACCACTCTAATTTAATTATTTTATAATCATTAACTATCTACAAGTGTCATATTGTTACTATTTTACAGATAATTTAATCCCACTATCGTAATCCAAATAAATTAACTTTCGTAATAACTTGCATGCTAATCAACCCAGAACCTTGCACCCAAAAAGGACCAAAAAGAAGAAGAAAATTGCAGTATTTCTTCTGCAGGCGATTTAAATTGTTGGGGGTATGTGTGCAATTGTTGAGACGACCGTTTCAACGCGGGAAAGGGGAGATGCCGTTAACTTAAGGTCATGTGGATAATGGACCACAAAAGCCACATATCCTTTCCCCGTGGGCCCCACCTCCTACGACTTTTGCAATAAATTCTTCACGACATTACGATTGTGATATTAATATCACTAGTTTTTATCGCTTTAGTCCTTCCTAACTCTTGCAATATTAATTATCTCCCTTTTTTGTAATACTAGTTCTACTCCTATATTATAATATTCACAATTCCATCCTTTTGTAATAGGATAAATTGCGGATGTCCTCTGCGGAGCTAATTTGGTTCCCTCGCGTTATTTATCCAATATTTTTTATTGTATTCGGAAAAATACTTTCGTGGATTTTCATAACTATATTACTATATTTTGTCATTCAAATTTCATGCGAAACAGAGACTCCTATGATCTCCATTCAGATGGGGTCGATTTCAACTATTCTGTGACCATTAAAAAAGACTGTCTAGATGGAGGCCATAAGAGTCTCTGTTTCACACGAAACTTAAATGACATAATATAGGATATATTGATGAATTTCTACAGAAACATTTTTCAAAAAAAATAGAAAAATAGAAAAATGAGGCAATGGAAGTCAAGTTAGCTCCCTCTAGAGAGCAGCCACATTTTCCTTTCATAATATTAGTTATGCCCCTACTTTACTTTAATGGGAGGGTAGAACTGTAAATTTTGCAAGAAGATATGCACATGAATGTTAATGCAAAAAAGAGAACAACATAACTGATATTGCAGAAGATGAGAAGGGCACAAATGATAAAAACTCTAATATTAATAATAGTTTTAATATGATATATATGGACTTGGAGTAACTCTATCCGATTGGGCTTTATAAGCGGGCTCAAATTGTTAGTCACCTGTCTCTTTTACCTTACATAACTATCGTGTACCCTTGTCAGTTGCGGAAGAGCATAATTTTCAATAATTGCACATATTTAAATTCCGATAAAATATATGTGCTAATTATAATACTTTTATATATTTAGGGATGAGCACGGGTCGGGCTGGGCCGGGCCCTGAAGGGCCCAGGCCCAAGCCCGCTTAAAAAATTCGGGCCTTGAGCCAGGCTTAGGCCCGCAAATTTTTTTTTGCTCGGCCCAAGCCCAGGCCCGGCCCAATTCCTTTGGGTCGGGCTTGGGCCGGGCCGGCCCATCGCCACCCGTTAGAGACTATTAACTTTGAATCTTTTGTTTCAAGTTAATCTCAACTCAAGTTACACAAGCTAAATTTATTTAAAACATGTGCCATAATACTTGTGAAACAAGTAAAATTCGATTCTACCAAATCCGATGATATCTCATTTTTCACACCTGCACTCAATGTCAAATTCCATGAATGTCTCAAATGTATATAAACTGAAAGAGTCAAACAAACTTATCCAGTTGACAATAGGTGCACCAGACCTTACATGTTAAAAAATGGGCATAAGACCCATATTGGGTAAAGGTTCAATAATAGAAAATATTCTGATTGAAAAATAAATACTAACAAATCCAAGAATAACCAATACAATCTAAACCAAAGACTAATTAAGGAAAATTAATACTGAATTGAAATACAATGATCAGCAACTTATATGTCACACGCCTGACTTTCTTAATTTATAAACATTGTATGAAGATGAGACACAAGAAGGAAGTGTACATGAAATATGTGGGAGTTTTCATACGTGTAAGATATGGGAAATGGTTCGGGCCCTCTTCGGGCCAGGCCCTTGGGCCGGGTTGGGCTGGGCCGAGCCAAGCCCGAGCCCGGCCCAAAAACATTTTGGGCCTAAATATTGGGACAGGCCCAGCCCGATGTTCATTTGGGCCTGGGCCAGGCCGGGCTTTTTGGGATGGGCTTCGGGCTGGGTCGGGCCGGCCCAGCCCAATGCTCATCCCTATATATATTGTTAATCACATATTTAAATTATTCTTAATTTGATATTAAGTCATTGGTATGTTACCTCAGAAAATTAACTTCTTAATGCCCCACATTTGTTGGTTGAAAGTTAAGGCTAACTGAAACATGTGTGCTTACCGAGATGATCAAACATCAAAAATTAAAATTTGAAGAGGTAGGATGGTTATGAGCACTCATTGAAGGTAGGAATTAGGTTCGTTTCCTTTCCCTTGTCATGGTCTCCTCTCTCCTTTTCTAAATGTGCTCCTGGCACCCTATGATGGATCATACATGTTTTCGCAAGCGGTTGTTGCATCATTCCATGGCTTCTTTCGCAACGCGTCTCCTAACTCACCTCTCCTCCTCAGTCCCACCCCAAGGATCGTATTGGTGTTCTTCAGTCGGGTCGGTGAGTGCACTTTTGCACCGGCATCCTCCCTCACTTCTTTGCGATTTGAGGTTGCTCCTCCCGTTTAATTTAGCATGATATTTCTTCATTTACCCTAGGAAAAGAAAGAAAAGCATCTGTAAGTAAAGTTTGATAGAAAGAAAGATGTATTTTGGACAATGTTGTTACCAATGATTCAACTATTCAATAATGCATAATCAATAGATCATGGCTCTCTACTTAGGAATGAGCACCGGTTCATGTCGAGCCCAACCTAACCCAACCTGAGGTAGGTTCCAATCTGCGAGCATGTAGACCGGACCTAAGCCCACTAATTTGCTAAAAATCCAGCCCAAGCCCGGTCCGCAAGTGCATGGTCCGGTCCCGGGCTAGGTCGGCCCACTATATTAAAAAATGGCATGTTTGGTGTAAATTTATTAAAAGATGGGGATATTTACACCCATAACCCTGAGTAATCTCGTAATTACCTCAGAAACCCTGCGTAATCACGAATTACATGAGAAACCTTGAATACTTACTCCGTCTCACACCTATAACCAGGGATCGCCATATCGCGATATATCGTCGATATATCGGCGATATATCGGTATCGACAGGTCACCGATATATCGCCGATATGGATGATATCGGGTATCAACAGGAGAAAATGCCTAATGGATACCGGGTTTTGGCGATATGCGTCGATATATCGTCGATATATCGGCGATATATCGGTATCGACATTGTATCGAAACAATATCGATATCGATATTTCCTTCCTTGCCTATAACCCTCCGTTAGTTTCAACCATTAATCAACCACATCATCGAGTTAATCTAACCCAACATCGATCAAACGGCTAATATTAAATCAAAAGAAAAAAGAAGAAAGAAAGCCATCATGGAAGGAGGGCAGGTGGATGCGTGCGGAGGCGACTGGGGCTTGGGGGCGTTTGCAGGAGGGCAACACGGCCAGGGATCGCCATATCGTGATATATCGTCGATATATCGGCGATATATCGGTATCGATATGTCACCGATATATCGCCGATATGGATGATATCGGGTATCGACAGGAGAAAATGCCTAATGGATATCGGGTTTCGGCGATATGCGTCGATATATCGCCGATATATCGGCAATATATCGGTATCGACATTGTATCGAAACGATATCGATATCGATATATCCTTCCTTGAGCACGACAGGTGCGCGGGGGGAGAGGGGTTTTCAGGGGGATGGGGGGCGACGGGGGTGGGGGGCTTGCTGGAGGGCGGCAGACGGGTGTGCAGGGGAGGGGTGTGTTCAGGGGGATGCTGGAGGCGACGGGGTTGGGGGTGTTTGCAGGAGGGCGGCACAGCGGGTGTGCGGATGGGGGGAGGGGTCAGGGGGATGGGGGCGACGGGGGTGGGGGGCTTGCAGGAGGGCGACACGGTGGCCGGGGGGCTTCATCGGGTTGCATCGGGACTGGGAGGTCTTGATGGGGCTGGAGGGAGCGCAGCGGCGAGGGTGGTGGGCCAGCAGCGGGGGGGGAGGGGGCTTCATAGGGATGCAGGGATACAGGGGGGCAGCAGGGTGGTGGGGGGTTTGCTGGAGGCACGGCGGGGGTGGGGGGGCATGGATTCGTCGAGGGATTGCAGGCGGCGGAGGTGTCGGCGAGGGAAGGAGGAGGTCAACAGAGGAAGCCGACAAGGGGATAGTTTGGGGGGGAGGGGGTTCTAACGGGAGGAGAAGGAAGAGGAGGTCGGTAGAAGTTTGTTGGTTGGAGGAGGAAGGAAGATGGGGTATCTTTTGAGAAAGTGATTTTGTTCGAGGGGTAAAATTGTCTAAAATGGATGGAATCTGTCAAAGTTAACGACATAAATAGACGAAAGTTGACACGGGATTATGTAATGTAAGTGTTAAACATTATTCGGGGTTCTGGGTGTAATTCGTGATTACGCAGGGTTCTTGGGGTAATTACGCGATTACTCGGGGTTATGGGTGTAAATATCCCTAAAATATATTTAATACACCATGAATTACAAAAATAAATAAATTTTAAAATTTTGTAATTCATCTTAAAATTTACTGCGTAAGATGATGAACCATTCTAGGGAAATTTTTAAGATAAATTCATTTGAATTCTGTATTACTTAACGTGTTAATGTGATCAACATTTGTTTAATTACTTCCTCTTATATAATTTCAGTTTCAACTGACCCCGAACTACTAATTTATTTCTGAGTATTATTCAATACTCGAATTTGATAAGATTAACTGGACGGAGGCTTCTATGCAAATATGGTGCCTAAGAAAGAGAAAGGAATATGAACAAGAATATACAAGTATTGGGAGACGATGACTGATCAACTGTAGCATGTCATGTTCAAGAGTCATATCATGGCCTAAAAATAGAGTAAAATGTAGAACCAAATCATGTCCCTGTTCAAGAGTCAAGATTAATCTACGATCAAATCCAAATTACTTTTCATTGTTCCATGACATATATCATGAAACCTAACATATCCCTACTAAATTACTAATGACATAAAATTCCTCAATAGAAAGAAGCAGAAAGTATCATCACTTGCATAGAGTTTTTAAACAAAAAAAAGATGGATCTAAGTCACATGACCAGGGGTGATACCGATAATATTGTTCATCTTGAAAAATATTACAATTCCCAAAAAATGAGAGTAAGGCAAAAGAGTGTTGATGCATCCCCAAGACGATGCAAAACGACCTACAAATGTATTACAAGTAAAATCAACATAGTTCCTATTTTATGAAGTAACTGAATGTAGAACATTTTCATATTTTTTTACTTTGTTAAATCAAATATTCAAACCCCCACAACCCCCCATTCTCCAACCATATTTGTAGACACACAACATCACTCAAAGATTATTTCCAAACATACACTCAAAAAATAGATATCAAAATCTATATAGAAAAGGATAATATGTATGGTTATAATGAATGAATACTAACTAGATGAATTTATATTAGACTCGCCATCATCATCCTCTTCTTCCACACCACCCATTGATTCACAACCTTCACATATCCAGTCTTGTGTGCAAATCAGAGCTTCTCCGGTGTTTGGATCTAGACGGCTTCTGTAGGCATCAAAGTCCCTCCCTCGGTACTGAATGCATTATCTGAAGCAACGGTTGCGACAAGAATTGCTAAAATACAGTGTGACATGTGTAATAAGATTCAATATTTGATTGCATTCATCTAATACCACATCAAAATATCAAAGGTTGAATCATCCACATTGTCGACAGAATTGTCTTATAAGTACAACTGAAGCTCGGATTTTCCCAAATATGAAGAATTCAAGACTTTCTTTTGTTTTAGAAACTTCAATCCGGTGTCCTCCTTCACTCTTAGTTCACATGGATTACATTTGACGGCCCTTTGCATCGTGTTTTCTGCGTCTACCTTTCCTTTTAAAATCAAGGCATACTCACATCATTTGGAAAACTCTCTCCACTTTCCCTACATATTCAGTCACCTCCTCTAACGCGTATAGTTTTGAATAAGATAAACACAAATACTTAGATTTGTATCGTGGATCTAGAACATCGCTATGTCAAGAGGCAACATATCATCCATGTATGTCCAGTACTTGTCAAATTTAATGTCCCTTTTGGTGGCTATGTTTCGGATTGAAACATCTTCATTGTTTTTCAGAGAAAGCAACTTCTTCTCTATCTCATAAATCAAACAAAAAAAATGGAATTGCAGTTGCATATTTCTGACTAGAAAAGAACTTAGTTGCAACATAGAAGTTTTCTAAAACCTCCTTTATAAGCTCCAGCTTTTTCCACTCAGAGGGTGAAGGAACCTACATCAACTGAAAATCACGAGTCTTCATTTGATTGAAGACTTTCTGATACAATGAGGTAGATTAAAGCATTAATATTATGGAGTTCTATTGTGTGCTTACATCCAACCATAAAGATTTTGTCACTTAAAAGCACTCCTGGCGGGCGTACTCAAGAAACTCTTGATGCTGACGAGAAGAATACTTGATGCACTTCACCATGTTGCGAATTTTGTTAATAATTTTGTCAATCTCAGACAAGCCACCTATACTAATAGGTTTAGAATAGGTGCCAACAATGGACACGAAAAAACCACCACCAAGCAAAAGTGAGTTCGTTGACGAATAATAACCAACTAAATTCCGTGTCACGATATCATTGGTGGATGCATTGTCAGCAGTCAGCGTACACAATTTCAAAACATTCCACGAACTCAACCTGCTACATCATATCTGCTATCTTATCACTTATATGACACAAATCAAGTGCTACAAAACTTAAAAAAAATTGCAGCTTCCAACAATCATTAATGAAATGTGTTGTAATCACCATATAGCCCAAATTTTTAATAGAAATGGGCATGTCAATTGTTATGCAAATACTCTCAACAGATTTGTTGAGGATGCTCAACAATTTCATCTTCTCAGCCTCATACAGTTTCGTGCAGTCTCATTTCAGTGTAAAACGAGACAAGACCTTGTATTTAGGTTGTCGACTCCCAACGAAACTACGAAACTTAGGATTTTCTACAATCATAAATGACAATTCTCTAGAGATACCTATTTGACAAATTATGCTTGGCTATGTTCTGGATCAAAAGTTCATGTCAAAATTTTGCTTCCTTGGTCAGAGGTAATCATATTTAACATGGTTTGAGATTTTCTATCCTTCTTGTAATAGAGGCATTTATTCTCTAGATGACGTAGGAGAGGACATGTATCACTTTTCATTTGACATGATAGCGGTTTCTTGCAATGATTACATTGGCACATTTCCTTGCCATCCACGGTACTTGTCTTGGTCAAATAATTACAAACCCACGATTAGGACTATTGTGAACGTTTGCTAGACCCTTCGGATTTGACCAAGTCATCTTTCTATTGCTCTTCCTTAATCACAAACTCTTCCTTCGTTATAGAAGACACCTTCTTCATTTTGTGTATTTAATATCTATTAAAGAGTAATGATAAAATCACAACCACGAATCATCAACATTCAACTATGACATTCATAATGACTCATTAGATGGTCTGTCGGACACATCAATGATACATTCAACTACAACATTTATGAACATTCAACCACTAGTTTGGCATTAAAATTTAGTTAAAAACATGTAAACAAACAACTATTACATTGAAAAAAATTGATAATATTGCTTATCAAGAAAGAAATGTATAGCTTCCTTGATGATTGTAGTGTCATGCGGGGCCAATGAGGGTGGAGAAGGTGGAGTGATGAGCTGCAGAGAGAGGCAACGGACTCTTTCCCACTGTAATGCAGGTAATCGACGAAAGGGAGGGAGGTGGGGGTGTGTACTGGAGGTGAAGAGGAAGGGCTGAAGAGGAAGGCATGGTTGCAATGAGGAAAGGAGGAAGGCATGGATGGGGGAGGAAGACACAATGGAGGTGAGGAAGAAAGAGGGATGCGGTGGGTGGCATGTGCAGCTCTGCAAGGGGTGGGGTTGGGGGGTGGCTCAAAGGGAAGGGCAACGCAAGCGAGAGGATGGAAATGGCGGGCCTGGAGGTTGGGAGGGTGAGGAGGATGGTCGAGGACAAGGGTGGGCGGTGCTAGGGTTGTGGCAAGGATGGGTCTAAGGCATGCGAGGGTTCTGTTCAGGGAGAGGGATGCACACAACGCACTCCCACTTTGGGTTCGGATGTTGGGTTGGTCAGGCCTCCCTCGGGTCGGGCTCGGGCCAGGCCTTGTCGGTCCTATACTCTACCTTGCCCATAGGCTTTGAGATCGGGCATGTCCAAGCCTGGACCCGGCCAAAATCTTAATTGAGCCAAAATTCAAGCCCAAGCTTGCATGTTTATGGTTCGGTCTCGGGCATGGACCAAACTTCTTCGAGCCAAGCACCTATCTGGGCCAGGCTAGCCCAAAATATGCTCATACCTAGCTCTACCTACTTGATCCAAACCTTTGAATCAAAGGAGAATGCACTAAAACATTGACAATTCAAGATTTAACAAAACCCACTCGAAACCTCTATTCAAAAGCATCTCGGTTATTCATCATCTTAATATATGAATCTTAACTTGAATCCCTGCACAAAATATCAAATAAATGCTCCTAAATTCAATAAATTAACAAAATAATACTTGCAATAAAAATGAATTAATAATGTATTATAAATAAGTCCGTAAAATAATTCAAAATAAAAATCACAAAAATTAAGGTGTTGAATATTGTTTGGAATAATCCCCTGTGAATAATCAAACTTCTTTGAATTATTTTAATAAATCCATACTAATTCCTTTTGACTTAATTCTTCTTCTAACTTGTACATAAATATATACATATATATACAAAAATACAAAAGAATTTCCATGTTGAATAAATACTTTTAGATATTGAACCGAAAAATATCGTAAAGTCCAACTTCCCAGCAAAATTCCAGCTCTATATGAACTTCAAATTTACCAACTCACTTTAAAAATTTAAGTTATAAAATTACCTATTCAATGAAGGTGATTTCATTAAAATCAGAGCTTGTTTGCAAAATATCAGTTTTGGGACCTATGAATAATCCCTAACTTTGACCTTTGATTTCTTCTATATAACTTGCCCTTCTAAATTTATTTATATTTCATTTATTTTATTTGTATTTATGTTTTAATAAAATGCATTAAAATCAAAATCCAAAAAAATCTAAAAATCATAGAAAAAGACGACTTGTGACTTTATATATGTTGTACATATTTTTCGTTCCTAGATTTTTATTTTATCTTTTATTATTGATTAAAAATCCAAAAAAAGTTTTGTATGTAACTTTATATATAGTTTACTGATAGTTTTTTTATTAAAAACCAAAGAGAAAATTATAAAATTACAAAAAATGGTGTTTTAATTCATTAAATCCCTTTTAAAATTCATTTCCTGTATATACTAAGTATTTTGGTTCCGAGACCTTGATGAAAGTTTTACATCTTATTTAGATCTCAAACTTTTATTTTGGTAACTTTTTTATTTGTCTTTTTATTCCTCTAGTCAAAGTCAACATCCACGTGAAGGTCTCCCTTGGCCTTCTCCCTACCACTTATCCACCTCACCCCTCCAAAAATACTCCATCCATCAATCAATCACCTTCTTCAAGAGTTGACACAAGGTAACTCTTCTTCTCCCTCCCACGAGGCAACTCTTCTTCTCCCTCCCACCTTCTCTCTTACCCAAAGAGAGAACCAACTCCTCTTCCAACCATTGCTCATCCATTCAACCTCAACACCTCAACATCCCGTCCATAATGCCCCAAACGCTCCTGAACTTACTCTACACGTCATATACAAGCTCCCTAGTTGTTATCCACCTTCTCCACATCCTTGCAACTGCACCACCTCCAAATAAAAGGGAACCTATTCCCTTTGGTTCAAGGATCCACCCTTGCAAGAGAGAGAGAGAAAGAGACCCAAGCTCCTTGAGTAATTTTGGTGACAGTGAGATAACCTTGGTAGAGTGAAAATGGAGCTCTCATCCAGTAAGATCCGTCGGCATTCCGACCAACATCACAACTGCCTTCGCGAGTTGCTCGAGCTCGGGTAGCCGACCCATGAGCGACGACTAGAAGCTCACATGGAGCTTCTTCCTAGACGCCCTCCTCCATCCAGTACAGGTAAGACATTCTTTTTCATTTCCTTCTTCTTCCTCCATTTTCTTCTTTTTCTTCATTTCTCATCATATTTTCTCTTTCTCCTCACTACACCTCTATCCATCCACCAAATCGCTAAAACTCTTGCATTTTCAAGAGCAAATTTAACCTTCTGATCATGAATATGATTTTTATTTGATTTTTGAAGCACTTTTTTATAAATTGATTACTCAAAAATTTCTCGATGTTAAACAAATGCATGAGAATCCACTATTGCAACAGGGGATCATTGTTTTGGCTGGAAACACACACGTCTCTCTCTTCCCTTTCTTCTTCTCCTTCCTCCTCCTCACCTCCTCTTTACTCATTTTCACCACTTCAAAAACCTTCCTCCTCATCTCCACCTTCTTCTTCCTCCCTACTTCTCCTTCCATTAGTGGCCACAGACTGGGGACCCCAACTGGCACACATCAGAACCTCCTTTAGCGCCACTTGAATCTCGCACCGCTACATCTTCATCGTTGGAACCCTAACAAAGATGATGAAAGTAAACCACCATGACAACTGGAGCTATCAGATGTCCTCCTCCAATATTACACTGTGCATTGTCACCCCCAGCAGCAGTCACTTCCATCCTCCATTACACACATCAATAGAAGCATCTTCCACACTCGCGCGGCCGTTGTGGCCTTCCCCGCCTTCCCCTCACCGTGCACATTCTAGCATGACTACAACACCACCTGCAAGAAGAACATCCATATGGAAAGAAACGAAGTAGAATTTCTCCTCCATCAATTGGGCAATTATCATGAAAACCCATGTAGCTACAAGTAATTAAAGAAGTACCCTTAGGCACAACATTTTTCTGTTGAATTTTGTATCCCAATATTGTAAATATATACTTGTATTTGATCTGGTATTTGGAGCACGATTTTTCATCTTTGAGTTTAAATAAAATACTACAATGTTGAGTACATAATTCTTTGTCATAATCAATTTACTTTATAATTTTGGGATTAATGAATGATTTATCCAAAAACATGGATTGAAAACCAATGGAATTTTACCCATTATACTTTGAAATTCACATTCATAAATGGAGATGTCTTGTTCACGGAATAAATTGTTGAGTAATTCTTGTATTTGATTTATAATTAGATCCGAATTTTACATTTCACCAAAAAAGTCTCCTAGATTCTAAATTAAAATATATATTGTGCATAATTTTGATTTTTCGTGAATTGACATTGTGGATTTATTAAGAATTAATTACTAACATTCACTCTATTTTAGTATAAAATTTATTAAAAAATGATGTTAGAAAATTCTAAAAATAGTGTAAATTCATTTCATCATAATTTAGCTTTTATAAAAATTTCATTCATTTTGTGTATTATTAGCATGAAAAAAATTGCATTTAAAATTCCTAAAAACCATCCATTTTCATGCATGCATATTAACTGACAAAAATATAAAAAAAATATTTTTTGCATTAACTCTTGCATAAGATTTCTACGAAAAATATAACTTTGCTAATTTGGATCAATCTCACATTAAAATTAAATTGGCTATGTTTGTTGATTTCCTTAAGAACTTAATCCCCTTACATTTTCATTTTTGCATTTGAATTTCAAAATGTTCGTCTCATGAAAATTGAATATTAAGCGATCTTTTATGAACCTAAGTTGATTTATTTGTTTCCTTAAGTCGGCCATGGAGCTTGCTCAGGTTAAATAAATACTAAACCCTACATTGTTTGACTTATAGATTTATCTGTTTGTGTGGTCGTTTTGATTGATCCTGATTACCTGACTATAACAACTTGACTAAATTAACGAAGGGTAAATTGGCTACTATCAAATGGCATCCTTGCCGAGGAGGCAAACATCTTAGGATCATTTAGAGAACTTAGTGTTAGGTTTTCTATTCTCTCGAGTAGTCTGACCCCTGAACCATTCTTGTTTTGATTTGTTTATTCATTTTATTTTCTTTTTAATTTTGTATATATATTGTGGTATATCTCTCTGACATATATCTCTCATTTTGTGTGAGGGCCTAGTGGACTTGGAGTACATCGGAGGTTGATGACTCGTAGAGCGAGTCGACTCCATATGAGCCAAGGAGATTAATTTTTCATGAGAGATATTTCATTTCATGTTGTTATTAATTCTTGTAATTAATTCTTAATAATTCGGTAATTCTTTACAACGATCTTCGATCGAAGACTCGTAACTGTATCAGAGACTTTGACACTATTTATCCTTTTGAGTGTGGTTGTGTCAAGAGTGGTTCTCGACTGAGTAACAAATTAGGATATGCACACGATGGTTTTAGGTTCAAATATGATTGTGTCCTCTTAATTTGGGTCACACTGATCTTGAAGATTCACCATATTAAAGATTCATTAATGAGAAGCCCATAAAAGTGTATGACTGACGACTCGCTCTTGACCAGTCTGTTAATCTGACAGGTCAAATAGCAATCGATGTTGATCAAACTCAAGAAATGAATCAAACAACAGATAACCCACAGTATAAGATAGATAAATCAATTAATGATAATGTATGAGTTAAATTTTATTTTATTTAACTCTACAAAATGTGTATAGTGAAAATATGTGTAGAGTGTCGAACACAGGGACCTACGGTATAGATTGAGAAATCAATAAATAATTTCCAATTATTCTTTATTTCTTGTTTATTTTCCTTTATATTTCTCTTTTTTATAATTTTTGTGGATTTTTAATTATATTTTTTTGGATTTTTAAAATTTGTAAATGATTTTTTAATTCCATATTTATAAAAAAATATAAGTAATAATAATGTATATAGAAACAGAGAGAGATAAAAGAGGGAAAATGTTTTGTAATTTTTAAATTAAGTCAAATAAATTCAAAATGAAGGAAATAAAGTATTTTTGCATTTTAGATATTTTGCAAATGTTTTTAGGATTTTAGGGAGATTTTTAGAATCTTTATAGATTTTAAAGTGATTAAGTTGACAACCAGTCAATAAGTTAAATATCATAAATTATTTCGGATTTTAAAAATATATATCGGTCCAAAATAATCCTTAAATTATTTTAATAGATAATATATGTAAAAAAGAAAATTCAGAGATAGAAATAAGTATTTTTGGAGTTTTATATATTTTTTGTTAATTTTTATAAGATTTTTGGTGTTTTGTAATTTTAAGGTTTTGATTTTATATTTTTGTGGTTTCTAGATATATGGTAGATAATACACTAATAGAGCTAATATATTTTTTTAGTAATTTTTAGAAGTGGTTTTGTATTTTTTATGGATTGTAATAATCAAATAGAATAAAATGCATATTTTTGGATTTTTAGAAAATGGGAAAAATACCTGAAATATCCAAATAAAAATCAGAAGGGATTAAGCATCAAGTTAGGTATTTACAGCAATTTTCCCATAATTTTTAATGTAAGGAAACTATTTAATAAAAATAAAGTGCATGAAATAAAAATATCAAACTAGCAGGAACATATTTGCAATTATAATAAACTTTCTGATCATTTAAAAATAGGTCCTGGAAATATAGGATACAGAGTACGGTTATCCCAAAAGGCACCTCACATGGGGCGATATGTGAGGTGACGTGGACAAGGACCAAATGTAAATAGAGGAAATCTTGAGGTCCTTAGTGCAATTTATAAAACATTATTACACTACAATTAGTATTTACAAGACTAAATAACAATTATAAAAGGCGGAGCGGCTCAATAAAATTTACCCACTACGTGAGCGCTGACCAACGGCTGGGATCTTTTCACTTAAACGCTTTTTATGGTCCATATGGTGTTATACCCCTTCGTGGATCAAAGGCGGGGATTAAATTTCAAAAGAGATATGATGGCTACGTGAGGGTAGGATCCAAGGGTTGTTGCACCACCTGGTGCTGGCCTCAATCAGATAATTGATGAATCTCGTATTCATCATGCTAAAATCCATTAATTAAACCCCTGGCTTAATTAATCTAATAAAATCTGCTAAAAAATTATTCATTTTATCTTGTATTACATTGTACATTCTTACCTATAATTAACTGTATTTAATTATTATTTGCTTTGTAACTGTTTTCTCATCAAAAATATCTAAAAATTAGGCGGATTAATTGTCTATAAGTTTCTAACCCCTAAAAGACTAAAAAATATAAAAATATCAAAAACCCAAAATCAGTGTTTTTAACCCCTTAAAAATACCCCCAAAAATAGTTTTTTTGTACAAATGACCTCTTTTAGCTTTTTATTCAACATGAAACTTGTAGATCTCATCGAGATCTACAACTTTCATGTTTTGACTTTTTCCTAATTTTACCTCTAACTATTTCTTTTTTATTTTTCTTTGATTTTTTATTTTTGAATATTCGGGTGCAACAGCGTGGCGCTCTCTGGAGCCGCCATGCGGTCGCACCTTCTTCCGCCACCCGGCCCCTCCTGGGCTATCTGATCCTCTTCACCCCACCTCCATCTCGATCGTCCATCTCCGCTCCATCTTCCGCCGTTTGATCCCATCCCTGATCAGACCTGAGCCACTCCCTCGCGCCCACTTCTCAGCCACCCGATTGCCTCCTCATCCTACGCCTCTCAATCATCCACGTTACCTCTTTTTCTCCCACCATCGGATCCTCCTTCCCATCTCTCCATCATAGTCGCTCGTTAGCTTCAAGCCCTCAGCCGTTCGATCAGATTCTCGGATCTGATTGTAACCCTCCGCCCACGCTCCCTTACCAGCCGTTGGATCGTGAGATCCAATGGTTCGATCATCGTCTCCTACCTTCCAACGCCCCCTTCCCAGGCATTACGCCTGGTGAGATAGGGTACCTTCATCACTCTACGCCATTAAAGCACTCATTACATTCTCGCCCGACCCCTACCTGCAACACCACCTCTGCCTATAAAGCCAACCCCTCCGCCTGCTCACCAACCCGTCCACCATTCGCGTGCCTATGGCTTAGCTGCCATTCCCTCCTTGTGACAGGAGGAGGCAATTTCGGCCGGCGATTATGGTCGTTGACCCAGGTGTCGACCCACGATGACCCACCGTGTCGCTCCGCCTCTCCGGCAATAGCTAAGCTCTCTGGACCGGTCGGCCAGGTTGAGCCATGAACCGAGGGTCGATTCGACCCTAAGCATAGACCACTTCCTTCGCCCAAAGCCATCTTCCGACCAGGTACCCGCTAATTGATTTTCTTCCTATTTCTTCGAATTATTCCAACCTCTACAGCATCAATCACCATCCCTCAACCATCTTATTATCTCCACCATCCTTCATTCATCCACGCCGACCCCCCTTCCCTTCTCCAGAGCCATCCCCGCTCCGACCCATCTCCCCCTCCACTTCACCGGAGAGGGAGCTCCAGGGACACTCCCATTACCCACATGGACCCCACTCACGCACATTCACTAAGGCATGCTTTGGCTATAAACTAACTCTGCAGGATCTTGATTGGTCGGAGTTTGCACCAGAGTCCCTTCGAGTGATTCTCCTCCGGCGAAGCTTCATCGACCTTCACCTCCGACCATTCCCGGAGCCTCGCTACACCTCCAGGGTTCTCGTCATGACCTTATTTATCTTCCTTGACCCTCAGGCGTGTCCTCGGAGCACGGAGGAACCACAGGAGGTCCACCGGAGCACAACCTTCTCCGGTGGGCCACAGTGGTGCACGATGAGCAGTCACCGTCCGATCATCTGGATCGAACGGTCGTGATGTTGACACGTGGTGTTTCCGAGCCTCGCAACGAACCAACAGGCTCAGACTTCCAGAGCCTCATCCCGAGCCTCCACCTGACGCCACGTGGCCCGAGCCAGTCGAGCCTCGACTCCTCGCATGCTGGGCGCACGAGAGCCTGCGAAAATTGCATAGAAGGACCTGGAACTTTTGATATTTACACTTTGGTCCCCAGGCGTGTGCCTCATGTGCACGCCTGCGTATTTTATGCCCTCGGACTTATGGAAATTATAGATATGCCCCCGCATGCATGGAGAAATTACATAGGGCCTAAGAAATTTTTGTAAATTGCAAATAGGTCCCTCCAGGGACCTATTTGTAATATTTATCCTTTTATTTCTTGTATTTTTATTACAATTATGCCCCTGCATTGTTTTTAGCATAACTTGAGCATTGTATGACCAAATTGCATGATTTTAGTGTCATTTTATTCCTTGTTTCATCCTCTATATCATGGCATGCTTAATTTTCTCATCTGACACCATTTTAAATGAAGTGAATTTTTATGTTAAGATGAGGTTCCCTGCTCTACATGTCCTTGCCCTGATTCGATGACTGCTCATATATTTTGTGCTTAATTTGACTTTGATTTCAAACCGTATTTTGTTGCTCATTTATGTAATCTTTTTAGGGTATATTTGTGATAATCACTTGCATACTCATAACATGCATTTAACATTGCATTATTATTCATGCATCATTCTAAATCGCATCAAAAAAGCAACTAAAACTATATGCATCATTTAATTGCATGGTATTCTGCATGGAGACCTGTAAATGGGAAATTATTCACAAATGTTCTTAATTGGCCAAAATTTGATACATAGATAAAGTAGCTCGTGTCCATGTGTTCGGCCTTGGTAGACTTGCCAAGTATAAATTTTCCACAATATCCAAGGATTGTGGTTTTTGAAGAACCAAATTTGCCTCCTATACTACGACAATCATCAGTTAATCAAGAGGTAAATTTCGCGTTTATGAAATGGCACCGTTGTCGGGGACACGACTCACATTTATCTATTGAATTTTGATTTATTTCTGTGTTGAATATTTTCAAAATTCACAGGTCTTCTTTTCATGCATTATTTTTGCATCATTTCTGCTGATTAATTTCCTTCCTATTTTTCTAACCTTTCTCTTTTGTGGCAGAGCCCATGAAAATCGAGGACGCTTGATCTCCATGGAGACGTGGAGTTGAGAGATTCCGTTGAAGAGGCCGCAAAAGAAATTTGGCAGAAAAACTTTAGGATTGTTTATCAGTCTGCCTGCATTTGCATACTGTAAAAAAATTACGTGTGCATTTTTTTAACAATCCTCATTAGAGGGCTTGCATGTTGTAAAAAAAGAAAGAAAAAAAAGAAGTAGATCACTAGATGATCTACCCCCCCCCCCCCCCACCCACACACTTGCACATATACACTCGCCCCTTTCCTCTTTCTCTCTCTGTATATTTTACGTTCCCCCCTCCCTCATCTGCCTCCTAGCCATTTGTGAAAATGCAATCCTCCCCCTCACCCCCTTGTATCTTAGTGTAATTACTCCTCCAAACATAGACCCCTCCCCAACTCAGATACTTTACTTAGGCTATTTGTAGCCTAAGTATAGGGGGGACCCGCCTATTAATCCATCCCTCGCGTTGTCTTCTTGTACTTAGGTCAATTTTTGACCTAAGTATAGGGGGACCCTCCTCCTCAGTTCCACTATATCACCCTATATTTAACCGAGCCATAGCTTCATATCACTTGTGCTATGAGGACATAGCAAAAGTTAAGTATAGGGGGTATACCGTATATTACTATATATTTACTTTAGCCATAGCTCATATTTTTAAATATTTTTTTGAAAATTCTTTTTCGGGCTTGGTTTTAGTGATCATGTGAACTGAGTTTTGTAAAAATCCTGTAAAAATATTTTCTTAAAATTTGAGGAATTAACTTTGTGTAAATAACTCCTTTCCAAAAAAAACTCCATAAAAATTTGAAAAATTAAAAACCTTTCTTGGAATGAAACTTTGATTACTAGGCTTAGTAGCTACTTTCAGTGAAGGAACTTCGGTCTCTCTTAGCAGAGTGGATGGTTTAGAGGACACTGTATATGGCTCCGTCCTTAAGGAACACAGGTCCGTCTAACGGCCCGTACTGACACCCATACTGGCTGAGAGTAGATACTTGTATTCATATGAGTCTGGGATAGTCATTGTCTCTCCAAAGAATTAAAAAAATATTGAAAATTAAAACTTTATAAAAATCTACAAAAACAATAATCACAAAAATATTCACTAACTAAGGAGTTGGTGTATTCCTAACACACTCACATTCACTCAAGGCTTGAGGATTTTGAGGACACTGGATTTCTGTGATCTTGAGAGTCTGAGCTAACATGCCTTAGTCATTAGAGTTTTTAAACTTAATTATACACACTTCCCTAAGTTGAAAGATTTGGGTGCTATTTTGCACTCTTCACATCTACCTTCAAAAGAATATGATCAGCACAATCAACTTCACAACTACATAATTGATAAGATGAGTTGAGTTATCACTTGAGGAACTGGGACTGGAGATTTGAGTTTAGACATGATCTAATGATATTCGAGGATTGGATTAAGTTAATGAAGACTTCAGAAAACCTGAGTGTCAGCAAAACCCTAGCCAGTATGTGAACAAGTTCATATGCTATCTCTTTGATATTTACCTATGTGCCAGGGTGTAATGAAACTTAATGATAATTGTTGATCAGTGTGCGCCAACTTTTGGTAATAGCAGTAGAGCTAGCCAACAAAAGAAACGAAAGAATTGTTCAAAGAAAAGCTCTATTTCTCTAAATTCAATTTCAAAAGAGCTTCCACCAATGGCTAGCGCTCCCAAACATTTTCAAAGTGTCCACTTGGACCAAGAGCTAATTAGGACCAAAGAGTCGAGCTGACACCATAAAAGGGCTCTGCATCGTAAGCGATACAAGTCTGGGTGTCGAAGGTATCTTAGATACTTAAAAAAGACACACCTCAGTGCACTCCAAGAAAAACAAGTGCAGACGACTCTGAGTTCTCTTGACGGATACATTGATCAACAAGCTAAAAATCTACTTGTGTTGAGTAAAAAGGCACTATAGAGGTCCCTTGTTCCAATGTAAGGGAGAGAGAAATAGACACAATCCTATGCCCTCCATCATCTGGTCGTTCATCTACACTTCAAGTCTGACGAACTAATGATATGGTTGACTGAAGCAAGAATAGACTTATTCCCTAGTGTTGAGGATGAGGTCTATAGGAGAGTCTCTGGGATTGGAACTTCGAGTGATGTCTCGACTCGACTCTCATGAAATGCAGTACACTTAATTTCATATCCTTATATTATATGTACAAAAAGAGAGTAGGATAATTAGAGAAGCTGGATTCCTTCTGACTAAAGCATGGATAAGCCTAGAATTTTAGGATCGCTTATATTAAGGGTCTTCAAAAGATTAAGCCTTGAAATCTTCACTTGCACTGTCAGGAATTAATCCGACTCCATTTTTTAGATGCTCGAGGACGAGCATGGTTTAAGTATAGGGGGTGTGATGAATCTCGTATTCATCATGCTAAAATCCATTAATTAAACCCCTTGCGTAATTAAACTATTAAAATCCGCTAATAATTTATTCATTTTATCTTATATTATATTGTACATTCTTAACCTGTAATTAATTATATTTAATTACTATTATTTTCTTTGTAATTATTTTCTCATCAAAAATCCTTAAGAACTAGATGGATTAATTGTCTATAAGTTCCTATCCTTAAAAAGATTAAAAAAATATAAAAATATAAAAAACCCACAATCAGTATTTTTAACCCCTTAAAAATACCTCCAAAAATACTTTTTCTACAAATGACCTCTTTTGGCTTTTTGTCCAACATGAAACTTGTAGATCTCATCGAGATCTACAACTTTCATGTTTTGACTTTTTCGTAATTTCACCTCTAACTATTTATTTTAATTTTTTCTTTGATTTTTTATTTTTTAATATTCTGGTGCAGCCACGTGGCGCTCTCTAGAGCCGTCACGCGGCCGCACCTTCTTCTGCCACCCAGCCCCTCCTGGGTCATATGATCCTCTTCACCCCACCTCCATCTCGAACATCCATATCTGCTCCATCTCCCGCCATTTGATCCCATCCCTAATCAGATCTGAGCCACTCCCTCACGCCCACTTCTCAGCCACCCGATTGCCTCCCCATCCTACGCCTCTCAATCATCCATGTTACCTCTTTTTCTCCCACCGTCAGATCCTCCTTCCCATCTCTCCATCATAGCCGCTCGTTAGCTTCTAGCCCTCAGTCGTTCGATCAGATCTTCGGATCCGATCGTAGCCCTCCGCCCATGCTCCCATACCAGTCGTTGGATCTTGAGATCCAACGGTTCGATCATCATCTCCTACCTCCCAATTCCCCCCTTCCCAGATGTTACACCTGGTGAGCCCTTTGCCCCCTTCCAATTATGGCTGACACCTCCGGCCGACTTCCTGCATCCTGACACCCCCATTGTGTAGCCGTTACTACTTGCATCCTTGCGTGACTCCCATAATGGCACCTCCATCACTCTACGCCATTAAAACATCCGTTACATTCTCGTCCGACCCCTACCTGCAACGCCACATCCGCCTATAAAGCCAACCCCTCTGCCTGCTCACCAACCCGTCCACCATTCACGGGCCTACGGCCTAGCTGCCATTCCCTCCTTGTGACAGGAGGCAATTATGGTTATTGACCCAGGTGTCGACCCACAATGACCCACCCTGTCGCTCCGCCTCTCCGGCGATAGCTAAGCTCCCTGGACCGGTCGGCCAGGTTGAGCCTTGACCAGAGGGTCGATTCGACCCTCAGCATAGATCATTTCCTTCGCCCAAAGCCATCTCCGACCAGGTACCCACTACTAGATTTTCTTCCTATTTCTTCAAATTATTCCAACCTCCACAGCATCGATCACCGTCCCTCGACCATCTTAATATCTCCACCATCCTTCATTCATCCATGCCGACCCCCTTCCCTTCTCCAGAGCCATCCCCGCTCTGACCCATCTCCTCCTCCACTTCACCGGAGAGGGAGCTCCAGGGCCACCACTCCCGTCACCCACACGACCCCCACTCACCCCACTCACTTACGCACATTCACTAAGGCATGCTTCGACTATAAACTAACTCTGCATGATCTTGATTAGCCGGAGTTTGCACCGGAGTCCCTTCGAGCAATTCTCCTCCGGTGAAGCTTCGTCGACCTTCACCTCCGACCATCCTCGGAGCCTTGCTGCACCTCCAGGGTTCTTGCTAGGACCTTATCTATCTTCCTCGACCCTCAGGCGTGTCCTCAAAGCACATGGGAGCCACAGGAGGTCCACTGGAGCACAACCTTCTCCGGCGGGCCACGGCGAAGCACGATGAACAGTCACCGTCCGATCATCTAGATTGGGCGATCGTGATGTTGACATGTGGCGTTTCTGAGCCTCGCAATTAACCAACAGGCTCGAACCTCCAGAGCCTCATCCCGAGCCTCCACCTGACGCCACGTGGCCCGAGCCAGCCGAGCCTCCCGAGCCTAGACTCCTCACGTGCTGGGCACGCGAGAGCCTGGGAAAATTGCATAGAAAGACCTGGAACTTTTGATATTTACACTTTGGTCCCCATGCGCGTGCCTCACGTGCGCACCTGGGTATTTTATAGGAAGGCCCTCAGACTTATGGAAATTGCATATATGCCCTCACATGTATGGAGAAAATACATAGGGGCCCAGTTAGTTTTTGGAAATTGCAAATAGGTCCCTCCAGGGACCTATTTGTAATACTTATCCTTTTAATTCTTGCATTTTTATTACAATTATGCCCCTACATTGTTTTTAGCATAACTTAAGCATCGTAGGTCCAAATTGCATGATTTTAGTGTCGTTTTGTTCCTTGTTTCATCCTCTATATCGTGGCATGCTTAATTTTCTCATCTGACACCATTTTAAATGAAGTTAATTTTTAAGTTAAGATGAGGTTCCCTGCTCTACATGTCCTTGCCCTGATTTGATGATTGCTCATATATATTGTGCTCAACTCGACTCTGATTTCAAACCATATTTTGTTGCTCGTTTATGTAATCTTTCTAGGGTATATTTGTGATAATCACTTGAATACTCATAACCTGCATTTAACATTGCATTATTGTACATGCATCATTCTAAAATCACATCGAAAAAGCAACTAAAAATACATGCATCATTTAGTTGCATTATATTCTACATGGAGACCTGTAAATGGGAAATTATTCACATATGTTCTTAATTGACCAAAATTTGATACATAGATAAAGTAGCTCGTGTCCCTGTGTTCGACCTTAGTAGACTTTCCAAGTATAAATTTTCCACAACATCTACAGATTGTGATTTTTGAAGAACAAAATTTGCCTCCTATAATGCGATAATCATCAGTTAATCAAGAGGTGAATTTTGCGTTCATCAATAATGGAAATCACCTCTGGAAGGACAAGGAGGAACTCAACTCCTGGCTTGCTTCGGTCAGGTGTAGGTAGCTCTCTACTCTGGGCACCAGAGAGGCAGCTGGGGGGCTCAAAGGGCTGCTGGGATCCTGCTGTGTCTAGTGGTGGTACTAGAAGGGTACGTGCCTCGTCGAAGGAGTACCGGAGCTCAAGGATGAAATGAGCAACTGTATTGGGTAGATCTAGATGCGACGAACCCCAAAAAGGGGTACTTTGGAGCTGATACCTACACATAAAGAATGGGGACACAAAAGTGATGCTTCTTGTCTCGTTATTGGGTGGAAATGGTGAGAAGGGACGCGTGGCGGATGGTTCCGATGAAGGTGGAGGAAGGAATCCCAATGGCATGATCCAGGATAGATCATGGTGAATGGGAATGGCCTGCATGTGGAGAAATGAAGGGGGAAGAAGATGGTGATGATCGATGGACGAAATAAGGGTGTTTGACAGTGAAACAGTAGTCGGATCTCTAAGCTTCATCATAGACCTAAACTAGAATCTAAGGCTAAGCAGAATACAAATGCATGAAATAAAATATAAAATAAAAAGCATGAAGGAAAATCTAAGGGCAAGCTCCTCAAGGAAGAACCAAGGGGTCGGATGAAGATTAAAGGGGAACCATCATTAAAAATGGTGGAGAATAGGTTATATACATGAGAACTTGATCTAGGATTTATGCAGGGATCGAGGCTTGTACGAGGATGACAAGTGATGGGTGTGATGGAATAAGATGGAGGGAGATGTTTCGTGAAGGAAGAAACATGCCTCGATCCTTGTATCACGAGCAAAAAGTCAACGAAGATACGTGGTCTGCATCTGATAAGGTACATGCCTATGAAGGCTGGGGATTGACATAGGTCAACACATACTCGCACCCCATTGGTTCACGTAGGCCGCAAAAAGATAAAACAAGGATTAATTCCCTTGTTAATTCAATAAAAAATAATAAATGATTTTATTTAATAAAAGTCAAAACATGAAAATTGTTTATTATTTTATGTATTGTTTTTAAGTGATATTTTTACAATCTTATTTTGTAGTTGTTAATTTTTATAAGTATACTTATAGGTATATTTACCTATATTTTGAGTATTTTTTATTTTGTATTTTTAAATTTTATTATCATATTAACAAATTTTATATATTTATAGTATAAATGTATATATATATATATACGTATTTTTATTTTATTTTTGATTTTATTTATATACTTAAATACATACAAGCATATGTATTATAGGTATCGTTTAACTAAATATTTTATTATATTATTTATTTTAATGTATTTCTAATGGTTTTATTCTGTATTTGTATTTTTAATAAGTTTTAAGTGATATTTACAAGTGTTTAAAAAATGTGAGAGAAGTAATAGTGTAAAAAATAAAATAATTGAATAAAATATATAGATGTCTAGTACAATGAGATCCCAGAAAGCTGGCTTTGTATCTTAAATATATTTTTAATGAAACTACATTCAATAGATAGATAATTTAATTTAGAGTACAATGATGTTGAATTGGATGAATTTTGAATCTATATGGAGAAGATATTGATCTGTGAGGTTATGTTTACACTTTTTCCCTCTTTGAATCCTAGTTGCACAGTGTATTATTTTAATATTCCATTCTTTTTATAATTATCTTTGTGTTTTATGTACAAGTTTCATTTTTAACAGATCTGTATTTGCAATGTATATGTTAAATAAAATAGGCAAAATAATGGCTAGTACATGGTATTAAATTAGGGTTTATGTGTATTTTTGTACAGTTATTGGCCCTATATCCCCTACTTTATTCATGGTCGATCAATTCAATATTGACTTGGTCTCAGGGTCTAGGATCATTAAATATCTTTCATATTTCCGTTTTTTCTATTTTTCCTTTATTCTTTTATTTTGGGTTTAAATACATGTATTTATGCAGTATTCAGGGGTCAATTATTGAGTATTATTTCATGTATTTTAATATTATTTGCATGTAATTTTCTAGGTATTTGAGACCAAAATAAAAGAATAAAGTGGTGAAATGGAGATTCATCACCCATGTATACTGCCTTTGCTAGTCCCTAGCAAACACTTACGAGAATGAGTGTATTAAAAAGAAAATAAAGAAAAGAAAAAGAAACAAGTTGGGATGATTTTGTTTCTTAAACTTATCCTCATAAAGTCAAAGTTTGGAGCTCAGTCGGACCTTTGGATTTTAGGTTTGGTCAGAACCTTATTGGGGATCAGATTTAAAACTCAACAGCCCTCAGGATCCGCAAAACTCTATTCAACTCTCCTCAAAAGCCAGGTCAGAACAAGTATACTCATACGTGAACCCTTATGACTATGAGTCTTACTTATACAATGCCAATGAAATGCGACTCCCCTCAGCTGAAATGACAAAGGGACGATCCTCTCTAGCGTGGTGACCTTAATTCCCCAATCCGACAACTCTTTCCTCGAGGAGAGGGGTATTCCCTTCTAAGTTCAAGTACAACCGGCTCAAGAAGAGGGGGTAGAGAAGAGAATGGATGGTATCTAGTGTATCTACCTATCCTAGGATGCTTGACCAATGTAGCCAAGTCATCCATCTACAGACACAATAGAATCTTTAAGAACAAGCTTGCTTATTGATACATGACTCCGACGAGAATTGAATTTTTCTTTGATTTTTGCACGTCTAACTATTTTGGAGCTTTTATTTCATACCTTTTAAGGTATATGTACATCAGTATTTACATAAGGAATTTTTCCTCTTTAACCAGTAGACTATCCCTTTTTTGAAACTTTATTGCAACACACAACATCCTATCTTTAAACCTTGTCGCTACTAGATCGGGTTGGAGGGCACCGGCCACATAAAGCGACTATGTATGTTTCCATGTGTGTCTCATGCCAGCAAATCCAGCCCTCCATCACCTCACCTGAGTTGAGCTAATTGTAAGGTGTAGGTATCCAAGTTAGGTCACTATCGACAAGAGTCATGTGTGTGTCTCAAAATATTCTACTTGGGCAGTCAATGTGACATATGAACCTAGCCTTATGGACTCGAAGAACTAAGTCTAGTCAACCTAAAGAATCTCAATTCCAGTCCCTATAAGGTTCCCTTTAAATTAATTGGATTAAGGTCCAACCCAGCTCCAATCTTTGGATTTTATTTCAGACCAGATCAGTTGTCATTATCATTCTGGAAAATGCAAATGCAAATCATTTGTGGAGTACATTTTTTTTATTTTAAACTTTCATGGAGTTTTTTAAAAAGTTTTTGCAAAATTTTGTGCAACTTTGAAAATATTTTGCAAATTTTTGTGGGATTTTGAAAATTTCGAAAATTTTTGGGAGTTAGTGATAAAGGTTAGTGAATTGGATATGTGAAAATATTTACAAGTATTTACAAATATTAGGTGTAGATTTACAATGGATTTGGTATACAAATATAAACAAGTTAAGTATAAGTTTTATTCATGAGTTTTATATACTAGAATTATATATATGTTTAATAAAGAGTTTTAGTTGGAGTATTGTATGCAAGGTTCTCAAAATAATTTAAAAACATTTTCACAAACATTTTGAAAACTATATTTTGCAAATAATTTACTTTACAAACATTTACAAAGGTTGAAAATCATTTTACAATGATTTTTCAAAGGTATAAATAGATTTTTCAAGGCAGTTTGCAACCATTTTCCAAACCATTTGTAAATCAAATTTTCAAACATTTTATTCAAGCAAATAAAATTTTTTTTACAAATATTTACAATTATTTGATAATATTTCACAAAATATTTTCCAAATGGTTTGAAAAGATTTTCAAGACATTTACAACCATTTTTTTAAAATCATTCTACAAAATATTTTAAACCAATTTATTTTTCATATTTATAGTGTATTCTTTATAGTTGACCTATTATATACCTTTATCTATTACAGTATATTAGCCATATTATTGGAAAATATGAAAGTACAAGTTATGGTAAAGTACATACACAATATATACGACCCCCTATACTTAGTGTAAACTATGTACTCATTGTGATCATAGAGCAGAAAGGAAGACATAACCTGTGTTGAGTATAAAAAAGTTTACCCTACAACGACTAAATAAAAGAATGAGAAGTTGATCGTCCTCCCATACTTAGGATCAACTAATCCAAGTGTAACAGACTGTACACAAAGCGGGGATGATCAAGGGTTAGAATGGACAAATCAACAGCTCAGCATGCCTCCCCCTATACTTAGGATGAAGGATCCCTAAGTATAAAACATAATATTGATAGGTGGGGAGACAAGCGAGGCAGTCGAAAGAAGTGAAAATGAGAGAATGGACAGTATCACTCCCCCTATACTTGGGGTAAGAGATCCCTATGTATAGGCAACAACGTGAGTACTGAAACAGAATGAAAGAGAACCATTCGGTGTTACACCCCCTATACTTAGGACAAAGTACGTCCTAAGTATAGCCACAAATATGCAACGAGAGATCAATGATGCAAGAAAACAAGTAGAAGAAAGAAGGAAGAAAGAAACGAAATAGGTATATACATGCAATATCGAGTGTTGAGGTGCCTCTCAACGAGCGCTAGATTTTACGCCCCTAGCTGAGCACAATGATTAGGATAACGTTGTGTCAGGGTTCAAGATGTCATCTGTCAAGAGAATGTCATACTCTCGTCGTCATCTCGGTATGAGAACAACAAAGTACTCAACGAAGAAGAGAAAAATACCAGAATCTGCAATCAAGTGAGTGCTTGCTACCAGGAGAAGATAGTCGAGAACTAAGCTGGGATCGGGTTGTGAGAAAGGAATCATCAGCTTAAGAGAAAGGAATGTATGACAAAAGCCAATACAGTCAACATGGAGAAAGAATGATCAACCATGGAATCCTCCACGCCAATCATATTCTCAACAAGATACGAAAAGTAAAGATCAAGCGGCTCTATATGCAGCTCGATATCCGATGGACATAAGGTTGAAAGATCAGAGAATGCATCGAATATCTAAAAACATGGCTCATCCTCGCGAGGATCGTCAAGGAGGGAAGACTCAAAGGAGTCATAAGAATCAGAATAAAAGTTGGTTTTGTGATTCGACAGATCGGATGCACAATTAGAGAGTGAAACCGAGTGCAAAGAAAATGTTGCATCCTCCCGTAGACAACTCTCAAGGAGTAATGCAAATTGATCGATAAATAATGGGGCAATGTTGGCATCTATAATCACATCCTCGAAAAGTTATTAATCTCATCAATCATGAGGATAAAAGGCTGATGGTAGGGGCTCATTATATTTGGCATGTCAATATATAGGTCCTCATTTAGCAACATTTGTTGGAACGGCTCGGGGTATTTGTCAAAATCATCTATGTGCTCTACGGGATAAGAAAGTCGGGTGGAGGTAAATGGATCAATTGATAGGATGGCTGATATAATGTGGGTTCCTTCTCTGTGCCTTGAATTACCGCAAAAGAGGGTACATCAGATTATTGAATCATTACGTACAGAACCGACTCGAGGATCAACATCTGGAAATGGAAACACAAAACATCGGTTTCATCATCCAAAATATGTACGGCCTCTGTGATCACATCCTCAACAGTCTGCAAGAGCATAAAGCTCAATAATAGCATCACACAAATCAGGTCCAATATCCGCCAAAGGAGGCACACGAATTCCAGCCTCAATTCTGCCCGGCTCACTATTCTGATTAGTATCCTCAATGTAGGCCTCATCTTGTAGCACATCATGCCCAGAAGAAAGATCATGTGGTATGGGTGGGAACAAAGAGGGTGGGAAATACATACGAAACAAAATATCAGACAAGAGACCAACCACACAGTGTTGATGTCAAACCAGACAAGGCAAAGTTATGGTTCAAGAAGAGAACAGGGACACGGGGCTGAAGAGAAAAGTAGCCCATAATCACAACACATATGATGATAAAGAAAAAAAAAGGATAAAATGACTCAAAGACTAAAAAGAAAAGACTCGAGGATTGTGAAGATTCAAAGAAAGATAAATAAAATCGGATCTAAAAGCCGCAATCAATACACAAAGCAAGCTCCAAATTCACCTACTCAACATAGTGAAGACCTTAAGAGAACGATCATTATCTTTTCAATTTTAAAGTTAGGTGATAACAAGCAGTTGTTTTAATCAGACTCACAGGTGTAGTCACCTAGAGTTGTTGTGTCCAAGTCGGTGCATCCTTCCTACTTGAACACAAGACACTTCATCTATAGTCAAAGACAAGTGCTTGCAGCAATAACATGGCCTAAGAGCTGACCCAAGCGCTTAGGACACAAGTCCAGGGATGGGGGATCTATTCCTTAAGTGTGTGTGCCTCACTCGGTCCAGAATGTACCTATGTCCAATGGGGGAGTTTCTCTTCCCAAGGCAATGAACCCAATTTCATTTGATTTTAACATTAAATGGAGTTAAGCAGTTCCAATTTTATTTTGGTTATCACTTTTTTAGTCTTTTTCTTGCAATCGCCTAAAGAAGTTTCAATTTCTTTAGTATCCTAGGTGATCAAAATCAGGAGGGTGTCGGGAAAATAATGCAAGTCTAGAAATGATGATGGAATGCTTAGTTAGAAGGCTCACCTTACTTCCCAGCTTTCTCCATCGGGGATGCTAGACAGAATTTACACTATAATATATGAATGCACTGATGAAATCACCCTAAGTCAAGAATTTCTATTAACATGGAGAATAGTTTTGATTTGGTCTAAGTCCAAGCGTATCAGAGACTATAGGCACCGGGTTGTATTAGTGTGTTGGAACTAATTAATCGATCAAGTAAGTCCTAAAACTAAGGGCTCAATCATATGAAATAAATAGAAAAGGTGAAAAACTCAAATATCGATAAACACATAAAATAAGGAGAAAAATAAGGATGAAGAAAGAGAATAAGCGAAGAAAATCGATAAAAACTAGCAGGTTCCCCAAGTGAACAAACACTCGATGAAATGGACCTGTGAGTATCAAAGTATCTCAAGTGTCTAAAATGAATATTACAGATGAAAAGTAATCTCTCTCACTAAATACAAAATAAAAATAAAGGTAAAAACTATAACTGCTCTTCAAGTCTCTTAGACTTCCTCGGTTGCTCTCTCTTATCGGCTTAATCAGAAAGATGACCTCTATTTTCGTAGGTACACAAGACTCCTTGAGAAATCCCCCTTGATTCGTGGGCCCTCACAACAAAGGTCAATGAAGAGATATGGTCAGGGCAATTCTCAAAATATAGATAAAAATGGAATAAAATAGATGAAGAGATAATATACAAAACAAGATAAGTAGACAAGAAAAAATAAACAATATACACTCTGTTTCTCCCCGACAACGATGCCATTTGACGAGTCACTCCTGGCTGGTCTACTAATCTGATAGGCCAGATAGCAATCATTGCGTGACCAGACTCAAGAAACAAATCAATCAATAGATAACACACAGTATAAGATAGATAAATCAATCAATGCTAATGTACGAGTTTATTTTATTTTATTTTACTCTACAAAATGTGTATAGTGAAAGTATGTGAAGAGTGTCGAACACAGGGAGCGCCGTGATAGACTGAGAAATCAATAAATAATTATTTATAATTACCATTAATTTCATATTTATTTTCTTTTTGTAATTTTCACTTTTATAATTTTATGAGTTTTAATTATATTATTTTTTGGAATTTTTTAATTTTACAAATGTTTTTTGTGATTTTATACTTATAAAAAATAGAGAATAATTGCTAATATAAGTGATAATAATGTATATAGAAAGTAGAGAGAGATAAAAGAGGGAAAATGTTTTTGTAATTTTTTATTTAAGTCAAATAAAGTCAAAATGAATGAAATAAAATATTTTTGTGTTTTAGATATTTTGCAAATATTTTTAGGATTTTTGAGAGATTTTTAGCATATTTATAGATTTTTAAAATGATTAAGTAGACAAAATAGTGAATAAGTTAAATATCAAAAATAATTTTGGGCTTTAAAAATAAATATCAGTCCAAAATAATCCTAATGTTATTTTAATAAAAAATATATGTAGAGAAGAAAATTCAAAGATAGAAAAATATTTTTGGAGTTTAATATAATTTTTGCTAATTTGTATAAGTTTTTTAGTGTTTTATAATTTTCAAGGTTTTGATTTTACATTTTTGCTGGGTTTTGGATATATGGTCGATAATACAATAATATAATCAATATTTTTTTGCTAATTTTTAGAAGTGGTTTTGTATTTTTATGGGTGTTAATAATCAAACATAACAAAATGTGTATTTTTGGATATTTAGAAAATAAGAAAATGCGTGAAAAACCCAAATAAAATCAGGCGAGATTAAGCATCATCTCAGGCATTTACACTCATTTCCCCGTGGTTTTTAACGTAAAAAAAACTATTTAATAAAAAAGTGCAAGAAATAAAAATCTTAAATTGGTAGGGACCTATTTGCAATAATAATAAACTTTCAAATCATATAAAAACAAATTCTAGAAATATAGGATACAAAATGCAATTGTCCCAAAAGGCACCTCGTGTGGGACGACACGTGAGGTGATGTAGACAAGGATCAAAATGTAAATATAGGAAAGCTTGAGGTCTTTAGTGCAATTTATACAAATATTATTACACTACAATTAGTATTTACAAGACTCAATAACAATTACAAAAGGCAGAGGGGATCAACGAACTTTATCCTCCACGCGTGCATCGACCAATGGCTTGGATCTTTTTACTTAAACGCTTTCGACAGTCCAGATGGTGTTATACTGCTTCGTGGGTCAACGACGTAGATTAAATCTCAAAAGTGATCTGACGGCCACTGGAGAGGATGATCCAAGGGTCGTTGCACCTGGCGCTAACTTTCAATCAGACGGTGGAAACCACCTCTTGAAGAACGAGGAGGAACTCAGCTCCTGGCTTGCTTCGATCGGGCATAGCTCTCTAATTCGGGCACTCAAGAGGCAACTGGGGGGGGGGGGGGGGGGCTCAAATTGTTGTGGGGCTCCTACCATGTCTAATGGAGGTACTAGAAGGGTCCGGGCCTCGTCAGAGGAGGTCTAGAGCTCAAGGATGAAACAAGCACCTGGAATGGGTAGACCTGAACGCGACACACCCAAAAAAGGGAACTTTAGAGCTAATACCTGCACGTGAACAATGGGGGCACAAAAGCAAAGCTTCTTGCCCCATTATTGGGTGGAGATGGTGCGAAGGGAAGCATGGCAAAGGGGTTCCGACGAACGTGGAGGAAGGAACCCTGTTGGCCTGATCCAAGACGGATCAGGGTGAATGGGAGTGGCCCACAGTTCGAGAAACAAAGGGGGAAGAAGATGGTGATGGTCGAAATAAGGGTGATTGACAGGGAAACAATAGACAGAGCTCTAAGCTTCAACGTACACCTAAACTGGAATTTAAGGCTAAGCAGAAGACAAATGCATGAAATAAATTGCAAAATAAAAAACAAGAAGGAAAACCAAAAATGCTATATAAAATAACGATAATATATATAGCAAAAAAACAATATCCTTGCCCTTGTAAATAGTAAGTCGCTATACTATATACTCAACATCAAAATAGCAAATGACATCTGATTTCAACGAAATTTGAAAAACATGCAGAACATTGATCGAAGATTCAATCTATAAGGATGGATTTTTTAAGGATTTTTTAATTGGATTCGAAAAAAAAAACCATTACAACACCTCTGCTATAACTCTTGTTAGAGCAGAGGATCCGGTCAAGGACATCAAGAGGTGGTATCTTTTTGTAACGTCCATACCAACATCTTCCTGACCAACGTACGATCTTTTTTATTTGGAATCCTTGTACACCCTATTATTCTTTTTCCAGTTGCAATGGTTGTAATGCCTGGCTGATTAAAGCCTTCTTTTGGTATCTTCGTGGTAGTTGTAATGGAAGACTTGATTTACCACTAAAAAAGGGCAATTTGCAAAATATTCTCCACCATTCATCTGGTACAATAATCTCCAGCAGATTTGTGAACAATAAAGTGCCTCTCACTGTCTACTTAAAAACCTGGAAATGCATTCAAAATTATTGGATTTGAATATTGGCATAAATATCAATACATCAGGCAAAGTTCCTATTTGTTGCTATGACAATCAATGTGACATAAAGACCCTGTCTCAACTAAAGAAAAGGACGAATCTCGTGGTGAAAAGTAAACCATCCTACAGGGCAACTTTCTTCTTCGGCTCAAGAACAGGAGGATCGATATCGATGCCCATGTTAGCTGCGGTGCCTGCTATGATCCTCATTGCCGACTCTATGGTCGTACAGTTCAAATCTGGAAGTTTTTCTGTAGCTATCGTGCGCAACTGTTCGATGGTTATCTTTCCAACTTTTTGCGACTGTGGCTCCTTGGAACCTTTCTCCACCCCTGAAAATGCCAAAATGGTGACACTTCAGTGACACAAGGTACTGGATATAACAAAAGAAATAACTTAGTAGGGTAAGGTTAGATGGACTGATAGTTTGAACAAGCATATAACATATTAATGTGGGAAATAGTCCCAGCAGCTCAAAATTGTATTCTCAACTCCCATTGCAAGCACGGGTCTATAAATATACTGAATTTCAAGGTAACAGCATGCATGACTGGCCCTAGGGATTTTATTTATCCATTAAATGTGAAGAAAACCTTAGGACTAGGATGAAGACTAATTTTCTGTCTTCTCCGTGAGCGATATCTTTTCAGATCATGTTCAACATTTCTTTCATACCAAGGCGAGTGGTGGGAGAAAGCGGAATTCATCAGCGAGTTGAAGGTAGGAGATACGATCCATAAGGATGACCTTCGAGTGAGCAGGCCCTTGTTGATTATTTTCACTGCTTTAGCAAAAGAAGTGATATGGAATGGATGTAGTCTGGGAGAGGTCCATCTAAATTGGCGCAGAGCAGGGGACAAAACTCATTCAGGATGTCTCTGAACTGGAGGTGTGGACTGCAGTGGCAACTCTAAATGAAGACGGCTTAATGAATTCCTGTTGTTTATTTAAAAAGTTTTGGAAAGTGATGAAAGGCAGTGTTATGGACCTGATTAGTGAAATTTGGAGAGGAAACTCAGTGATTGCATCAACAAGGCCCTGATTTTTTACTCCCCAAAGTGAAAAGTGGATACGCCTGTGGAGGTTGAAGACTTCAGGCAATTGCGTCATCCGATGTAATATATCTGATAAAGGCTAATGTTAGCAAGCAGACCCAGGGAGGTATTTGATTCTCTCGTTAGATGTTTATCTGACTCGGTGGACGGCGTCCATAATGGTCACCAAGTGAAAAAGAAGAAAATCAATTGGTTTGCTTTGGACAGCAGATTTTTCAAAAGCATATGATTGCATAAAATGGAAGATTTTGCGGACGATATTGCACAAAAGGGGATTTCCATCTGGATTTTCATGATAAAAATTTGTGTTACTGCTACTAAGTGCTGGTAAATGGGTGGCCTCAAGAGGGGGAATTACCCACAAGTATTTGGGAGAGGAATTTGTGCAACTAGATGAGAGTTTGCTTCACATTTTAGTCCTCGTGTCGATAATGGTAAATCCTTTCGCTTCTCGCTTGACAATTGGAGGGAGGAAGGGAAAGGGATTTTAAGGGACAGATTCTTGAGACTTTTTTGCTCTGGCCAAGGACCAAAAATGCATCAATGGCAGATTATTGGTCTTCATCATGCAGAAAAAAAGGGGCATTGATGTTGTGTTTTGTCTCAAACCTCTCTGATGATCGCATTAAGGATTTTGGTGACCTGCTGGAAAAGCTGTGGATAAAGGACATGCTTAGTGAGGGCCCTGATTAATGGGTGTGGAAATTGGATTTTCAAGTGAGAAAAGCATATAAGCAGCTCCTTTCATGTTCAAGCATTGCTATTGGTGATCTAGCCAAAGACCGCAGGCTTATTTGGAAAACCAAGGCACCTCTCAAGGTGAAAATTTACATATGGTTGATCCGATGAAAAGACTTGTTAGGAGAGTCTCCCCGAGCATGCTCTATGGCGAATACTTCATCCTTGTGTCCAATTTGTGGAGAAGCGCAAGGAGATATAGATCATTTCTTCTTTGGGTGCAAAGATAGCATGGAAATCTAGAGGGAAATGGGGATTATATGGATGGGCACGTTGAGGCATGGATGGGCACGTTGAGGCATGAACAATTCTGGAAGAGTTTTGGTGCATCAATTAATTATTCAAATGCGGTCTGGATAAAGGTTTTCATGACTTGTTGTGCAATTTGGTTAACTAGAAATGTTGCAATGTTCAAGAATCAAAGGCACTATGTCAAGAATGCGGTGGCTCATGCATCTAACTTGTAAAAATTGGATTAACTTTGTTAAATAAATGGAGCTCTGTTATGGGTGAGCACCCATCCGGAGTGTTTCACCCTTCCACTTTTTTAAAAGCTAAACCATTCTTCTGTTATAGCATAATATGATTGTGCACTACTACTATGCATATGAATATATCTTTCCCTGATGCCGACTTTGCAGCTTCAATAATGATGGAAGGTCTGCTATTGCCTTCGCTACTTTCATGGGAGATAAGTAGTTACATGGAGTAAAAAAGATAATTTATTGTCATTTGTGAGAGGGAGGTAATTAGTTACATGGAACAACAAAGACATTTTATTGTTTGTCATTCACTGAAGCCAAACATCGTACCAAGGCTCATGTGACTTGTGAGATGGTATGCATGTTACTTCTCTCTTTGTTGACTTGCATCCATGCTACTCTTAACATTCCTATGATTGTGGCAATCATTGTGCCACATACATTGCACCCAATGAAATATTGGGATGTACGGACATGTAATCAATAACCATAAAAAGCACGTAAAGAAGAATACAAACAACATGGGGTGTGACCCATCTCGAGTCCACACCCTCTTTCCTTTAAAAAAAAAGTAGACACACGAAATAACGATGAATGGTCACCTCTGATCACCATTGATAAAAAACACTAAGAAAAATAACAAGTACAACCCACTCTTTCTCTGTTTTTTTTTCGCGTGTAGATCAATGACTCTACCCTTCGATTTACAACACAGCTGCAAGGTCTATAATCCTAATCATATAACGACTTTATGTGGAATACAACTATATTCTTACTAAGATTGTGAGTCTAACTCCTCTAAGACTCTTAAGCATAAAAATCTTCACCTTAAGTTGGATGATCTTCATATTGCCTTGAGTCTGTAGTAGTCTATCATCGTCATTCACAGATTCCCTTGCAAGAATTCACCACCTCTGGCCATTGCACTCATCTCTAGGTATCCTCAGCGCAGTTCCTCTTGGATATGATTGCACACTTCAATATTGTGCCTCCTGAAGCGGCATCGCATGTCTCTCTTAGCCCGGGAGTGTACCCATTTTCCTCTGACAAATCAAACCACACTTCTTATGTTTAAGCATTCTTGTAAAGAGAATGATGTCAACCTGTTGGTGTCTTTTTTGTACCGCCCTACTTGAGGAAAAACTATAGCTCCACCACTTGTCGTGGCCCCTCTCTTGAGCATGTACACTTAGGAATATTCATTACTCGCATCACCATGCATACTACTCTATGAACTCCCCTCCAATAGTAACATGATGTCCTCGTGATTCGATTTTTTTCTAGTGAAATCATATTCTTTTTAGCTATGGACACATGCGAGTGGACGCATGCAAGTAAAGAAGTTAGTCCAAAAGAGATTGCAAAGGAAGTTACGGATTGGTAGTTGGAATATCGGTACTTTAACTGGAAAATTGATGGAGATAGTGGATACAATGGAAAGAAGGAAGATTCATATATTATGTCTTCAAGAGACTAAATGGGTTGGAGAGAAAGCAAGGGAGATCGAGAAGACATGCTTTAAACTTTGGTATTCAGGTAAAGATAAGGGCAGAAACGGTGTTGGAGTGGTTGTTCATAAAGATTTGAAGGATTGTGTGGTTGAGGTGCAAAGATTTGGGGATCGGATTATTTTGCTAAAGTTGGTGCTTGAAGAAGAAATTCTGAATATCATCTCAGTTTATGCACTGCAAATTGATTTAGATGAAAGGACTAAACAAGCTTTTTGGAAGGATCTGGATAAGATTTTACAAGTAATCCCACAAAGAGAGATGGTTTGCATAGGTGGAGATCTTAATGGACATGTGGGAAAAGATGTTTCAGGGTATGCAAGTGTGCATGGAGGACATGGTTTTGGGGATAGAAACGAAGAGGGAAAAGTCATTCTGGATTTTGTAACTGCTTATGATCTTTTCATAGCAAACACTCTTTTCAAGAAGAGGGAGGAGCATTTAATTACTTATAAGAGTGGCTCAACTAGAACACAGATCGATTACTTTACGTTGAGGAGAAGAGATCGGTTGTGTTGCAAAGATTGCAAAGTAATCCCTGGAGAGAGTTTGACAACCCAACACGCTTGTTAGTCTTAGATTTACCAAATAAAAGGGCTGGTGAAGAAAAGGAAGGTTCCTAAGATCACTAGAACAAGGTGGTGGAATCTTCCGCTGAAGCAATCAAGCTTCAGGGAGAAGGTTTTAGAAGACTTATCTTGGGATTGTAGCGGTAGTGCAAACGAGATGTGGGAGGCAGTAGCATCTTGTATCCGAAAGGTAGCCAAAGAGATGCTAGGCGAGTCAAAAGGAGGAGCTCGGGTCAAAAGGAGGCTTGGTGGTGGAGTGAAGGGGTGCAAGAGAAGCTAAAAATTAAAAGAGCTTGCTTTAAAGCTATGTCTAAGGATAGAACAGAGGAAACTGTCACAGACTATAAAATAGCGAAGAAGGAAGCGAAGAAGGCTGTAAGCGAAGCTAAGTCAAAAGGCTTATGAGGTTTTGTTATAAAAATCTCAACTCTAAGGAGGGCCAGAAGGATATATTCAGGTTGGCCTAAGCAAGAGAAAGAAAGACCAAAGACCTTTCTCAAGTGAGATGCATTAAGGACGAGGAAGGTCACGTGCTTGTTAATCAGAAGGATATAGAGACTAGATGGGAGCAATACTTCCATAAACTTTTCATCACTTTGGGTGATCTAGCTAGTAGTGAAAGTTACTTGAATTGTGCATGCTATAGACGAATACAAAGAAAAGAAGTAGAGGAGGCTTTGAAGGTTATGAGACCTGGGAAAGGTGTTGGACCGGATGACATCCCTGTAGAAGTTTGGAAAGTTTTAGGTGAGCGTGGTTTCACTTGGCTTACGAATCTATTCGATGTTATTTGGCGAAGCAAGAAAATGCCTGAAGATGGAGGAGGAGTATCGTGGTGCCTCTTTATAAGAACAAAGGAGACATTCAAAATGTTCAAATTACAGAGGTATCAAGCTGATGAGTCACACTATGAAAATTTGGGAACGTGTGATCGAAAGAAGGTTGAGGCAAGTTTCCCAAATAAAAGAAAATCAATTCGGATTCATGCCAGGTCGCTCAACTATTGAAGCCATCCATTTGCTGAGGATAACAATGGTGATTTATAGAGCTAAAAGGAAGAATCTCCATAATGATCTTTATTGATTTGGAGAAGGCTTATGATTCCGTCCCATGAGAGATACTGTGGGAGAGTTTTGGAGAAGAGACAAGTACCTGTCCTATACGTTAATCTCATAAAGGATATGTATGATAGGGCTTTATCTTGTGTAAGGACTCCGACGGGGAAGACTGACTATTTTGATATCAACATTTGGTTTACATCAAGGTTCAGCTTTGAGTCCATTTCTTCTACTTTGATTATGGACGAGTTGACAAGTCCACATTCAGGATGAGTTACCTTGGTGTATGTTATTTGCTGATGATATTGTGTTGATTAACGAGACTATAGATGGAGTAAATGAGAAGCTTGAGGTTTGGAGACATGCATTGGAGACTAAAGGTTTTCGTATAAGTAGGGCTAAGACGGAATATATGGAATGCACCTTTGATGGAAGCAATGATGAAGGAATCGAGGTGAAGATTGGTGATGATAACATCCAGAAGAGAGATTCTTTCAGATATCTGGGATCTATTTTGCAACATGATGGAGAAATTGATGGAGATGTTACTAATAGAATAAATGCAGGCTGGCTAAAGTGGAGAGGAGCCCTCCGCTGTTCTCTGTGATAAGAAAATGCCTTTAAAAATTAAAGGAAAGTTTTACAAAGCAGCCGTGAGACCTGCTATGCTTTATGGTTCTGAATGTTGGCCTGTGAACCATAGACATGTGCAGAGAATGGTTGTAGCAGAAATGAAAATGATGGATGTGTGGACATACACGTAAAGATTGGATTCGGAATGATGCAATCAGAAAGAAAGTTGGTGTAGCTCCGATCGAGGATAAGATGCGAGAAAACCGCTTAAGATGGTTTTGGTCATTTGCAAAGAAGGTCAACTGATGCACCGGTTAGGAGATGCGAGTGTTGGGATGTTGAGCCGGCTAAGAGAGGGCGAGGACGGCCCAAGAAGTGTTGGAAAGAGACTATACGAAGGGATCTTAGTTTGCTGGATATAAATCCGAGATTGACCCAAGATAGATCTGAATGGAGGCGAAGAATCCATGTAGCCGACCCTAAATAATTGTGGGAAAAGGCTTTGTTGTTGTTGTTGTTGTTGTTGTTGTTTAGCTATGAACACATGTCTGACACACAGTGAGACCTTTCAAAGATTTTATTGTCCTATTAAACATGCAAAATTGCATCGATCCAACTCTTTTGTACGCATTGAATATCTCGAGTTACCATTATGACTAGGGACGCAAATGGATGCGGTTATATTCATATTCGTCCGTATTCTTCGTATTCGTTTTTAAGATGATACTGTTCTTGTTTTTCTAAAATAGACGAATACGAATAAGAATATTCTAATGATTTTTTTGCGGATACAAATACGAATACGAATCCTGAGTTAACGAATACGAAAAAAATTGCGGATACAGTTATGAATACGAATATTCGTTATTTATATTATTTTTATAAATATATATGCTTAGGGTCTACTCCCCTTCCCCAAAATTATTTCCCCTGCCACCCACCCCCACCCCCCACAGCCCTGACACCCACCCCTTTGACCCCGACCTATCTCCCCTCTCCCCTTACGACCAGCATGCCGCCCTCCCGGCCTCCCCCCCTTGTGGCAAGCCTACGCACGTCGCACCAGCTTACCGCCCCCTTGCGACCAGCCTGCCGCCCTCCTGACCTTCCGCTTGCCCCCATGCACCCCTGTCGACCTCCGCCCCCCTTGCGACCTGCCGACCTCCGCCCACCTTGCAGCCTACCGCCCTGCCGACCTCTGCTCCCCTTGCAGGTTGCAGCAAGTCGACCTCCGCGCCCCTTGCACCCCTGCCGACCTTCGCCCACCCTTGCGTCCTGCCGCCCACCCACCTCCCGTCCACCACTCAACCTCCCTCCCCTCCCCAAACCTCTGTGTCTGCCGGCCTCCTCCTCCCCCGAGGAGTCGAGGACCGCGTCCCCCTACCACCCTCCACCTTTCCCGTTGTAGCCAACTTCGTTCTGTCGCAGACTCGCAGCCGCAACATTCCTCAGTCGCAGCCACGACCTTGTATTTGCAACCGATCTAGTATCAAACCTTAAATTCATATTCCTGTAATTTTTTTTGTGAATGGAATGTTCTGTTAGAAAGAAATTAGAATATAGTTAAACGTATTAGAAGATTTTTTATACAGAAAATTGTAATGCGATTAAATAAAGTGGAATGTTTTTTATGCTTGCTTGAATATTAACTTCAATGTTTGCAGAAAAACAATGAATACAGATCCATCAATTGGGAATGAGAGTACTAATTTGGAAGATGCTCAAAAAAACTTTAAGAAGCAAAAAAAATGAGATCAGACGTATGGAATCATTATGATCGAATTTACAAAAAGGAGAAAATGAAGGACAAGGATGGTGAAGTTGAGGTGGATGTACTGTGAGCTAAATGTAAACATTGTTCAAAGAAATTCGTCATGGTACTGGTGCGGGGATAACACATTTATCAAATCATTATAAAAGGTCTTGTCCAAAAATATCAAAACTTGAGCCTGGTCAGTTGTTGATGCAATCATTCACGAAAGCCGATGGAAGTAGCACACTTATGAATTACACATTTGATGATGAATATAGCCAGTTGTTGCTTGCAAAGGCTATTATGGGGCATAGGTATCCTTTCAATATAATTTCACATGTTGCATTTCGTGCATATATCCATTTCCTTCGTCCACAGCACAAAATTCCATCACGAACTACAATGGCAAAGTGAGAAAAAGAAGATCGACCAAATTTTTCAGAATATTTCTTCACGAATATCTCTCACCATGGATTAGTGGACAGCTTCTTCACAGAACAAGTCTTATCTCTGCATTACAACACACTTTATTGATGATTCTTGGGAATTGCAAAAAAGAATCATAAATTTCATCAACGTAGATGGGTCAACTGGAGTGCATAATAGTAGCCATTTTTTGTCACGTATGTTTGAATGGAACATCAATGAAAAATTATTTACAGTCACTGTGGATAATGACAAGGCGAATGATGTGGTTATCCGCCATATTAAAACTCGTCTTGGTGATTCCTTGTCGTGCAATGGATTTTTTTTTCATGTGAGATGTGCTGCTCATGTCATTAATCTTGTTGTCCAAGATAAACTGAAGGTTATATCAAGTGCAATACAAAGAGTTCGTCTTGGTATCAAATATGTCACTTGTTCACCACAAATGGAAGCTATGTTCAATGAGACAGCACAACAGGTTGATCCACAGTTAAAGAAAAGTTTGGCATTGGATTGTTGCACGAGGTGGAATTCTACTAACCTCATGTTGTCTACTTCCTTGGAATACAAAGATGTTTTTAAAGGTTTAGCTTTAGAGATGCCAACTTTGTTCATGCGTTGAGTGATGATGAATGGGAATACGTAAAGAAGTTGGAGGAATGCTTGAAATACTTTTATGATGCTACAGAGTTGTTATCTGGGTCGAATTATTTGACATCCAATCTTTTCTTTGTCGAATTTTGTGAAATACAATTGCTTTTTGTGGAATGGTTGAAAAGTAATGATAAGATTATTATTTCTATGGCCACAGTGATGAAATTAAAGTTAGACAAATATTGGGATATGTGCAATCAACTTTTGGCTATTGCCTCTATTTTGGATCCTCGTTACAAGATGAAGGCAATAGAAATTTATTACACTGATCTTTATCCGAATGATGCAGACAAGAAAGTGATTGAACTTTGTTGGAGTATGTGGTTATGCGCCTATTGTGTTGTAGCAGGGTAAATGGATCCTGGAAGAGATCCATTTACCCCACCCAGTTGTTTAGTCCCACATCGTCCAGTGGTGGGACTCGGAGGCTCTGGAGAGGCTATATAAGGAGCCCCAGACCTCCTGTATCCATTGAGAAAAAGCAATGCATAGCATGCCCCTGTTGAGGGCTTCTCCCGTGGTTTCATCCCGCTCCTCACGGAGTAGAGTTCCACGTAAAAATCCCGTTGTTTTTATCTTTTATTATGTTTATTCCATGTTCGCTTCCGCTTTCGATTTTCTAACATGGTATCAGAGCGGGTCGATTCTCGAGGATTTTTTTTCATGTTCTTCGGTTATTTTTTGTGATCAATTTGAGAATCGTTTCTGGTTCGGTTATTGTTGAAGATTATTATCTTTTGGCCAAAATCATGCCATGTTCGTCATTCTGCTGCATCACTGTGTTCTGGCGGCAAAACTCTTGCCGACTTGCATCTTCAACATATTCTTATCAGGCGGCAGCCGAGTCCAGAAAAAAAATTGGGCGAAAATAAACGCTTTCTCCGAATCGCACATGAAGAAAGTGCGCAGATAGCATCCTCTCCTCAATGCGCATCTTCCTCAACGCACGTGCGACTCCCTATGCGCGAACAACGAGCGATGTCACCCTCCTCGCGCGCAGTTCACAGGCCGCGCTGACTCCAGATCCTTGTTGGCCTCACACGCGGCTCCAGATCAACTGCGCAAGAAGCCCCATTCCCAACTGCGCAAGCGTCGGCGGCGCCCCCAGGCGCGCGAGCCCAGGCGCATCCCCAGGCACATCCCCATCTCGGCTGCGGAGCCCTTGCGATACTCCAGAGCTCAGGCGGCCGACCCTCCAGGAATCGGCGGCACCTCCACCTCCAGCATCGGCCATAGATCTGCGGCGGGACAGAGCTTGTCACCTTGGCGACGTAGGAGAGCTCTGTTCTTCTTCCACGGCTGCAGGCGACTACATCGCGGCGGCACCTCCGAGCTCCGATGGCGAGCTTCCAAGACCCGCAGACCTCCAGCGATCTCTCTCCTCAGGCGGCGAGGCCCTCTCCACGCAAGTCGCGCGCGACGCCCAGATCTCCCATCGATCCCCGGCGGTGGACTCTCTCCCATCGATCCCAGGTGGCGGAGCAGAGGACCCCAAGGGAGGCGGCGCTGCCGAAGGAACCCACGGGGGGCGGCGTTTCGAAAGGGGGTCCCAATGGATGGGAACCCTAACAGGCCCTGTGCGCCTTATAAAAAAAAATTAAGCACGTGAGCTTGCTTTGTAAAATAAAAATGGGGATGAGTATTATTTAGAGCCCAACCGTGGGCTGGAAAAGGGGGAGCCCAGCCTTTAAAAAAAAATTATATTGTGGGGTTATTTGCATGAGCCGAGGTGGGCTCAAAGAAAATAAAAAAAATGGAAGAGAGATTGGGCCTCTTTTGGGCCGAGATTCAAGTTTGAAAAAAAAAAGAGAGAGAGAGGTGGATTGATTAAAAAAAAGGCGCGTACAAAAAAAGAAAGTTTTGAGGAAAAGAGGCGCGTACAATAAAAAAAAAAGCCGTACGCATAGTAAAAAAAAGTTTCTTTTGAAAGAGCCGCATACAAAGAAAAGCCGTGTGCAATTTTCCAAAAAAAAAAAAGTAAAGCCGAGAAAATATAACGGCTTATTTGGTATTATGTCCCCATTTATCTTGTCTTCTCCCAACTTGGTCACCAATGTTATTTCGACCAGTATGGGAGAAAGGGGGAGTATATATGTAGAGCCACAGGTCTTGAGCCAGATCCAGATTCAGATGTCAGACCAGCCATTCGTTCAGACTCTACAGTTCGGTTTCAGACTCGACGATTGTCTTTCGAGTCTCCAGTTTCAGACACGCAAGAATGTGCGGTCATTGTCAGATGAGCATAAGTTGCCATCTTGTTCGAGGTCCCCATCATTCTCGTGATTGTTGTCGGCCAGAGTTTTCATGTGAGCCATAGGGACTCCAGAGCAGAGGACCATTCCCTTGAGGGCAAGGGTTTTCATGTGGTATCATAGGTACACCAGAGCAGTGCACCATTCTCTGAGCCAGATGGGAGAGACCTAGTTCTCCGACGAGGAGACTTCAGGCGCAAGTTCAGACTCGATGATCAGGTTACGAGTCTTCAGTTGACTCACACTCCAGCCCGTTCGTCCTCCTCACCTGCACGGCATGAGAAGCAACGTCCTCGACTGCAGCAATGTGCGCGTTGGGTTGATATTGTCCGTAGTGTCCTGTAGCGTTGAGTTGAGTTTCTTTCTGTTTGTCCAAGCTGAGCATTGCATGCTCCAGCTTGAGGGGGAGTGTTGGAGTATGTGGTTATGCGCCTATTGTGTTGTAGCAGGGTAAATGGATCCTGGAAGAGATCCATTTACCCCACCCAGTTGTTTAGTCCCACATCGTCCAGTGGTGGGACTCGGAGGCTCTGGAGAGGCTATATAAGGAGCCCCAGACCTCCTGTATCCATTGAGAAAAAGCAATGCATAGCATGCCCCTGTTGAGGGCTTCTCCCGTGGTTTCATCCCGCTCCTCACGGAGTAGGGTTCCACGTAAAAATCCCGCTGTTTTTATCTTTTATTATGTTTATTCCATGTTCGCTTCCGCTTTCGATTTTCTAACAAACTTCAAAGTATCGTTAAAAATTTATTTCAGTCATATTCTTCTCTTGTTAAAGATCAAAGGGTTGGATCAAGGGTTGTCGTTGTTTCTCTTCCTCCAAGTATTCCATTAGAAAAGAGAAAGAGCGGATTTGCTCAGATCATGGATGAAGAAGATGTTGAGCCATCAAATTCTGAGTTGGATGATGAATATCTAAAAGAGAAGTGTTTAAAATGGAAGGATAATTGTGGAAGCGACTTTGATATTTTGGGATGGTGGAAACAAAATATTGGAAGGTTTCCTATACTTGGGAAAATGGAAAAGGATATTCTTGGGGTTCTCGTGTCAACTGTTGCTTCAGAATCTGCTTTTAGCGATGGCGGTCGAGTAATAGATGCATATCGCAGCAATTTGGGTGTAGAGATGGTAGATGTCTTAATATGCTAGCATGATTAGTTGAAGGATGAATTCAAAGGTATGATCAATGCTTATAAATTTTTCATTTTATCGTGCATTCATCATATAATGTATACTTCATTTTTTGAAATATAGTTGCAACAAATCCTTTGTCTGAATAAGAAGCGATAGAAGACCTATCAAGCATGCAAAAATTTTCAAGTATAGTTTTCTAATGAAAATATTTATTTAACTTTATATGATATTCTTTTGATTTTCTTTTTTTCCATCTTGTATTTGAAACAAATGAGAGTGTTGCCCAAGAAGTAAATAATGAGAATGTTGAAAACGAAGAATATGAGAATGCTGAAAAAGAAGGATATGAAACAGATAGAATGGAATTTGAATTTTTCTATGAATAATTTACATCATAGTTTTTTGTATATTTATATAGATTTTATTCTTATCAATTATGCTTTGTTCATAGGTGATGCGATATGGAGCATGGTAATTCGAAGAATGCTTTGACTTAGCCATCGATGTATTTGGTTGAATGTTTGTAGACGATTTCTCTCTTTGGATGTTATTTGGAATGATTGTTATTTGAAACTAGACATATTATGCTTTGCTTTACGTCTGCAACTTTAATTTTTTATCATTACTTTGTAAGATATTTATTTGTTTCCATTAAACCTTTTTATTGCAATATTCGTTATTATATTATTCTATCATATTAAGTTAAATTTCATATTCAAGTCATAAGATGGAAGTTACGAGGAAGTGGTCGCCAAATAATCAGGTACGTTTTTATGTACATTTTTTTATTGCAATATTCGTTTGGAAATTCGCATTCATTCGTAAAAGATTTGTATCCGTATTTGTAATCCGTATTCGTATTTTAAGGATATGGATCTTGATTTTTTACATTCGTGTAACATTCGTATTCGTATATGTAAAATAAAATGAATGTGGTTATGGTATGACCTGAATTCGCATGCGTATTCATTCGTTTGCATCCCTAATTCTGACTGTGTCATCATTGTATGTTTGATATGTGCTGAACTACTCCATGGATGATGATATATAATATGAAAATGTTGAGTCCAATAATCATCTTTAGTCTGCCTTCGTCTTTTTTAGCATGTTACAAGGTCTCCCTCACAAACTGCAGTAGAATCCTCTTGTTCTGACTCTGGATCACAGACCTTCTTCTTCCCTTTCTCTTTCTCTTGTTTTCTTAAGTCTCAAACAATTAGCATGTTTATAACCCCCACTGTACGATCATATGAGTTGGATTTAGCTTTGAAACTCATCTCCCTTGATCTAGAATATCGTTGCCTCATTTGTCAACCTTTGTCGACACTTATTCATAGATTATGATGCAATTATCTCATCTAATGTAATAGTCTCCTTATCATATAGCAACATCATCACAATCACATCAAAAGAATATGAAAGATAAATCAATAAGATTAGTGCCTTACCTCCTCCTTGAAGAGAAACTTCCTTTCTCAGTCTTCTCCTCAAGTGTAATTGTGTTTGTCAGTCTTAGTGAACCCCATCCAAGCCCACCTCCAACTCTGTCTCGTCGATGATCCTTAAACCATACATCTTCTTCAGTAACAACATGTGTGTGGCAGATATTTGGACTTCTATCATCTCCTAAGCTTCATTCAAACTTTCTCCACGCAAGACCCCTCTTATCGTTTCACTCTTTTTCTTTCATCTTCTAAGTTTCTTCTCCATTTAATGGAGTGCTTTCACAAGTCCCTCTTATGCAAATATATTCTTCATCAGATGCTACCATATAGTAAAGCCATATGGGGAATAGTGCATCCTCAGATGCAAACTTATCCAACATATGCATTGTGTGGCATGATCTCTCTGTCGCAAATCATCAACGACACCACGATTAGATTGGATCTCCATCGATTACCTTGAAAAAATGCCGAAATCCAAATTGATATACAAGATCTAAAACTGGAGTTAGAACACGTTGATCTATATTGTCCAACTCCTTCATACCATGCAAAGACCTAAATTAGACTCATGGATCTCCTCAATTAGACTTTCGATGCTCTTTATTTTATTAATTCATAGTATCCATCAAACTTATAATCCTACACAATCAACCTCTCTATTGATCGCATTGTGATATTGCTTCTTTGTGTGTTCTCGACGCTAACCATCAGTAGTATAATCCCCCAATGACTCTCATTGACTCTTCGAAGCAAAAACCGCTTCTTCACAACTTTTGAAGAATGTGCACATGTTGTGTCATGGACTCTCGACAACGTCGAACCTCACTCTGACACTAGTTGTAGGGAATAATGAACACACAATCAAGAACCATAGAAGCAGATGAAGAAAAATATATATGGCATAGTGGTGGTTGGTCACCTCTCACAATCACTGGAAAATAAAAATTACAAGAAAGACGAGTATAAATATTTCCATTCCCTTGCACTCTTTCCCTCTCCTCTCTCTCTCTCATTTTTTTTGACACTCTCTCTCTCATTTTTTGTGGAGTAACTGACTCCATCCTCTATTTATAGCCCAAGTATAAGACATACGGTCCTATCCCTATAGGGACCTTATACAAAATACACATATAGTATTATTGAGATTAGTAGTATGGCCTTTGAGACTCCAATCCCAGCACAAAACATAGAGATTGATTCTCACTTTGTTCACAATGTCGTCAGAAAAGGGAAGATTGCTGCTTCCTGACATTTCTTTTGAGCATCAACAAATCGACATAATCAAGAAAGGGATTCCCAAGAAGCATCCTACATTTCTATATGAAAAGCTAGGCACTATTGGCATGTATGCTTCAGCTTTACGGGGAGTATCATTTGTTATGATTATGTATCTCTTTTATACTTTCCTTGGTCTTATGGGCACATTTGTAATTCTTCCCAACCCTTCATCTATAAGAAAATTATGGTTTCACTACCAAAATAATCAAAACATTATTCTCGATAAGGGTGCTCAAATCCAAGGGAGCATATAACATAGGCATAGTATGTTGCCATAGATTGAGCGCATTGCTTCACATTGTGTAGCATCAATAAAATGCTAAATATCCTCCAGTCAGCAATATGATTTACCCAGCTCTTAGCACCACTTTTAAAAGAAAAAGTGTCCATAACTTAGTAGCAAAAAGAGGGCAAAATTTTCTATAGCATAATGGTTGATATGTATTTTTCTGCACACGTCTTTTGGGCCTATCCCATTTATTGGAATCAACTTCGACTTGCTTTTCTATGGATCTCACTAGTTGTTCCACTCAACCTGCAAGGCATCTCGTATAATTCTAATCGCTTCCAAGTACAAAGATTCTGTAAATACTTGAAAAAAATCCATGCATGAAATATTTTTCAGTAGTTTTCTCAAATTCCAAGATAATTATAATGACTACCAAAAAGGCAAAGAATCAAACCTGCAGCCTTGAGAAGGAGAACTGATGCAGGTGGAGTCTTCAAAATAAAAGTAAAGCTTTTGTCCTGCCCATAGAGGAAGAAATTAGCAGCTAGAATCTCAATATTTCCTCAAACCAAAATCTGCAATCAAATACAATTTGTAATCTAATTCGCCTGTGGTAAAGATCAGAAAAATCAGATAATGGTGTATTAACAAAGAACAAGAAAGAAAAAAGGGGGAGAACGAATTTGCATTCAAATAAAATTTGCAATAATTCGCCTATGGAAAAGATCGGAAAAATCAGATACTTACGCATCAACAAAGAACAAGAAAGAAAAAAAGGGAGAAAAGTTTCTTTCTTTTCATTTAGTGCCGTTCATTCTTTTTCAGGTTTGTTTCTACAGCATCCAAATGACTAAATTTGGCCGCAACTGCTCTAATCATTAGCGGTCAAACCACAATAAAATCTCGTAGCCCCAAAATGCTGGACTGCATAAGTTGCAAACCACTTGAAATCGAGATGCAGACAATTCAAATGTTAAAACAAATGGGGTCTTAGTAGCAATCCGTTATATTTGCCATAGAGTACTGAATAGAGATGCAGCCAATCCAAATGTTAAAACATAGTTGGTTTTTCCGATTGTGACCATATTAACTGAAAGCGAAATCTACTCCATCAAACTCCACATTCTTCACGAACACAGACAGAGGCAGCAGATAACAAAAATAGCTCACATCAAAGACGGTAATCTCCACTGGGATGACATATCCGGGCTTGTCGGCAGTCTTGGCATTATACTCCTTGCAGAAAGCCATGATGTTCACACCCTTGGAACCCAGCGCAGGGCCCACGGGCGGCGCCGGGGTCGCCTTCCCGGCCTCGAGCGCAAGCTTCACCACCCCAACCACTGCAACGTCGCCCGCAACACAGGCGTCAGATAAATATAACAAAAAAGAAGCGAAATGGAGAAATGGCAGGTGTAGAGTTAAAGACGCGCCTTTCTTGGGTTTGCCGCTGGGCTTTGGGGGGGCCATGGCCCTGACGGTGAGGGTCCTGCTGGGGAGTGGGCGAGAGCCATGACGAGGGGGTGGGACGAGGAGGGAGGAGGAGGAGGAGGGGTTGAAGGGAGGGAGGAAGGAGGAGGAGAGGTGGAGGTCATGGCGAGTGGAGGAGAAGGGAGAGAGGGAGAGGGTGGAGGTGGACATGGACTTTGTTGCGGGAGGACGAGGCGAAGCGAAGAGAGCAGGAAGGATAAGCCTTATGGCGGAGGTAGAGGAGGTGTCTGTTTTTAATAATTATTAAAAAATTTGAAATTAATTAAATAAGTATGATAAAAAATTATTTAGAAAAAAATAGAAAAATTATTTAGGATGACACCTCCTCGACACTTCAGGTGTCGATTTGGAGAGAGGTGCCAATGGCTGTCTCCCAAATCAGTACCTGAGGTGTTAATTTGGGAATGAGCTATTGGCAAATTACAACGGTCCCCTCTCTCATTCCCTTGTATATATCCCCCCCCTCTCCCCTCATTCATTACACGTCTCCCTTCTTCTCTCATTATAACTCTGTCTACCTTAATTCTACTTCTTTCATATCTCTCAATCCATATTCTAAAGCAACATTTCAGGTTCTCAGCATCTCTCTAATTTTGTTATTCTTATTCGAGTAAGAATAAGATTTTTTTTTGTAGACCATTTTTCGTGAATTCTTTTGCAGGTTTTTATCAGTAAAAGCGGTATATTATTGCGGATATTGAATTATATTTATTATTTTTTTCGGATAACATCTCTATTTGAAGACACACGTCATTCAGGTAAATTTACATTTATTAATTGTATTTTGTGATTGTAATCATTAATTAGATGTGCAGAATTAGATATAAAATTTAAATGAAATTTAAAAACTAGATATGCAAATTTTGTGTGATTGAGCCCTACTTGTAGGATTGTTTGTCGATTAAGGCCAAACACCTTAAAATCATTGCGTGCACCTATAGTTCGGATTTAGTCAAATTTTGATTACTTCATTTAGATTTAGAATCGAGCGCCGAGAAGGACTCTATACAACGCTTGCAGGACTCACTGTGGTGAGCACTGATGAGCTCCCCAAGACCGGACTTTTGGATTCCATCCGAATGATTAGCATATTGTGTTTCATGCTAATAGCAATTTCTCATCATGGTGATTTCATCGGATTGGATATATATATATGTTTCATTTTGCTAAGCATCCTTGCATGTAGAGAGATGGAGGCAAAGTGAGCATTTCTCTTTAGCATGCTTCATCGTTTTCGCCTTGCATTAGATTTTGATCACTTAGGTTGATAAAGGAATTTATTCCCCAATAAAGGACTTGATTCTCCAAGTGATAGGACTCGTGCATGTCTTATTAAAAAAGTAATATTTTTTATCATGTAAAATAATTGAATAGTAAATGCTTGATTTTAAAACATTATTAATTAATAAATTAATAATTTTTAAATGTGCATGATTGTTTTTTCCTTATTTCAAATAAACCAATCAAATCTTGTATTTAAGTTGCATAGGAAAAAATGGATCCGTAAGAGCATTTTAATTGCATATTTTATATTTAATTTGCATATAAATTTAGAATTAATTTTTAATAACATGTTTAATTATTATATGTAGATGGCATAGATCATAGTGAACATGAGAAGGGTACAGATGGATCCTTCCTTACTAGTTTGTTGGAGCAGTGGAGACCTGAGACTCGTATTTTTCACCTACGATTTGAAGAAGCCGCTATTACTTTACAGGACATGAGATTGATTAGTGGGTTGAGAGTTGACGGTCATCCTATCACTGGTCCAGATGCTTCGACAGGTGGATGGGATGCATTATGTTGAGTTTGTTGGGAGTAATACCCACTTGGATAAAGAGTGGAAAGGTGAAACTGTCATGAACATACGATGTCTTCTTTAGTCAGGAACATCCATTGCTGGGTATTGAAGATGAATATGAAGCAATTCGTATAGTTAGAGTACATATTTTTTATCATATAGAATGCAGTGTTCTTGCAGATAGCAGCGGAGATATGATGCCTCTAAGGTATGCATTTGCAATTCAAACCTAGATTTCTCTTGTGTTTAATACGTTCTTAGAAATATCATTTAATTTGTTTTTATAGATACCTATTACATTTACGTGATTAAGAAGAATGCGCTCAACTTGCTTGGGGTGTTGCTGATGTGGCGCATATGTATTCTTAGATGGATAGGGGTGTGAAGATCGGCACGTCGAGGATCTATGGTTCTTCTCAGTTTTGCAAGTATGTAGAGTATTCCATATGCCTCACGTTCTCGATCGCATTTTTTCTATTTATGTCATGTAATATTTTTAAAATGAAGGTTTGGGCATGGGAGCATGTTCATATAGGAAGACCAGTGGTACGAGTTGGTATGCAAATCGTATAGGTATGAATTATGCGCAATATGGCGGGGAGGGATCGCAACAACCATCGATGTTCATGACTTCAGATTTCAGTTAATTCTTTATGTATAATTAACTTAAATTAATGTATATATTTTTAGACCTATAACAATAATTCTTTATCTGTGTTATAGCAGGATACAATGGGCATGAGTTTTCACAAAGTCAACTAATGGAGGAATCAATATTTGGAACATCATGAATGACGTCGGCGGGATATGGCGGACAAGGGTACCTTCCAATTCAATCAGGATTCGGGTCTTCAAGTTGTTATAGTTAATTTTTGAAATTGTATCCTTCTCTTACTAATAGTACGAGAAACCAGGAAACTCAACCAGCCGAACCTCCACGGAAGTCATTAGCTAGGCAGCATCCTCCATGACACATTCTAACACATTTGAAACAAAACACCAAGAAGAAGAAGAAGGCACATGAGGAGAGTCACAGGAAAACGGGAGATGCTGGAAAAGGAAACAACAAAGGAGGAGGCGCAGGAGGTGGAGGAGGAGGTCTGAAAGGATTTCTTAAGATATGGAAACTATAAGATGTTGTAACATATTTTTTATTATTTATAGACATATTATTGTACTTTTATGATTTTAATAAAATAATTGCATTTTTCCAAATTGATTAATGTTAAATTATGCATTTTTGAGCTCGTGTATATCACTCTCAATTTCTTTATGTTTACTTTCTATTTATTATGATCTTTCTGAGTTGAATAAAAATATTCTAAGGATATATCAATAATAAAGAATAAAATTAAGTATAGAGATATACATTATATTCGTCTAATAAAATTGTTAATATAATAAATCTAATTGACTCTTATACATAATTCTTGTTTGAGAATGATGTCATCGGGGAGAAGGAAGAGGAGAAGATGCAGAAGTGAAGCTCCCATCTTTCCACCTCCAACGCTGAGAGCACGAAGCTCCTAGTGATGGAACGAGATGCTCGTGATGAGGGAAAATACCAAAAGCTTGAGGAAAGGTGAATCGGGTAGTGAATGTCAATGGAAAAAATAAATACACATGATGCTTATTTAATAATATACTAATTATTTAAAAAGTCCTCATTCTTGTCCAATAGAAAAAAATATATTTTTATTATTTATAGGATCGAATAATATGTAAAATGAGGGATAAGGATTGAATAATAAGTAAAAGGAGGGATAGGGTAATAATGCAATTTACCCAAGCCCAAATCGGCACCTGAGGTGCCGATTTGGAGGCTAACATTCCAAATCAGTACCTCAGGTGCCGATTTGGGTTGGGCTTCCCAAATCGACACCTCAGGTGTCGATTGATACACATTTTTTAAATACTTTTTTATCATACCTATTTAATTAATTTTGAAATTTTGATAATTATTTAAAAATCTTAGAGGAGGACCAATTACAGCAGTGCGTGTCACCTCAGGTTGTGGGTTGAATGGGCCAAGATTCCAAAACCTTGTCTAAGACTCGGGTCGGACCCATCCACTGGTCAGACTTTTAAATTTGGTAAAATTGGAATTCTAGTATGACAGGATTTCACATGATCATTCAAGGAGATTGGATTAGGTGTGATTAAATTTCATTACTATCTTATTTGATGGAGTTGATTGATTGAGATTGATCATAATAATCAATCTTAGATTGTGGTTGGGTCTATATAAGACAAGGTGAGTGGTGGCATACTATTAGCAACCACAAAGAGGCAACAACATAATCGCGAGAGAAAGAGAGAAGAGAAAGGAGAGGACGGGGGAACAAAGAGAGTTGTACTCATTCTTCTCTTACTGATTTTTCTTCTCTGGTGGTTGCGAGAGATTACCGACCACTATCATGTCTTGTATGTTCTTCTTCACATGCCCATGTGATGGAGACTGACTATCCATCGCATCCATTGGTTTATATGCCCCAACTAAGATTATCAGCATGGGAGTTACTGATTTTGTTCCCAACACATACTTCAAAACCCAAGCTCAGTCCCACCTTAGGCTAGTTTAGGCCTAACTGGCTCAACCCTAAGTCAGGTCAGGTTTTGACCAATCCATTGGTCAGCTTTAAAAAAACATCGATCTTGATAGATATAAATAACTTCTTTGGCCATCATGAAAAAATTTGTAAATCTAATGCGATTGTATACATTTTGCTTGGAATATAAGTTATTAGCTATAATGCAACATTAACTATGCAAATAAAAAAACTGAGCTATAACTATATTAAATGCATGTGTTGTCTATTTTTTTAATATTTTCTATGAGCCGGGTTGGACTATGTGGCACATGTCCTCTTCCAATGAGCAGGGTAGGTAGGATCGACTCATAGTTTAGTATTTTTGGCCTAACCCCAGCTCATGAGCAAGCCCATTGATCATGTCTACTAGGATCATCAATGGAAGAGGAGAGAGTAAGACGCGGTGTAAGTTTCAATAATCAACATGTACTTACAAAGATTACATTGAAAAGCATTTGTCGTTCATGGTGTGAAAATCCCCTTGGATGAAAATGATTTTTCTTAGTGTTAGCTTTATTTTTAAAAGTAGTTATGGCTAATAATTATTTGTAATATAAATATAATATAATAAAAGTAAATCCAAATTCTCATTGTTTGTTGAATTATCAAAGGATAATCAACAAGGGTCGGTGATCATCTCAAATAATTTAGTTTCCATTACCAATTAGATCTCACTATCACGGCTTCTCTAATAGTAGGGCACAAACTCAATGACTTTGTCAACCTAAAAAATGATATATATATATATATAATTACAAGCAGTTTGTAATGCTTCATCTTTCTCATATATATTGAACTACTCCAATCTCTTTTATCTTCTTCAAATATGTTCCAGATAGCATAGAACGAGTATGCATCCTCACCATAGGAGGAACTAAGTATAAGCCAAGGGGGGCACGTGCCACCCTTAAGTGTTGGATACCCCATTATATATTACAGCGTGCCCTATTCTTGGAAAAAAATGCATTGAAACGGACCCTTATACACCCCTCACAATAGCCAAAATAAAAAATCTATCACTAAAAACCTTTCACGTGCCCCCTTCACCCGTCGTCAGCGTTCTCCAACCAAGCCCTCGCGTTGTACCCAGTGACACCATTGTTGCTCACCCACAATCAAACTAAGTAGGACATCGGGACGGTCTTTGTCTAATGTTGACATGCACATCTCGGGACGTTACACACCTCTCCATGTGTTGTCACTCCAATTTCACCAACATCACGAAATCTCCGCCATCACTATCCCCTTTGCTTAATGACCCGATCTTGATGCCACATAGTGCATTACCATGGAAGCCCACGGTGCCTCCGCCTCTCTTACAGATCTATTGCTCGTCTCCTCGTGCGCCGGATCCTACAATGCACCCCTGATCCCAACAATCATCGCTCACAATGGAGGCACAAGAATGTTGCGCAGTGCGTCCTCTGATTCCTTGTGGAACCGCCACTCTCACCTTCCGGGCTACCACGTTAACTTCCGTCACACATTACCTTCATCTTCTCATGTGTAGTAAGGATAATTAATCATATCAATTTTTTTCTGATAGTTTATTGATTATATATCTTGCGAGCTGACGAACAATGTTTTGCTATTTTTTAAAATTTCATTTCTATATTTTGTTTTGAATCTAAATCCATGTAGAATCATTTTTTCATAATTTTTTATAATAAATTCACAATCATGAAGTAAAAATATCACAAAAATATCTCTTGACGTCAAAATCGGATGAATATAAATGTAACATATAGATAATTCAAACATCCACAAATAATTTCTTTTAATATTTAGACAAGTCCATCAAAAAATACTACCATATAGATGTTACAAGATGTAACAATAGATGGAAAGCCTATATTGATTAGGATGGAGGCTATTGAAATTCTCTTGTAATTCCATTAAAATTTCTTTATTTTATATAATTCTTGGTAGCATGACACTTCTTTTAGTAAATAAAGTTGAGCTATTTTGGTGAATTTCCCTAATAAATCATAAGCATTAGTTTGCTTTTTAAATTCGTTAGTCGTACCTATAAAAATAGATTTAATTTATATTTGTTAGGTAGATTCTTGAGAGATATCGATATTGTAAGTTTTTAATTAATGCATCCATATAATACAATTTGAAATTCATCTTACTTTTAAATTTGTCTTGTATTTCATGTTTTCAAAATATGAAGATGATGCAAGGATAACTTTAAATACATGTGTGGATTTTTTTTCTAATTTATTTATATGCAAAATACTTCTTCATAAATTGTATGCATATAAAATATTTATAATGATTGAAAGTTTTTGGATTATTCAAATCTTATTTATTTTCTTAACCAGTGTGACCTACTTAGTATATATTCCCGAGTCCGCCATTCCTCATTGTCATGATGATTTTATTAGTAGGAAGGGTATCAGAAAGAAATCATACGATTAGGGATTCACCTTGAAGGATAGGTATGGCACCACGATTCCCCCAATGTTGCCATATGTCATGTATAACACCGCATCCCAAAGGTTACCCCTCCACTTCACAGATCCCTGCTTTGAAAATGATAGTGGTTGCAATGTGCTTCTTGTTATTGACCTATGTGGTAATACTAGGAGGATGGTGGAAGTGGGATCGAAAGGATACGTGTCAAAAGATCAGAGGAGGGTGTCATTGTGGTTGGCAACCTCAGGGTTAGAGGATTGGGAGAGCCTGAAGATGGCACGAGGAGCGAAGGAATACTAGGCTATGAGGCGAAGCAAGAACTTGGAGACAAGGACAGGGATGTGGAGTCATGTGTGGAGCGGGAATGGGCACAAGAAGAAGGGGGCATTATTCGAAAATAAGATTTGACATATCATGACAAATTTGTATTTTTTCAAAGGATGTTGTCAAAGATAGGGGATACATATGAAAAAAAAGTTAGGACTGGGACATGTCATGTGATGGTTAGGCATTATACATGAGTTAGATGTAATTCGAAATTATGGAAGGGTTAAGTTGTAGTTTTGAAAGTATACATGTCCATACATGTAAAAAACCTATACAAATATGCTTAAGCTAAATAAACTTCGAATATTTCCCTATTCCACATGTAGTAATCTCATGTGACTAGATATGGGAGTGAACACATCAAGAAGACATGCATTGCAAGTGATCATCATGCCTCGCGTCTTAAAAGATCGAGGCAAAAGTTGGTACCAACTTCCATGATCAATAATATATAAAAGATGATCAATCTACAATTGTTGCATTGATGAATACTGCAAGATCCATCAAGCAGGGGAGGCATATCTCCTTAATCTACATACTTCTATACAATCATGAACTTTTGGGGGAGAAGTGGGAACCATGCCCTGAGCTTTTCCTAGATGAAAATGTGATATCAATGAAAATCCATTCTCTTTACTTTCTCTTTCATGGATAATGAGTACCTTTAAGGTTGAATATTACATCCCTCTAAATTTATAATACCTCAAAGCAAGGAATCATGATATTATCAAAGAATGTATCCAACCTTTCTAATAAGTGGAAAACCCATTTAGTAAGAAGTGCATGGTTTTAAGTCTTAAGGTCCTTCCTCCAAAGACCTTTAGCCCATTTTGCTAGTTCCTTGCAGCAAGCTAAAAGAATCTCATTCTCAAATTGTCCATCCTCTTGGCAATCTTATAAATATATGGACTTTTGAGAGGAAGTAGACATGTAGATTTGAAAAGAAAAAAGTACAACATGATTAACCTACCTACACTAAAAAACGTAGAGGACTAACCATTAAGGCAATGTTTCATCTTCTCTAAAATTAGGATCAAGTCAAACAATCTAGCATACGGGCTCATTAGCATGTATCCCCATATATGTAATGGGGAGGCTCCCATCAGCATGGAGAACAATATCAAGCAAGAAAATATAGTATTATCAAGGTAGAAAGGAATTAAACATGATTTGTGATGGTTGGTCCTCAAATTACATGCATCCCTAAATATATTAAGAGGAATTCTCACAATGTGTGCCTTGTCACATCCTCCTTTAGTAAAAAGATTTATATCTTCAACATATTATAGTAGAGAAATTGAAGTACCATAGTTGATTCCATCCAAAAAATCAATATGCGCACCATATTTGCCAAACACCCATATCACATATGGCCAAGTGACGGGTCCGCAAAAGCCGCGATAAGAAATCGTTTTTATCGTTCGTGCGTGAAATTAATGAAAGTCGTTCGTTGTAGGCGGCGATCGGAACAGTCAAGAAATAACCACAAAATAATGATTCAATTTTAATCTCGTGGTGTATGTTTATTTTACTTGGGCAAGTCCCAAGGTCGATCACAAGGAGGTAAAGGAACAACCTAGAGTTGTGTCTATCCAATTTTTAGTTTGGTTTTCAAGGCGATCTTTTTTTTGGAATTTTTTCAATGCAATATGAGATGCAAAATGCAAATTTGGCCTTAATTTAGGGACTAAAATGTAAATGTCAATCAAACAATGTCCGAAAAATACGAAACTTGGCCACAATGTAAAATATGATGAAATAAGTGCACTGTAATTTTTTTGGGATTTTTAGATGCAATATGAATTTTTTTATGAATTTTTGAATGCAAACAAATTAATTTTCAATATTTAATTTTAATAAATATTAAACCTACTTATTTTCGAGAACTAAAATTATCAAAGATCTATCACTAGGTGATGGATCTTAAAAAAATCCTAGATCACAAAAATGTGGGGTCTAATACCTATTAAAAATTAAATAGTGAAACATGCAAAATGATTTTTATAGAGCAAAGTGTACATGCAAATGCAATGATTTTTGGCCACAATGTCAAGCAACTTAATCTCTACAATATGTGATTTTGGGGGAATTTTTAAAGCAACGGTTAATTAACTACGAATTTTAGAGCACAGATAGGGTAAAATATCTCAATTTCCACAAAATAATTATTTATTAATCAACCGTAAATCACAAAAAGGTCCACAGCATGTCAAAATGTAGAGAATTAAAGGATGAACAAAATGCTATTTTTAAATAAATAAAATGATGCAATGTAGAGGTCTATAATGGATGACAAACACAGGGGTACAGATGCAATAAAATAAATAAATAAAACATGCAAGAGGGACCTAAAATTAATTACCAGTAGTTCGGGGGTCTTTGTTGCAATTTTCACAGAGAGGCACGTGCACAGCACGTGCCCTCTGATCTCGGACTGGAATGGGAATGAGGGAAACTCCATGGGCTTCTTGCAATTTACCCAGGCGGTCACGTGCGTAGCACGTGACCCCTGGATGGTAAGCAGCTGACGTCCCCCACGCACGCGCTCCGCGCGTGCTGGGGTCTCGAGCCTGGCGCCCGGTGACGAAGGCGGTGTGTAGGCGGAGGCGTGCCGCTCCGGTGGAGATGGCGTCCCGGCCAACGGCGGAAGGGAGGCCGGAGACCCCTGGATGGCTGAAGTCGACGCAGAAGGCGGAGGTGTAGTACGTCGGAGGAGATGGCTGGTGGCTATGGTGTGTCGGAGACGAAGGGGCGAAGCCCGGAGGTGGTGGTCGACACACGGCTGTGGGGCGTCGAGGGCGTAGCAGCGACGGCGAGCGGAGTCGGAGGCGGTTGCTGGTGGTCGGCGAGGTGGAGGGGGCGGAGGTCCGGCTTCTGGAGGGCCGGTCGAGGCGGAGCCCAGGAGGCGAAGGCGGCGACTGTCGCTGGAGGAGCGTCGGCGGTCGATGAAGATGAGGCGGCTGGCGGAGCTGAAGACGAAGGTGGTGAAGATGATGGTCGGTGGCGTGCCTCTGGCCGACACACGGCCAGGAGGGGGTGGAGCGACGGCGCTCGGTGGTGTCGGAGGAGGCCGATGGAGGTGGCGGCGTTGACGATGAACGGAGTTGGCGAAGTCGAGGCGGAGGACGAAGGAGATGATGATTGGGGATGTGGGTGCGTCGGAGTGGAGACGAGAGAAGAGAGAGATAGAGAGGTAGAGAGAGAGATTACCGGGGAAGAGGAGGCTCGACGGCGAGTGATGGCCGGAGCGGAGCAGCGCTGGAGGAGCTGCGACGAGGCACCGGGGGGGGCGCTTCGGATCACGTCGGTGAGGGCTGTCACCACCTGAAGGAGTCGATCCGCGGATGCGGAGGACGGTAGCGGCGGGGCTCCTTAAATAGGAGATGGGGGCGATTAGGTCGGCGGCTGGTGGTTGCGAGGATAACGGAGGGGTGGTTGCGAGGGTTGCGGAGGAGGTCGTTGGTGGCTGGCGATAGGTGCGGCGGAGGTTACGGAGGAGGGGGGCGCGGGAGGTAGGAGATGTGGATGGGCCGTCCGATCGGCCGAGATCGGACGGCCAACGAGGCGCCACGTGGCGAGGGGATGAGGGCAGACGGAGCACGTGCGGAGCACGTGCCTGGGTGGCACGTGCGACGCACGTGCGTGATTTTAATTAATTTATTTTTTTTTTTTATAAAAAAAACGATATTTAATAAAGCCCAAAAACCGCTGACACGTGGCGGCCTCTGGGGCTGCCACGTGTCAGCTCCAGAAAAATCGAAAAATAATTGTTTTGTAAAATAAAAAAGAAATAGCAAATGACCTCGGATCGAAAAAGTTCCTTCACGAAAAATGCTCGTCTCGAAGAGATCTACAAATTTCATGAAGACATCAAAGCCAAATTCGGTCAAATATAAAAAGTGAATTTTTGGGGTATCCCATGTACATAGAATACCTTGATTTTTGGTTTTCTAATTTTTTTGTCATTTTTAAACACGATAAAAATCCGGAAAAATAGGGAAAACTCAAAGATAAATAAAAGACACCTTAATCTAATTTTTTTTGGATTTTTATTAATAAAGAAAATAAATGCGTAAAATACAGGTAAAAGCCGCGAAAATATACAATGTACAAAAGAGGCCCAAAACCCAACTTTCACATACGAACTCCGATTCACTTGAACTTGGTCTTGTTTTGAAGGTAATTGAATGTGCATTAGTTCAAAAGTGAGTAGGATCAAATCGGACACTGGATGGGGACGATATGTGGCTTTTAGTCCGAAAATCCTGAAACTAGGGTTTGGGTTTTTGGTCCACTTAACCGGGTTAATTATTTTTTGTATTTTTTATTTATTCTTGTTAGTGATGTGTACATAGTGGAAGTGAGTTTGTGGTATGCGGTGTTAGCATGAAGGAGTTAAAAATAGGGGAAGTTAGGCTATTCACAGGTCACTCTTGGCTTGGATTTTTGGCTTCTTATTTTATGCAGAAATTAATGCTAAAATGCAATTCTTATGCAATCATGCCCGGATGCTAATTATGCGAAATAAATGTAGAAATGCAGTTGATCTTGAGGGACTTGAGCCTAATTAATGAGACTTAGAGTGATGAATCCGAGATTCATCATCCCCCTATACTTAAACCATGCTCGTCCCTGAGCATCAAAAAGAAATGCCATGAAGTGAAATGAGACTGGGTTCCATACCAAGACCATGAACTGAAGGTGAAAGTGAAACTAAACTCGACCTTTGGATTAATAGTGTGGCGGAACTTCTGTGAGACTTAGAATTTTAAAATCAACAGCCCTCAAGTTCTACACATCATTGACACAGTTTCGGCTCAGAAGTCATCTTAGATCAATCCTCTTCCCAAAGTATACCCTATGAACATTGAATAACCGACTCATGTGTGTGAAGGTTTTAGCTCTTCCCATTCAGAAAGCCGGACTACCATGCTCCTCTCCTCTCCAGTAACTCGTCCTCGGGGAGTCAGGTATTTCCTTCTAAGGTCTGTCGCGCTGTGTTCACAATCGAATGAGGGAGAAGATAGAAGAAAGAGAAAAGAACTGGAGGGTGGCCAGTGTAGTCACCTCTCCTTGTGGAGATAGCCAGTGTAGCCGAGTCTCCACCAAGATCTGCAGGTTTCTGAAGCTTGGACCTTTTTGGTCAGATTTTTATTTGGTAGAATGCTTCTATGTATTTGGAATTTTTGGTGGTTCTGCTTGGATCTTGTTGTGCCCCTACGGATATAGAATCTTTTGTTCCGTACATTTTTTGGGGTCTTAGAAAAATTGTGCCCAGCCGTCCATCCCTTTTCCGAAGCTTTATTTCAACCCGTACTCCGGTCTTTAGATTTCCACGCTACCAGAAAAGAGACTCACACAGTCTTCCAACATCCCGTTTGGGTTGAGCTAAGTGCATAGTGCGAGAGTGCGAATTAATTCCCTATTCCAGAGTTGTACCCAGAATGAAGAGACCAGGTTAGACACTAAGAGTCAAACGCTGCACACTGTCATGTGGAACTTAAGGAATTAAGTCAAAAAGACCTGAAGCTCTGAAAATTCTATTTCTCGGTGAAGTTCCTCTGAAAATTAGGTGGATTAAGGTCAAGCCCAGACCACTCTCGGTTTCGGCTCATAACTCGGTTCAGAACCCAATGACTTTTCACAGATGCAAATGCATGCGGTGATGGATGGAGTGCAGGTGCGTGAAATGCAGACATTTCATATATTTTTTTTTGACATTTTATGCAAGGGATTTTTTTTTATGCAGAAAATGGAATAAGAAGCCTCTTTTTCATTCATTTTTTTTCAGAAAATTAGGGCAAGTCAGTGTTCTTCTTCTTTTTTTTTCAAGTTAGTACCCACCCCGTAAATACATATAGACTTACGCGAAAGTACGAGATATGGGTAAAATATATACAAAGTATATATACAGACCCCCCTATACTTAGCGAGTGCTGTGTCCTCAGAGCACAAGAAGCGTAAAGAAGACATAGCTCGGGCTAAGCGTAAGAGAGTGAGAAAAAAGAAAGAAGAAAGAAAAGAAGAAAAAGAATGAAAAGAAAAGCGGTCAGGAAATGAGGAGAGTATATACGGGTGGATGTCGGTTCCCCCTATACTTAGGCTTTGAACAGATGGCATTGGTCCCCCCTATACTTAGGCCTTGGCCTAAGTAAAGGAAGAAGCTGTACAAGGAGACCAATGTGGTCGGGAGGGAGGGTGGGAGTAATCAGATAGATTTTCAATATCCTCGCTCTGCGTGAAATAGATGGCCTCGACTTGAACTGTTTGTTCTTTGGGTGATTCAATGTATGGCTTCAGCATTTGTCCATTTACTGAGAACGGTTGTGCATTCTCTTTGAGTTCGGCAATGTCTACGCTTCCATTGGTATGCACATCGACGACAATGTAGGGACCCGTCCATTTTGATTTGAGTTTCCCATGAAAAATCTTCAACCGAGCATTAAACAACCACACTTTTTGTCCAGGGACAAAGGTCTTCTCTCGAATGTGTCTATCATGCCATCTCTTGACCTTGTCCTTATAAATCACACTGTTGTCATATGCCCGATTTCAGATTTCAATTAGCTCATTCAGATTTAAGTCTCGACATAGTTTCCCAAGGTGACAACTCCAATTCAACTTTTTGATCGCCCATTCAGATTTGTGGATCAATTCTGCAGGAAGATGACATGGCTTGCCATAGATCATCCTAAAAGGTGAAGTACCGAGTGGAGTCTTATAGGCTGTCCTATAGGCCCATAGAACTTGGTCCAACAGTGTTGACCAATTCTTCCTATCGGGACGAACCAACTTCTGGAGAATGCTCTTCACCTCTCTGTTAGAAACCTCTGCCATGCCGTTAGATTGTGGATGATACGGGTTGGCTATTCTATGCTCAAATTTGTACTCCTTAGCCAAAGATCTCATCTCCCTGTTCACGAAGTGGCTACCTCCATCAGAAATCAAAACTTTTGGTATCCCGAACCTCGCAATGATATTATCTTTGATAAACTTACAGACGACTTTGCTATCTGCGGTTCGGGTTGGAATAGCCTCTACCCATCTTGATAAATAATCCACCGCTAACAAGATGTACTCAAATCCATTGCTGTTGGGAAAGGGACCCATAAAATCGATCCCCCATGCATCAAAAACATCACAGAAAATTATTGGTTGCATGGGCATTTCATCTCTATATCCCATAGTCCCTCCCATTTTTTGACAAATCGGGCATGACCGTACAAATTCATTAGCATCCTGAAATAAGGTCCGCCAGTAAAATCCACATTGGAGTACCTTGTGCGCGGTTCTCTTTCCCGAATGGTGTCCTCCAGCCTCGAGAGAATGACAGTGTGTGAGGACACTCTGATATTCCTCCTGAGGGATACATCTTCTCCAGACACAATCCGGTCCTTCATAGAAAAGGAAAGGATCGTCCCAATGGTATTTTCTCGAATCCGACTTTAATCGATCAATCATTTTTTTGGTCCAACCATAGGGAACCTTCTTGGAGACAAGATAGTTCACTATGTCGGAATACCATGGGGTTGACTCAATGACGCAAATCGATTCGTCTGGAAAAGTCTCCTTGATTGGTCCGATAGCAGGATGATCGTTTTGCTCGATTCGGGAAAGGTGATCAGCAACAACATTCTTTATTCCAGGTTTATCCTTGATCTCCAAATTGAACTCCTGGATTAACAAGATCCATCTCAAAAGTCGTGCCTTAGCATCCTTCTTATCCATGAGATATCTGATTGCTGTGTGATCTGTGAAGATCGTCACCTTGGAGCCCAATATGTATGATCTGAATTTTTCCAGGGCCCAAACAACCGCGAGCATTTCCTTTTCAGTCACTGTATAGTTTCTCTGTGCAGGGTCCAATACTTTGCTCGCGTAGTGAATCGCATAAGGAATTCCATCTCTTCTTTGTCCTAGTACCGCTCCGACAGCAAAATCCGATGCATCAGTCATGATCTTGAAGGGAAGAGACCAGTCGGGAGCTTGTAATATCGGCGATTCACATATTTTCTTTTTCAGGAGCTCGAAGGCCTCTAGACATCTGTGATTTACAATAAACTCGGTGTCTTTTCCTAAGAGCTCAGTCAGTGGGCGGGCGATCTTTGAAAAATCAGGAATAAACCGTCGATAAAATCCAACATGCCCTAAGAACGACCTCACTGACTTGACGTTGGTTGGTGGCTCAAGTTTCTTGATCACATCCACCTTGGCAGGGTCCACCTCCATTCCCTTTTTGGAGATGACGTGCCCCAACACGATACCCTCAGTCACCATGAAGTGACTCTTCTCCCAAGAGAGTACCAAATTTACCTCCCTGCATCTCTGAAGGACTCGGTCCAAGTGTGCTAAGCATGTATCAAATGAATCACCATGAACCGAGAAGTCGTCCATGAAGACTTCCAGGAAATCACCAACCATTTCGGCAAATACGGCAATCATGCACCGCTGAAATGTGCCTGGGGCATTGCAAAGCCCGAATGGCATGCGCTTGAATGCGTAAGTACCGAAGGGACATGTGAACGTGGTCTTTTCCTGATCCTCGGGAGCGATAGCTACTTGATTGTAGCCGGAGTACCCATCAAGAAAACAGAAGAATGCTTTCCCTGCAAGTCTCTCCAATATTTGATCAATGAATGGCAGTGGAAAGTAGTCTTTCTTGGTCGCAGCATTCAGGCGCCGGTAATCGACACAGACGCGCCACGACGTGGGTACTCTGGTCGCGATCTCTATCCCCTCCTCATTGGTAACCATCTGGATTCCCGACTTCTTCGGGACGACATGAAGGGGGGCTACCCACTTGGAGTCAGAAATGGGGTAAATAAATCCTGCTTTGCACCATTTCTCTATTTCTTTCTTCACCACTTCCCGAAGATTGGGGTTTAATCTTCTCTGAAATTCACGGGAAGGCCTTGCATTATACTCAACATAAATTTGGTGCGAGCAGAGAGCGGGGTTTATTCCTACGAGATCCGACACAGTCCAACCTATGGCTTTTCGATTTCGCTCAAGGACTTCGATCAGTTTGGATTCTTGATCCACTGTTAATGATGAGCTAATGATCATAGGGAATTTTTTTTGGGTCCATTGAGGAATGCATACTTCAGTGTGGGAGGTAGTGGTTTCAGCTCTGGCAATTCTGAATCGTCGATCAAGTCTGGCTGAATGACTTTTGCTTCTGGCTCAGTATCGGTTGGCGGTGAATCACTGTGTGAGATGTTGGCTACCAATTCCAAAGAAAAGTGAGTCGGATCGATAGAGGATAATGGTAATTCGGCCAGAGCCGTGTCCGACTCATCATCGATTGACTGTCCCAAAGGTGAGGTGATTGATAAATCCAAGAGGATTTCAGTGTTGTCTGGGGGTGTAGAAATCTCAGAGACTGCATGGTGGATTATTTCTTCTTCCGAGGATGTGCCTTCTATCTGTATGTCTGGCAGTTGGTCCCATGGCCCAGTGGTTCTGAGGAGATTGCATTCTGATGTTTCGGCATCTTCAGTTGTGGATTCGGAGTCTGGTCTTTGCCACTTTGTTTGTTTCATCTCCAAGTCCACTTCTCCGCATGGAGAACGGAATTTCATCATACCAGTTCCGTAGTCGAATACGGCCTTAGCAGTTCTTAAGAAAGGTCTTCCGAGAATGATTTGCGATTCCTTCCAATGGTTCGGGGTCTCCATGTCCAGGACAGTGAAGTCCACTTTGTATTCTGTACCCTCGATGATGATGATGACATTCTTCACTTCTCCCTTAGGTCTTTTAGTGGATTTATCAGCAAATTGGAGTAAAGATGATGATTTCTTGAGAGGGCCCAACTCCAATCGATAATATAAGGCTAAGGGTAGAAGGTTTATGGAAGATCCGTTGTCGAGAAGTGTGCGTGTGAATGCTATGCCGCCAATGTGACTCTCCACATAATGGGCGCCCAGATCCCTTTTCTTTCTTGGCAGATGCTGGTTTTTGACGCACTTGGTGGTGGCAACTGTCAAGATGTGAGTCTCCACGAATTGACTTGTTCTCTTTGTACGAGTCCGGGTGGGGGTGCATTTTGCCTTCAGGTATTTCTGAAAGGCTGGGTTACCTGCCACGTATTGATCAAAGGGTACTTTGACTGTGATGTTTTGTTGGCAGAATTTTTCCATGACTGGGTCATCTTTGATGTTTTTCTTTTGTTTTTCTTTCTTTAAGGCATGGGGGAAAGGAATGGAAGCATTTGAGACAGGAGATAGAGGATCAGAATCAAAAATAAGAGCATCTTTATTCGACTTGGAGTTTTTATTACAATCATAATAATCAAAATCAGGTTGCTAAAAAGGTGACAAAGGTATTTTTGCAGCAACTAGAGGCTCAAGGTCCTCTGCAGACTCCATAGATGCTTTCCCTTTATCTACTGCTGGGATCTTTAGGCGTCCTTCATCTTCCTCCTCGGAAACATCCTCCGGTCGATCTTCCGAGTCTTCATGGTCCGATTCCCTTGCCCGGTCAGGTACGACCACGGTCCTTCCGCTCCTGAGTGACATGGCATTGATTTTGTCAAATGAAAGGATCTCATGTTCAGATGTGGAAAAGTCTGGATAGTATACCTGGTTATTGTGTTGAGATGCGTTGAATTTGTTCAAGCTATTGGGGTTAGCTTGAACCTGGGCGGGAATGGTTGTGGCTGGAGCTGTCTGCTCATCCTTCCAACGGGACAAGCGGTTGACATCAACCCGTAGATCTTCCAGTTCATGTCGGAAGTGACGAAACTCCTCAAGTAGTTGTCTCTGGATGTCGATCGGTTCTTCTGGGGGTTTGGATGACTGAGCTGATTGTCTGGGGGCTTGAGATTGCTGATGGTATTGCTGAGGTTGGCTCTGGCGATTGTAGGGTTGTTGCTGCTTCGGTTGCTGGAATGCGGCATTATAGAAAGTAGGTGGGCGCTGATAAGTCTGACGGTCTCCCATATTACCCTGTCGGGTAGTGTCTTGAATGTACCAGATGCCATTCACTTCAAATGTCAGAGGCGGGGCTTCCTTGACTGTCTCAGTCGGTGGGGGCGGCTGTTGGGAAAATTGGGCGTGGGATTGATCGTGAGCCCATGGTTGTTGTTGCTCTGCTCCTGGTTGCTCCTGGACATGATGCACATGATATATCGGGACAGTAGGTGCACTAGGCATCCCCATCTTGGACACCTTCTCGGTGAGTTCCTCCATCTGCTTTGGGAATTGCGAAATCCTATTGTCGATATCGTTCATTCTCTTGTCCACAATTGTCAATTTATCAGAAATAAAGTGCATGCTTGGAATCAAGTCCTCAGCTATTTCTGCCACCGTCTGCTTCCCGCCTTTGGCTTGAAGGGTGTTCAGGGAATCAGTGTATGCTCGACTGGCAATTTGAGACCGGCTTGTTTCTGCCATCTGCTCCAGTATTTTCCAGACGATCTCAGCTCCACGTGATGTGTAATTCCCTCCGCAGGCAGCACTAACTAACCCTTGAGTCTCATGGTTGAGGCCAGAGTAGAGTGATTGGACTAGGATGTTGTTGTCCAGATCATGACAGGGACATTTTTGTAGCAGGTCCTTAAACCTATCCCATGCCTCACAAAGTGGTTCATTGGGCATCTGAGCGAAACTGGTGATGCGGGTCCTCATTTGATTGGTCCGGCTCAAGGGGTAGAATTTCTTCAGAAAGAGGTTTTTGAACCTCTCATAAGTCGTCACAGTCACCCCTAAGTTCTTCACCCAGTAGTCTGCTTTCCCTTTCAAGGCGAAAGGTAGTGCAGTGAGACGAATGTAGTCTTGGCTGACTTGTGGGTGCCTCAGATTACAACATATCAGCTCTAGGTCCCTCAAGAATTCGTATGGCTCCTCACTCGTATTACCATGGAATTGAGGTAATTAACTAACAAAATGTGGCTTTAATTCATAGTGTATCTCCGGCTGTGGTGGCTGCAAATAGTTCCACACTCTGTACTGTCCAGGGTTATATGCGGCTTCCATTGGAACTTCTCCCCCAGCATTCATTTGTTCGAGCTGCTCCCTCAGCAGCTGCTGTTGCTGCTCAGATGCAGCCAGTCTCGCGAGAATCATCTTCATTGGATCTTCATTAGGTTCATCTTCAGGGTCTTTCTTGGAAGGTATCTTGGGCGGCATTTCTTTATCTGGAGAATATAAAGGATTTGAGTTAATAGATTGGAAAGAATTGGTGTAACAGTTATTCTCGATCTTTTGGGGTGAGAAATGGACAGGGTGGGTCTGTCCTCCTTCTAGGAGGAAGAAGGAATAGGGTTCTTGGGAAGGGTTTCCCGGAGGCCAAGCAGGTCCAGAGTAAAAGTTTCTCTGGGCTTTTGAGGTTGGGGAGTTTGTGGTAGAGAGAGATGAGCCTGAACAAAAATTACCACAATTCTCCATTCTCGGAGTCAACAAGATGTTTTATGATGTAGACACAATTGTGTGGTATTCGTTGATGCACTATTTTCTACGCACAATCAAACACAATATAAGGGTTGTTTCACCAACTCAACTCAAAGTGAAGACCGTAAGGGTCCGGTCAATTATCTTGTTAGTTTTAATTGGTGAGAATTCAAGCCTTGCAAGCCGTTTACGCGAGCTGTTAGGTTTGGAGCTGGGCTCTATCCTAGTGTGCGTCTCTCTCTTCGCTGCAAGATAAATCAAACAATGTCGGGGTTGCTCTCCCGCAGAAATTCTTGATTTTATGGATTTTTAGATCGGCTATATTTAGCAGTCCCAGTTTTATTAAGGCGATCACTGTAGAATTTAGGTGAACACAAATTCACGTCTACCGTCCAGTCCCAATTTCCTTTAGATTTATGTGATAAAACAAGAGAGAGGAATTCGGGAAAAGCCGATGCACGCGGAAAACTTATGATGAATGCCCAGTTAGAAGACTTACAGTGTCTCCTCGCAATCTCCATGTGGGATGCAATACAGAATTGAAAATTTATACTAAATGCGTGCAAGCCGATGAAAACTGCACCTAAGCAGAAAGTTCTATTAGCGGGAAGAATTGAGTTGAATTTGGCTAAGTTGAACGATCTAATGTGCGTCTCAGTTAAAGTGCAGTGTGGCTTAAGATCCTACGAGCACAATCAGAAATAAAAAATGCTCTAAGAGCCGTATGTGCAGGTCTATCCTAATCGCCACTCAAGTCGGGCCCCACCCTCTCCGGAGAGTGAAACAGGCCACGACACACCACAAATAAAGTTCAATGTCTTTGTACACACGCGAGAGTCCAAACGGACACCGCTATAAATGAGCAGAAGATAAAAATGCAGAAATTAAAAACCTAGACTCTACTCTCTCTCACGACTCGACTCGATCTTAATTTAATTGCGGTTTCTTCGGGTGTCGGTGAAGATGCGTCGGTTCCTTGAGAAACTACTCCACGTGCGCCGGGTACCTCGCAAGAAAAATAAGAGAGAGATTGTAAGAGAGTGACTCAGAAAATAATCAAAAATAAATGAAAGAAATGCTGAAAAATAAATACAAGAAATAAAATGGAATTTACAATGAAAAATTCGGGAATCAGACTACCCGAATTCGGAAAATCGAACAAAAATTTTCAAAACAAAAACTAAGCCGTTTGCCTCCCCGGCAACGGCGCCATTTGACGGGTCCGTAAAAGCCGCGATAAGAAATCGTTTTTATCGTTCGTGCGTGAAATTAATGAAAGTCGTTCGTTGTAGGCGGCGATCGGAACAGTCAAGAAATAACCACAAAATAATGATTCAATTTTAATCACGTGGTGTATGTTTATTTTACTTGGGCAAGTCCCAAGGTCGATCACAAGGAGGCAAAGGAACAACCTAGAGTTGTGTCTATCCAATTTTTAGTTTGGTTTTCAAGGCGGTCTTTTTTTTGGAATTTTTTCAATGCAATATGAGATGCAAAATGCAAATTTGGCCTTAATTTAGGGACTAAAATGTAAATGTCAATCAAACAATGTCCGAAAAATACGAAACTTGGCCACAATGTAAAATATGATGAAATAAGTGCACTGTAATTTTTTTGGGATTTTTAGATGCAATATGAATTTTTTTATGAATTTTTGAATGCAAACAAATTAATTTTCAATATTTAATTTTAATAAATATTAAACCTACTTATTTTCGAGAACTAAAATTATCAAAGATCTATCACTAGGTGATGGATCTTAAAAAAATCCTAGATCACAAAAATGTGGGGTCTAATACCTATTAAAAATTAAATAGTGAAACATGCAAAATGATTTTTATAGAGCAAAGTGTGCACGCAAATGCAATGATTTTTGGCCACAATGTCAAGCAACTTAATCTCTACAATATGTGATTTTTGGGGAATTTTTAAAGCAACGGTTAATTAACTACGAATTTTAGAGCACAGATAGGGTAAAATATCTCAATTTCCACAAAATAATTATTTATTAATCAACCGTAAATCACAAAAAGGTCCACAGCATGTCAAAATGTAGAGAATTAAAGAATAAACAAAATGCTATTTTTAAATAAATAAAATGATGCAATGTAGAGGTCTATAATGGATGACAAACACAGGGGTACAGATGCAATAAAATAAATAAATAAAACATGCAAGAGGGACCTAAAATTAATTACCAGTAGTTCGGGGGTCTTTGTTGCAATTTTCACAGAGAGGCACGTGCACAGCACGTGCCCTCTGATCTCGGACTGGAATGGGAATGAGGGAAACTCCAGGGGCTTCTTGCAATTTACCCAGGCGGTCACGTGCGTAGCACGTGACCCCTGGATGGTAAGCAGCTGACGTCCCCCACGCACGCGCTCCGCGCGTGCTGGGGTCTCGGGCCTGGCGCCCGGTGACGAAGGTGGTGTGTAGGCGGAGGCGTGCCGCTCCGGTGGAGATGGCGTCCCGGCCAACGGCGGAAGGGAGGCCGGAGACCCCTGGATGGCTGAAGTCGACGCAGAAGGCGGAGGTGTAGTACGTCGGAGGAGATGGCTGGTGGCTATGGTGTGTCGGAGACGAAGGGGCGAAGCCGGAGGTGGTGGCCGACACATGGCCGTGGGGCGTCGAGGGCGTAGCAGCGACGGCGAGCGGAGTCGGAGGCGGTTGCTGGTGGTCGGCGAGGTGGAGGGGGCGGAGGTCCGGCTTCTGGAGGGCCGGTCGAGGCGGAGCCCAGGAGGCGAAGGCGGCGACTGTCGCTGGAGGAGCGTCGGCGGTCGATGAAGATGAGGCGGCTGGCGGAGCTGAAGACGAAGGTGGTGAAGATGATGGTCGGTGGCGTGCCTCTGGCCGACACACGGCCAGGAGGGGGTGGAGCGACGGCGCTCGGTGGTGTCGGAGGAGGCCGATGGAGGTGGCGGCGTTGACGATGAACGGAGTTGGCGAAGTCGAGGCGGAGGATGAAGGAGATGATGATTGGGGATGTGGGTGCGTCGGAGTGGAGACGAGAGAAGAGAGAGATAGAGAGGTAGAGAGAGATTACCGGGGAAGAGGAGGCTCGACGGCGAGTGATGGCCGGAGCGGAGCAGCGCTGGAGGAGCTGCAACGAGGCACCGGGGGGGGCGCTTCGGATCACGCCGGTGAGGGCTGTCACCACCTGAAGGAGTCGATCCGCGGATGCGGAGGACGGTAGCGGCGGGGCTCCTTAAATAGGAGATGGGGGCGATTAGGTCGGCGGCTGGTGGTTGCGAGGATAACGGAGGGGTGGTTGCGAGGGTTGCGGAGGAGGTCGTTGGTGGCTGGCGATAGGTGCGGCGGAGGTTACGGAGGAGGGGGGCGCGGGAGGTAGGAGATGTGAATGGGCCGTCCGATCGGCCGAGATCGGACGGCCAACGAGGCGCCACGTGGCGAGGGGATGAGGGCAGACGGAGCACGTGCGGAGCACGTGCCTGGGTGGCACGTGCGACGCACGTGCGTGATTTTAATTTATTTTTTTTTATAAAAAAAACGATATTTAATAAAGCCCAAAAACCGCTGACACGTGGCAGCCTCTGGGGCTGCCACGTGTCAGCTCCAGAAAAATCGAAAAATAATTGTTTTGTAAAATCAAAAAGAAATAGCAAATGACCTCGGATCGAAAAAGTTCCTTCACGAAAAATGCTCGTCTCGACGAGATCTACAAATTTCATGAAGACATCAAAGCCAAATTCGGTCAAATATAAAAAGTGAATTTTTGGGGTATCCCATGTACATAGAATACCTTGATTTTTGGTTTTCTAATTTTGTTTTTGTCATTTTTAAACACGATAAAAATCCGGAAAAATAGGGAAAACTCAAAGATAAATAAAAGACACCTTAATCTAATTTTTTTGGATTTTTATTAATAAAGAAAATAAATGCGTAAAATACAGGTAAAAGCCGCGAAAATATACAATGTACAAAAGAGGCCCAAAACCCAACTTTCACATACGAACTCCGATTCACTTGAACTTGATCTTGTTTTGAAGGTAATTGAATGTGCATTAGTTCAAAAGTGAGTAGGATCAAATCGGACACTGGATGGGGACGATATGTGGCTTTTAGTCCGAAAATCCTGAAACTAGGGTTTGGGTTTTTGGTCCACTTAACCGGGTTAATTATTTTTTTGTATTTTTCATTTATTCTTGTTAGTGATGTGTACACAGTGGAAGTGAGTTTGTGGTATGCGGTGTTAGCATGAAGGAGTTAAAAATAGGGGAAGTTAGGCTATTCACAGGTCACTCTTGGCTTGGATTTTTGGCTTCTTATTTTATGCAGAAATTAATGCTAAAATGCAATTCTTATGCAATCATGCCCGGATGCTAATTATGCGAAATAAATGCAGAAATGCAATTGATCTTGAGGGACTTGAGCCTAATTAATGAGACTTAGAGTGATGAATCCGAGATTCATCACCAAGGCATTATAGTGATAACTAAGAGCATATGCAAAGGGGGCAGTCATATAAAATCCCTTATTAAGGTTGAATCCAAGACATAATGGTCCACCATCTATCATAACTGAAAACAGTTATGGTCATAAGAGAATGTTTCATCCAAGAAATCCAAAGGTCTACACCTTCTATGCCTCCTTCAAGACATTAAGATGAAAGACTGATGGATGGTATCATATGATTTAGAGAAATCAATTTCCATAGGAAGTAAGAGTATGTTTTCTCTCCTAAAAGACAATCAATCACCTGTGAGACTAGAATGTAGCTTCCACGATAGTATGCTCCCATATAAAAGTTCTCTTAAATAGAAAAGCTAGGATTTTAGCATCAACAAGGTCGAATAGTGTCAAGGACCTACTCTTTATGTAGCTTTAGTCTGTGGTAGTAAGAACAAGATTAACAATTTATTTTGCCATGCCCAAGTTAATAGCAATGAACTCTATGATCATGATGGCCAAATCAATGCCAAAAGGTCCCAAAACTTCTTGTAGAATAAGATTACATAGCCATTTTACCATATTTCTTCAAGTATCTCAAGATAGAAAGGAGCTTCTTAATGATGATGTCCTTCAATCGGGACCTAGTAGCCAAATGTTCAAGATTCTACCACCCCTACCTTTCCATATGTATACATTGAGGACCTTAAAACAATTGAAAGAGCTGAATAACTTGCAAAAGCTTCAACGATAGCATCTTCTCCCTCTGCATCCTTAGGGCTTGTTTGGTTGTTAGGTTACCTCGGGTAACCTGGCATACCCCTTACTCTATCCATGTATTTTTGGATTAGAATTAGTTGTATGGATTGTATAATTTCTTTGTTATAATATTTTTAATCACGTTCAAATAAAAATTAATATAAAAAATATATTATAATCATTAAAAAAATTAATATAATACATAATCAATATCGCATCACATCACATTTATCATTCCAACCCTCCTAATCATCCAAACAACTTCTATTCCCAGGAGGATACCCCAACCCCAACCCAATCCAACCCAACCCACTTACCAAATAAGCCCTCAGGTTCCACTCTGATTTTATCAATTTTATCTTTCCCCACCAGAGGCATGTAAATGAAAGAAGCAATTATTCATATTATTATCCTTGAGCCAAGCCTATCTCAAGTACAACCTCCAATTCTTCTCACTCTTTGATCCTCCTCTTTGGTTATATTTGCTTTCTCTAACTAACTATTCATCTTGAGCAAGTGGTGATCATCCATAAAATGATGAATGGTGGTAATTTTTTTGTTAAGGAAGAATGCCTTCTTGAGTTTATCTTTCCCTTTAGCACACACACACATGAAAATCATTACAAAAATCTTGTAGTAGTATTTGAGTTCGGCAGCCAAGATGTTGATAGCCAAAGATATGACAAGAGTTCACCTCTAGTGTTGAGCTAGCCAACTTCTCTCTAAAATCAGGTTCCCATAACTAGAACTTTTTAAAAATGAAGTATGACCAAGAGGAGAGCTACCATTACCATATTTTTCACTTTTTTCAATTGAAAAACTTGAACTAAAGGCATGTTAGTTAAAAAATAATCAAGTTGTAACATGGAGGTGTAGTCACAATACTTTTTTCATCCTCAATTTCATAGAACCAAGTTAAAAACCTCAAAACTAGGGATCCAATACTTAGCAATAACATATTCAATAATTCAAATAGCCAAATTTTAAAACTGGATTTATAAGCAAAATGGCTACCTAAACCAACATTCAATTGATTATGTTCACATTCTAAATTTGGAGTTTGCTATTTACACGTAGAGTTTTAAAAGATGAAACAAAATGTGCATCATAAAAGGAGAAAAGAGTTCAAAGAGAGTCCAAAAAAAAGACATGCAAGTATGTGAAGATGGGAAGTTAGGTTGATATAAATCTTGTTCTTAGTTTAGGAGGGATTATGATATCATGGTTTTTGACGGTTTAATTTGAGATTTTTAATGTGAGATGTCAATGTAACCTAATAAAATTGATTCAAATAATTTAAGTTTTTTTTTACTTTGTATAGTTATTAAGAAGGTCAAACACAAGGAGGTAGAGTGTGTGTTGTGATGTATATATGAAACTTAGTCATCTCCTATAATTTTATTTTTATCTTGATTTTTGTTTGAATTTTGTAATTTTATAATTTATTGTTATATAAAGTTAAAACAAAGGAAAATTAATGTAAAATTTTGTATTTTAAGGTCCAAAATGCAACAAAGCTAGGTAATAAAAATATAGAAACATCAATGAAATAAAGAAAATGCACATGTAAATTTTTATTTCAAATTTATGCAAGTGTAGTTTATTAAAAATATAATTAACAAACAAATAAAATATACATCTAGCTATGATAGAAATATTTTTTGATTAATTTTTCCAAGGTAACTAATAATTGTACTGGATTCCTCAGGACTAATAGGCAATATTCCTACCCAGATATCGGTTTCCTATTCACTGTTTCAATTTCAATTCTTCTCCTTGAAATCAAAAGTCCTAAAATGTCGTGTGAAATTGGGAATGTTGTATAGTTGTGTTCGAAGCCTAATTTATGTGAATTTATCTTATAGGCAAAGAGACGGGAATATATTTATATTTATATTTAATCAAATCTCTCGCCTTCTTTTCGTATAATTTTACATCCAAAAAAATATTACATAGAAATTGATGGGAGTCGGACAACAAGTTGCGCCGTCAATTCCTTTTAGGAAAAATGAGGATGCCTCTTGCGGGAGCTAACTTGGCTCCCGGCCTCATTTTTTCCAATTTCTTTTATTTTTTTTTGAAAAAGTCTTCCGTTGATTTTCATAAATATATTCCTATATTATGTCATTCAAATTTCGTGCGAAACAGAGACTCCTATGGCCTCCATCCAGACGAGGTCGATTTCAACTACTCTGCGACCGTTAAAAAATGATTGTCTGGATGCATGTCGTAGAAGTCGTTGTTTTGCATGAAACTTGAGTGACATAATATAGGGATATAATGATGAATTTCCATGGAAATATTTTTCAAAAAAATGGAAAAATGAGGCGGGGGGAGTTAAGTTAGCTCCCCGTAAGGGGCGGCCCCATTTAACCTTATATAAATAAACAATCAAATCTCTCGCCTTCTTTTTTCATATAATTTTACATCCAGAAAAAATATTACATAGAAATTGATGGGAGATGGACAACAAGTTGCTTCGTCAGTCCCTTTAGATGGCAAATCCAATTATCCAATTATTCGAAACACAACATCTATAGACCTGAGAACCATAATATTGATATGGTTAATGCATCGTGATTTAAAGAGAACCACAACATTGCTTTGGTTAGTGCAAAGAGAGAGAAATATATGTTTAAAATTAATTTATATTTTTAAACAGACATGAAGGGGTGGTGGCGCAGTTGGCTAGCGCGTAGGTCTCATAGCATTGTGTTTGAGTGATCCTGAGGTCGAGAGTTCGAGCCTCTCTCACCCCATTAGTTTTATTTATGTAATTCTCTTTTTATCATGTTCATATCTAATTAAACGGATCTGGACTGCAGGTTAATGCAGTAATTAAACTGTTTCTTAACAATCCAATCCGTTTATACTATTTTTCTGATCGATATATATATATATATATATATATATGCAGGGCGAAATACATGGCTTACACATGTAGCAGACATGCATAAAATACAGGTGTATATATAGGATAGAGAGAGATGTGCAAGAAGGAATAGTTACACAAGGAAAGATAGGAGAGGAATTCTGTCGAATCATTCCCTTTGTTGGGAGCTAGCTTGTTTGTGAGTGAAGGCCTCGTAGACAGCTGATGTCTTTTAGTGCCCGAGTTCAGCCCCAAAGTCTATACTATGCCTTCACCCAAGCACGTATATTTCAAAGTCGAGTGTCGACATCTACCCCTGGTGCTTGCTTATAGTCCCTAGACTGGGCAAGATCCGTGTCAAATCTATTATGATCCACTGTTGAAATGACTTGATGAGATTTGGTCCCCCGTTATATCTAGACAATCAGATTTTTTTGAACATGAAGAAATCAAGAAGCCATTGCAATTGTCGGAAATACTAGGCCTGCTAAAGGAAAAAAAGAGAGGGTCAGTTCAGATCAGTCATAGAATAGATGCCTCGATTTCATATTTGTAGCGGAAAGAGATCAGATTATCAGTATATATGCGTCCTTATTCTTGAAGCTATTCCCCAAACGGCACCTTCTATTGCCTTCATATACTAATAATGTAGCAACATCATGCCTCCAGCTAGACATTCTTTATCTAGCTTTGTGGTTTTTACACATGTAGCAACATCATGTTATATAGAGCCTTTTTTGCAGTTTTATATTATACTGGAAAAGATAAGGTCAGTGAGTGTTATTCTGGATGAAAATAAAACTCATGCATATGTTAATACTTAATAGCAGTAAAACTGATGTACCTGTAAATTTCTCATATTTTATATAGATGTGGTGATGAATAAGTAAAAATTAATTACTTTATAACATACCAAGACATACAATACATCTTCTCCAGTGTCAGTGGATGTTGTATGCAGCAGAACCGAACAGAAGTATCATGCTAAAAATCTTACATGCAGGTTTCTCTATAAGCATTTAGGGATGAAGATTGCATTAAAATCATCATGGATCTTTGATATGTGCCTTTAAATGCGTGCATGGAAATAAAATGATTCATCTCAGATTTCTGCATGTAAGTTATAATATGTAACTAAGGGTAAAAGAAGAAGACATATATGCTTTTGTATACACATCCATAATTATTTGATAGAAAGAGACTGGTTTTGCTTTTAAGTGCCTTGAATTCGTATTAGCTATATGAATGCTTTCATCTTGCTCTCCTCTTCACAGGAGCCTCTAAAAATTCTATCACGACAAGTTTATTTTGTTTTATATGTAGAACCAAGAATCACAGACAGTGATCTCATGTTATATTTTTCGATTCTATGGGTGTAAAAAAATCTTGATTCAAAATTCACATACCCATTCGTCAAAATTTTTATTTAGACTCAGTTCACACCAAGCTTGATCAAAAATTTGGATTTGTTTATGTAATCGAAACTTAAATAGGTTTGTTTGATTCAATAAATATTCGGTTAAATTGAAGGGATTTTTACCTGACAGATCCTATAACCTATAAACTTTTTAAATTACCTCTACGGCCTTTTGCACAATGTAATTACCCCATCGACCCTGTAAATTACCCCAAGAACCCTCACGAGCTTCAAACAGTTTAACCGTAGGGTTCATGGGGTAAGAGTTCGCAAGTTTACGAGGTCGAAAAGAGAATTAGGTTGTTTCAAAGATCGTGGAGGTAATTGGTCAAGTTTATAGGGTCTGCCCGGTAAAAATCCCTAAATTTAATATGTGTGTGTACTTTTTTAGGCATGAGTGCACATATGCAGTCATGTATGCATCAAGAAAAATAAGAAGATGTTGTTATTACTTATTAAACATAAAACTTCGTATAGATTAAATAAATTTTAATTACTGTGAAATGAATTCAATCGTGCTATTAATCAAAGCTTGATTGAGGAAAAAAGAGTATATACCGAATATTATTGAAGGTTTCTTCTCAAATAAGCATAAATCAAAGCAAAAATGAGTGTAAAATGTCACTATTAAATATTTTGTTGTAAATTTAGCCCTTAGGGCCTGTTTGGTTACTGGGGTAACCCGGGTTCCCCGGGCATCCCCCTCCAATCATGGGTTGGAAATCCATCACAAGTCTAGGTGATATCACATCGCATTCATTATCCTAACCCTTTCCCAACCCTCATAACCATCCAAACACTTACTACTCACAAGTGGATACCTCAACCCACCCCAGCCTAGTAACCAAACAGACCCTTAGCAAATCGAATCGAAGCTTGTTGAATTTGAGCTAAGGCCCGATTAGGCCCGAACATTATACCGATCTTATCGAACCAAATCAAACCACAATCATTAAATATGTTGAACAATCAGTTCAATTACATCCTTAAAAGTACTTGTTAAATTGTGAAAGTTGAGTGATTGAATGGATGTTTGAGACTTATAGGTCACGGAGATCACTGCAGATAAATCAACTATGGCGATGGAATATCTGGTTTGTAGTAATGAAATTTGTATCGCTACAAGCTATGCAAAAATTGTGGTAACAAGAAATTTTATTTAAAACTACGTTGGATGTAGATTAAATTAGATTTACCTACATGATATAAGTACCTCCATCTAAGATAATACTGTGAATCAATTAATGTGAATTTATTAGCAAAAGAAGTCGCAATAGGATCAAACAAAGAGTTATGCCAATATCTCAAAAAAATAATATTATTGCAATGAGTCCATGGTATCGAAATCTTAAGATTGTGCTAACAAAAACTTTAACTCGCAACAGTTTAACACTCAAAGATATATATAGGAAAAATAGGGCTACTCCGTCTCTATTTTTCCATATTATTTAAATTTTTTCTGAAAAAAATCATAATGTAAATTCATCTATATATCACTCCAATATGCCATTCAAATTTCGTCAGAAACAGAGACTAATATGCCCTCCATCTAGAACAAGTAATTTTAGTTGTCTAAACATTGTTGTAATCGGCATGTTCTAGATGGAGTGCATAAGAGTTTCTTTTTCTGATGAAATTCGAATAACATGTAGGAGGGGTATATAGATAAATATACATAGTGATATTTTTAACAAATAAAAAAACACCGAAAATAGGGTTGGGATAGCCATGCTGGCTGCACCAAGGAGGCAACCCCATTGAACCCCTATATATATATATATATATATAACGGGGAAGCTGCTCCGCGGAGCAGCCAAGCTGGCTGCTGCGTGGGGCAGTCCCCCCCCCCCTTTTTTATTTTTTTTTGAATTTTTTTTATGTTTATTCATCTATATATCCCTCCTACATGTCATTCAAATTTCGTGAGAAACGGAGACTCCTATGCCTTCCATCTAGAACATGTAAAATTTAACGGCCTGAAATTTGCTGTATAGTACTTGTTCTAGATGGAGGGCATAGGAGTCTCCGTTTCTCACGAAATTTGAATGACATGTAGGAGGTATATATAGATGAATAAACATAAAAAAATTCAAAAAATAAATAAAAAATGAGGGGAAACTGCCCCACGCAGCAGCCAGCTTGGCTGCTCCGCGGAGCAGCTTCCCTTTTCACACACACACACACACACACACACACACACATATATATATATATATATATATATAGAGAGAGAGAGAGAGAGAGAAATTGGGTTGCTCCCTAGGAGTAGCCAACGGGCTGCTCTCGCTCCATTTCTCCCTATTTTTTATTTTTTAGAAAATAAAATTGATATTTTCATTATTATATCTCCCTAATATGTCATTCAAATTTTATCATAAATAGAGACTCCTATACTCTTCATCCAGAAAAAGTCGATTACAACAATTCTAAAATCAGTAAAATTACTTGTTCTGTATGGAGGGTATAAGAGTGATGAAATTTGAATGGCATATTAGGGGATATAGTGATGAAAATATATTTTTTTTTCTAAAAAATAAAAAAAATGATGGAAAATGGGGCGGGAGCTGCCCGTTGGCTTCTCTCAGGGAGCAACCCATTTTCCCCGTATATATATAGGGAAATTATCCAATGAGCCCTGTGCCCATTTGAGATGAGATGAGCCCACTCATTTTTTACCATTATTTCCTATTTTTTTGAGCTTAATAGGTATTTGTTTACAAGTGTTATATCATATTCTTACTACTAGTAACTATTTTCAGGGAAAAAAACCTTAAAAGTCATACAAAATGATTGTATTATTATTTGCATTACTAGTCTCATTTTTATTCTTACTAATGACCATTTCTTGTGAATCTAAGATTCTCTTTATATGAAAATAGTTACTAATAGTAAGAATATGATATAACAATAGTAAATAAATAAGCATTGAACTTAAAATGATGAAAAATATTGGTAAAATATGAGTGGGCTCATCTCATCTCAAATGGGCACAGGGCCCATTGGATAAGCCCCCTATATATATATATATATATATATATATATATATATATAGAGAGAGAGAGAGAGAGAGAGAGAGAAAAGGGAAGCTACATCATGATGTAGCTAACCTTAGCTACATCAGGGGCAGTTTCGTCCTCTTTTTTTAACTTTTTTTCAAAATTTCCACGATGGGTTTTCATCACTATATCTCTCTAACATGTCATTCAAATTTCGTCAGAAACAGAGACTCCTACGCCATCCATCAAGACAATCATTTTTTAACGGTCACAGATTTGCTGTTTTTTAACTGTTCCGGATGGAGGCCGTAGGAGTCTCTGTTTCTAATGAAATTTGAATGACATATTAGAGGGATATAGTTATGAAAATCCATCATGGAAATTTCGAAAAAAAATTAAAAAAAGAGGATGAAATTGGCCCTGATGTAGCTAAGGTTAGCTACATCATGATGTAGCTTCCCCATCCTCATATATATATATATATATATATATATATATATATATATATATATATATATATATATATATATATATATATATATATATATATATATATAAACGGGATACATGGGGCTGCCCCCTAGAGGGAGCTAACTTGGCTCCCCCCACCCCATTTTCATCATTTTTTTATTTTTTTGAAAATTTCTTCCATGAATATTCATCACTATATCCCTATATTGTGCTATTCAAATTTCGTGCGAAACAGATACTCCTACGGCCTCCATCCAGACAGTCATTTTTTAACGATAACATGATTTTTTTAAATCGACCCCGTCTGGATGGAGGTCGTATGAGTCTCTGTTTCGTATGAAATTTGAATGACATAATATAGGGATTTAATAATGAATTTACATGATTTTAGATTTCAAAAAAATAAAAAATATGTGAAAAAAGGGGCGGAGCTAAGTTAGCTCCCCCTAGGGGCCATACACATTTTCCCCTATATATATAGGGTGCACTTGAATTGAGGTGACATATTTCCTTGATTATGGAAAGGTGTCATCTTAAGTCGTTGGATGATGATTGTACGAATGAATTTGAAACCAGTAGGTGGTTTTCATACCAACTAACATTCCTATTATGGTGGTGGATTAAATTATTGCTAATTTGGTAAATTACACGTCATTGGTCATTCTATATTTAGGTATATATCGAGTGATGTGCAGAATATTCCAGAAATATCGAATGAAATAAATGTCCGCATTTTGAAATAACCGTTAACAATTTACAAATGATTAAGATATTTACAATTCTGTGTTATAGATTACGAACGCGTAACCACTGATATTCGCAAAAAAGTCCAAATCTGACAAAATTTTGTATTTTTTTGGATGTGTGTTTCCTAAAATATATGGTGCTTTGATTATGTACTAGTAAATTGATGTACACGTGGAAATAATATATGGTGCTTTGATTATGTACTAGTAAATTGATTTACACGTGGAAATAATTCCTTGATGGGATTTTGTTACAACTATATTTCCTAATATACGAAGATTTTTGTGTAGCTGTGTTTCCTAAAATATATGGTGCTTTGATCATATGCTAATCAATTAATATATATGTGGTGAACATTCCTTTTGTAAACTGCATTTGATTTATTTTGAAAATAATCATCCAAAATTATGTGGAAACAATGTTTGTAAAATGCAATAACTTTTTTGTAACTTTCATAGTCTTTTTTCTAAACTACATTTATTTTGATTTTTTTGTAGTCTCTTTTGAGAACATTCTGTTGGAGCAGTGTTTGTAAATTGTGATACTTTTTTGTAAAATCTGTTTCTGTTTTGTAAAATTAATGTGATGTTTGTAAAATAGATTGCTTATTATTAATGTATAAATTGTTTTATATGTCCATCCAACGTGTCTCCCAATGTCATCATCCATTGTAAATTTTGTGTATAATTTTGTAAACTCCACGCTCCCATTTTAAAATTTATATGATGATCTGCAAAATAAAAAGCTAATCAGTAATATTCAATTGGACACAAGGAAATAACTGTATGAAAATGTCAGAAAATTATATAATAACTGAGTTAAATGTAAAATATACTTTACAATTGTAAAATATGTTACTGAAATGATGTAGCTACCAACCACGAGTTTTCATTTTGAGCGAGTGTTGGTCATGCATTTGAATAGACGTAAAACTTTGTGAACAGAATGTAAAATAAAGTAAAAGAAAGTGAAATATGTACTATTTGTTTCACGGATAGCACATAAACGTAAAACTTTATGAAAAATGTAACATGTATATACAGATTTGGTCCAAAAATGCATATATTAGGATCACGTATAACAGAAATGAAAGAATTAAAGTAGCACAAACGAAACAAAAAATAACATAATTTTTAATTGTAATACACAACTAGATATCAAATCATAAACGAAACAGAAGAATGCATTCATTCTGTTCTTGATATCTGTATTCATTCATTAATATCTAAAACAAATACATTTCACGACATATAATAAATGACAAAAACGAATCAGATCAATTAAAATAAATCAGAGTTGATTCAAAATTATTTTTTAATTAAAAAAACATGATAGAAACAAAAAATATGAATGATTTCATAAAAAAATGATGTGTACCTATATAATATCAAGATGAAGCAGAGATGTTGGACGTGTCATCGATGCTTGAATAAAGAAACGGGAAACATCTCGTCGAGGTTGATGAAGAAGAGTGGGGGGGAGAGGACCCTCATCGAGTTTTTCTTTTGAAAATTCGAATAATTGAGAGCCAAGATGTGATAGATGCTATATTTAGAAAATTCAATTCGAGTAATTAAGAATCAACGGGATAATGACGTCACCAAATGGAATATTCGAATTTTATCTAAAAATGACGATTTAAATGTTTTTTTACAGTAATTTTGGATTTATTTTAGTGTTTTGTTAACCACCGTCGATCAAAATCGAATGGCTCTTAAGATGTGTTGCACCATACACATGGAAAAGTGCCACCTCAATTCAAGTTTTTCCTATATATATATATATATAGAGAGAGAGAGAGCGAGAGAGAGAGAGAGAGAAGGGATCTTACTCCATAGAGTAAGTAACTTACCTACTCTATTTTCAATTTTTTTCAATTTTTTTTATTTTTTTGAAAAATGCTTACATGGATTTTCATAACTATATACATTTAATATGTCATTCAAATTTCGTCAAAAACAGAGACTCCTACGGCCTCCATCCAGACGGTCATTTTTTAATGATCACAGGTTTGGTGTATTTTTCATGTTCTGGATGGAGGCCGTAGGAGTCTCTATTTTTGACGAAATTTGAATAACATATTAGAAGGATATAGTTATGAAAATCCATGGAAGCATTTTTCAAAAAAATGAAAAAATTGAAAAAAAAGTGGAGTAGGTAAGTTACCTACTCCATGGAGTAGGATCCCTTTCCTCATATATATATATATATATATATATATATATATATATATATATGAGGATGGGGAGCTTGCACCAAGGTGCATGTAACTTTATATGCACCGGCGCTTATATCTTCCATATTTTTTTACTCTTTTGAAAAATATCATCATGTATATTCATCTATATATCCCTCCAATATGTCATTCGAATTTCGTCAGAAACAGAGACTTCTATGACCTCCATCTAGAACAGGTAATTTTAACGGTCTTAGAATTGTTGTAATAGGCATGTTCTAGATGGAGGTCATAAGAGTCTCTGTTTTTGACGAAATTCGAATGACATATTGGAGGGATATATAAATGAATATACATGGTGGTATTTTTCAAAAAAGTAAAAAAAATATGGAAGATATAAGCGCCGGTGCATGTAAAGTTACATGCACCTTGGTGCAAGCTCCCCATCCTATATATATATATATATATATATATTATATGAGCTAAATGGGGCTGCCCCCAGGGAGTAGCCAACTTGGCTACTCCCGCCCCTATTTTTCCCTCATTTTTTTATTTTTTTGGAAAATAAAAATTTGTATATTCATCATTATATCCCTCTCACATTCTATTAAAATTTCGTCAGAAACAGAGACTCCTACGACCTCCATCCAAACATGGTCGATTTAAAAAATCCTGCGACCGTTAAAAAAATGACGTCTGGATGGAGGGCTTAGGAGTCTTTGTTTCTGACGAAATTTTAATAGAATGTGGGAGGGATATAATGATGAATATACAAATTTTTATTTTCCAAAAAATAAAAAAATGAGGGAAAAATAGGGGTGGGAGTAGCCAAGTTGGCTACTCCCAGGGGGCAGCCCCATTTAACCCTATGTGTGTGTGTGTGGATTTAATGGGGTTGCCCTCCCAGGGGCAGCCAACATGGCTGCCCCGCCCCCTATTTCGGCGTGTTTTTTATTTTTTTTTAAAATAAAATCATGTATATTCATCCCTATATCCCTCTTATATACCATTCGAATTTCGTCAGAAACAGAGACTTCTACGGCCTCCATCGAGATGGTGTCGATTTAAAAAATCCTGTTACAGTTAAAAAATAGCGTCTAGATGGAGGCCGTAGGAGTCTCTGTGTCTGACGAAATTCGAATGGCATATAAGAGGGATATAAGGATGAATATACATGGCGATATTTTTTGAAAAAAAATAAAAAAAATACCGCAAATGGCGCGGGAGCAGCCATGTTGGCCGCCCCAAGGGGGCAGCCCCATTAACACACACACACACACACACACACATATATGTGTGTGTGTGTGGGGGGGGGGGGGGGTGTTAAATGAGTATACCCCCACCTTTTTCCACCTTTTTTTATTTTTTAAATGAAACATGGGGATCTACTTAGAATAATAAGTGGAATATGTGTTTCGAGTTTCGTGTAAAACATATGTCCCTAACACTTCTATCTGGAGGTGGTCAATTTCAGCAATTCTAACATCGTTAAAATTTGACAGTCTTAATGGATGGGATAGAAGTCCCGAATTAAGTTGAATTTTCAATGCCACCATAATGATATATTGTGAGCTAAATTCCGCATACTCTTTTTTCCCTGTATGTATATTATTCATTATCATTACGTTGACGAGGAAAACCTGTTACACGTAATACCTATCGAATTTGTAGCTAAAAAGTCTTTGACACTGTGGCAACCGAAGGTTTGTTACGAAAAAAAATCAGCAGTCGATCACCTCAACTTAGTCTCGCTACTAAAATATTTTGTAGCGATATAAAGCACTGAGATTAGTTTTTGAACGTTGTTGCAAATATTTTAAGCAATCACATGAAGAAATGCAAGAATCAAGTCGGACAGACTCGAAAGGTAAGATGGGTTAGGATATTAGGGAGAGGATTCTCTGCTGTAGAGGGTATTGCAGTAGAGGTGTTGTAAACCATAATAAATTTTTTTTTGTGATTTAGATTCTAAAATCCAACCTTATAGATTGAATATCAGTTGCATATTCGATTTTCTGCCGTAGTTACCGATCAACATGTTGATTCTTGGTATTTATCGGTATATGAGAAGAACATGTGAAACTTTATGTACTCTAGTCTTATAGACATAAACTTTTGAGCTATACATAGCATATCTTACTCGGTGGTTCCTTCTGTGGAAGCAGATCCTCTGCTGTGAAGGATTATACAACAAGACTTGTTGTAACTTATTTTTTATTTTTTTAGGAAATCATTTCAAAAATCGAACAATATAGATAGAATCTATGTTCATTTGTTCTACTTATCTATCAAGTTTAGTTTTGATCCGAAGTTCTACCTATTATATCACAAAGGCAACAAAAAAGTCGAATATAAATGATTTTTGAGTTCAACCCATGTTGACTTTTTTTGACATTTGCAACAGAACAGGTAGAAATTTCGGATCAAATCGAAGCTGAGTGGATATGTAAAACAATAAACATAGATTCCATCCATATGGTTCATTCTTTGTAACGATTTCTCCAAAAAAAATTACAACATGTAGAACCCTCATGATATGCTTCCTCTTCTAGATATGCCTTAATAGTACATGCACGTCCTCAAGACCAATGTTTTGAAAACCGGACTGGACTGGCCAGTTCGACCGGTCCAATCAGTGAACCAGGCCTGGACCGGTCTGGTTAACCGGTTTATACTGGTTCGGTTCGATTATTAGAATTTTAATTAATCCGCTTGGTTCAACCTATTTTTTTGATTCGGTGTAACCAGGTTCAACCGAAGTTGGGCCGCATTTAATTTTAAAATTATTTAAAAATATTATTGGTAGTAGGAGTTGAACCCATAACTTTTGATTACATATTTCAAACTTCTAACCAACTACACTAACCCAACTTTTTGCATATATTGGGTTTTAAACTTTTTGCATAAATTGGATTTTAAATATAATTAAACTACTATCATGTTATAGAGCAACTAGTCCAAATAATATATATATATATATATATGATATGTATGTTATTTGATGGTTATATTTCAAGTATATTTAAGTGTATATTATATATATTTTTATTTCATTTCAGTTTGATTAGCCGGTTCAATCACTTTTTTCACCGATCCAATTTAATCCGATTTTAAAAGATGATGATGTCATCATCTGATTGAATCGGATTGATTACATGGTTCAAACCGATCCGACTATTTATGCCAAAAACATTGCTCTAAGACTAGAGAGAGACGAGGTGGCCATGGCGACCTATCATACATGTACACCATCTATGCCAAAAAGAGAACAACACAAGAGAGAGCAAAAGGGGTAATTTCAATTATCAATGCCATGCTCACAATGTACGAAATATCAGCAACTCCATCATAATCGCAGCTCCCAGTGCTTTCAATCAATATTAAGGGTACGATCGCGTGTATCCGACGTAAGAAGCCAAGCCTGACGTCGATACTTGTAATGTGCCGACGTTTACGAAGAGCCGGAATCGTTGGTCGTACCTGTACACACAGGCGACGTTGTCACCGTCAAGCAGATAGACGGAGTCCTTCTCGACCATCCACATCGCCTCCGCAGGTACCACAGCGCAGATGGTGTTGCCGCACAAGGACCTCCGCTTTAGAAGCAAAGACCGGCCACCAAGCTCCGTCCGGCTCTCCAACTCCGTGCCCCTTACTTCCCACACTCGAAACCCTCTTCTTGCCGCTTCCTCGACGACAACCCACATCTTGTCATCGCACCCAGCAAGGAAGACCGTTCGCTTGGGGATCACCTTCCAAATCTTTACACAGCGCCTGCTGTCGAAGGAGAACACGACTAGGCCGTCTACCGTGATCACCCAGAGCTGTCGTCCTCCGTGGAAGGCCAAGTCGAAGAAGCACCGGCTCCGGCAACGGAAAGGCCTCCACCCGAAACCAAGATGCCGCGGCTTGCACATGAGGACGCCGGAGCCACAGACGAAGACGGCGACGATGCACTCGTCGGAACGCGGATCCGCGGACAACACAGCCTTGTTGATCACCTGCCGTCGTTCGAACTCGGGAAGTTGGATTCGATCGCCCAAGATGCGGTTGAAGAGGTACAATCTCTGCGGCATTGGGTCCGCGATCACCAGCCATCCCTGGAAGAATCCGACGCAGTTGACCCTCGGCTCGCCTGCCTTCATTCCACGAAGCCGAAGGCCGTAATTATGGCGTGAGGCGGCTTGTAAGAAGCGGCGGAGGAGTTGATGTGGGTTGTTGCAGGGAACCCAGCAGATGGATTTGGAGGAAGGTGGGTTGTCTATCATGGCGTACCCGTGCAAGAGCTTGCAGGCTGCTCCCATGCGGACGTGATCCCGTAGATCGAGAAGCGAGAATATGATATGCAGGAGATCGTCAGGGACTTGCAGCAATGGACATCTTTGGTTGCTGCTGCTGTTGTTGGCCCTAACAGCAGCGGCACACCTCTTCTTCTGCGGCGGCTGCACCATCTCCACAGTTACAGCAGGCACAACACCCCAACAGAGGATCCTCTCTCCGTGATCGAAGGACTTCTTTGTACAAGAGACTCTGCGTTACAGCAGTCTGGGATCCGTTTCCCGTTTAGATCTACACGTCTATTAATAATTATGTTACTTACAAGTATTAAGACATGAGCTTTTAGCGAGTTGCTTTTTATAGAAACTCTTGATTGATAACATTGCGTTGGAAAATCAAGTAGTTTATTTGTCGTGGAGAAAATTTGGAGTTTGTTGCATACGCGATCAAGTAATTTCTTCTTGTTCGTAGATCAATTGAACATATTTTCAATATTTTTAATAAATCACTACGACAAATTTGGACTAAATATTGAAGCTTTTTTTTCAAAATTCGTCACTAAATCAACCATCTTTAAATATATAACGATGACATTATTCGTTGCGAAATTATTTTTTTATACTTGAAATCAACGACAAAATCATGAATATTGTTATATCATTAGCAACGATCAATGTAACGGCGCTTATCCGATGTTATTTTTCAAAGTTTTAATCACTACATTTTAAACAAAAAATTAGTAACAATTAGTTGATTTTTTGAAAAATAGTAATAGATAAGCATTGTTATATGGATTGGTAACAATTACTTGAATTTTTGAAAAATAGTAATAGATAAGCATTGTTATATGGACCGCCATTGACAATATATCGACGAATGTAATATTCGTTGCTAATATCAAATATAAAAAATATTTTGCGATGAATAATATTGTCATTATATATTTAGCAATTGATTTAATGGCAGATTTTGGAAAAACATCTCTATAGCTCAATTCTATAGCTCAATTTTGTTGATCTCGAAGGAACCATAAACTCAAATGCAGAACAAGGTCAAAAATGAAATACGCGTCGGGATGCATCGACATGAAAAAAATATGCTATTCGATTGGCTTAGCAATTCTTTAAACTAAAAATTAGCAGTGATTAGTTAAAGTTTAAAGAAAAAGCAACGGATAAACGTTGCTATATGAACCACCGTTATAGAAAAAGCAACGGATTTGGCATTCATCGTCATGCCCCTCCGAGATATTCCAATATTAATTATGCACCTCTCTTTTTGGGAATATCAATTCCATCTATAACTTCTTCCACCGTGATCACTTGTGCCCTTATGTTAGTCCGATTGCCAATTAGTTGAACTAACTCATGATTTATTCAAACCATGGTGTAGTTAAGAGGGGCGTAATAGGGGAAAAAACAATAAGTTCGACGTAACATTGTGCTTGTTTGACTTTCTTACAACGATCTAGGTCGTTATGTCCAGTCCACCTGCACCTATCAGTGGATATTTGAGAAAACCAACATTTGGTAACAGAGCATCGCTCGTGTAAAGGAAATCACCATCTGATACACACATGGACAACGTTTCATCATGATTGGAGGGAAGCTCTATAGTTCGTCTGCATCTCTTCAGGTGGACAAACTACTAAAATTACATTAAAATAAATAATGTATTGTAATAATAGAGCTAAACATACTTATAATATACATATATACTATGTATATATAATTATTTAAGTACATGATTAAAATCAGAAAAAATACAGTAAAAATGTGTAAATGTGTATTTAAATAACTTATAAAAATATAGAATAAGTGTATTAAATACAAAATTTAAAAGACAAAATCAAATAAGATGCATAATATATAGGTAAATATACCTACAATTATACATGTACTTAATACATGATAAATTAATGTAAAAATAAATAAAAATCACCATAAAATAATACATAAAATCATAAAATTTTTCAGATTTTAAGGAAAATAATAATAAAATTATATACTACTTCTTTTCTAATTATTTTGCCTTTTATCTCTATTTTGTCGCGTTGCAGGCTAACGTGGACCAATGAGGAGGTAGGGATTGCTGACCTCGGTCAACACCCCTACCCCCTCCTTGGACCGATCCAAGATGTACACCTTCCTTTCTTCTCTTATTTTTGGGGCTCGGATCAAGCCCTAGCACCCTTCGATTCCTTCTGCAAATTTTGTCATCTTCCAATGTTCTTTCACACGGACCCATGTTCTGATCGAGTGAACTTTTGGGTCACGTGAAAACCCTAGGTCAAGGGCACCCAGTATAAAACTCCTACTTTGCCTCCTTTTGAAATTTGATCTCGTTCTAACCTCAAAATCCCCTGACTTTCCTTGTGCCCAAGCTTGCAGGTGACAACATCATCCTCGTTGGAGTCTTTAGCATGGAGGAGGAGGTCCGAAGGCGGAGATCCAAGCTCGCCAGAGACCTTCAGGCGGAGCTCCCCTTGGCTCCTTGTTCATCAAGCTTAGCCATAGTTTTCTTACTCTTTTCATTAAGTAGTAATAGTCTCACTTAGGTTTTAGTTTTGCTTAAATTCATCTTGTATTTTGTTAAATTCCGAAGTCATAGTTCGTCAGAGCTTCAGCTCCGTCTATTGTTTCACCGTGCTCCAACCGTCATCTGCCTCGTCTGACCACTCCATTTCCTTCCCCATCGCATTCCCTACATCACGCGCACCTCCATCCACTTCGATCTTCTCCGGATCGAGCAATCGGTGCTCCTCCTCCGTCGTTCGCCAAAGCACTTCAATTACACCCTATTTTCGCTCATTTCTACCATGAATCAAGCCTCGAACCTTTGCTTCTTTGTTTCCGATCTAACCCCGCAGGTCCAGCACTTGAGGATCGAATTCAGGTCGATTTTTGCATGATTTGAGGCATTTCTTGAGCTTCGACTTCTCGAGCCTTCCAGGCCCCCGTCGATGGGTCCTAGATCCTTCTGAGTTGTCTAGCCGACGCAGATCACCTCCATCTTCCTTTTGCACCGTCGGCGAGCCTCCCAAGTGCTCGAAGTCAATCGGGAACTCAGATCGAAGTTCACCAACTGGATGTTCTTCCTTGTTCTTCTTGGTGGGCTCTCAACCGTCGGATCAAGACTCTCCTCCGGACGCTACAACTACCGTTGGATGCAGGAGCCAACCTGCGTCAGATCAAGACCCGAGATCTAATCTCGGCTACACATCCACGAACCATCATCGTGCAACCTGGAGGTGACCATGTCTAAGTGGGAGCGCCTCAGTCGTCGATCAGCGCCTTGAGGGGTATTTTGCGTCCTACCCCTCCATTTTTTGATTTACCTTTTATTCCTTAAATATTCGTCTGTAATTCAAATAATTTAGTAATGTTTTCATAAATACCATTGCACTTATTTTGTTTTCTTTTAGGTCCTATCCATGTCAGCTCACGCGCGTCTATTCGTGAGGGTACAGAACATTTTGCGGAGGACCCCCTACGGGTTTGTGTTATTATTATTTCAAGAACTTTTTTTATTCCAGTGTCATGTTTTTAGGAAAAATGTAGTCAAGTCCTATAACTTTTTGAATATTACAAATATACCCCTACCAGCATGTATTGAATTAAATGTTCTGGGATTTTTGCACATAAACCTTGGACTGGTAAATGTGCTATAGAATGCTTTAGTTTTATTTTAATTATATTTAGGTCCTTATTAGAATAATTAATTTTATTTCTTGCATGTGCATTATTAAATAACATTTTGCATCTAAAATTCTTAGGAAAATTATTTTAAGAGCTTGGGATTTGATGAATATGTGATTCATCACTCTAAAAGTTGAAAATAAAGCTTTGTGCCCGAGTTATTAGCTGCATATTTCAACTTATATTGCATAATTAGCATTCATGCATGCAAAAATAATATCTGCATTTTAGCATTCATATTTGCATTAAATAAGAAGTCTAATTCACTTGTAACAATCACCTGTAAATACCATATCCATATTTATTTTATACTAACTTCAAATCCAATAAAATCAACTCTATAGTGTATATATTACTAACACTAATAAAGAAAAAATATCAAAAAAATACTAGCTTGTAAAATTGACCAATACAACTCGAGTCCAGATTTGAAACTAGGAGCCTTAAAATGCACATATCTCTCTCATACAGTGTCTGATTTAGGTCTACTCACTTTTAAAGTAATATACATTCAAAGACCTTCAAAAGAAGACCAATTTCATTAAAATCGGAGATCGTATGTGAAACTTGGGTTTTGGGCCCTATTGTATATTATACATATTGACCTTTTTGCCCTTGTATTTTATCCTTTTATTTTCTTAATTATAAAAAATAAAAAAATATTAAGTTGTAATTATTCCTTCCATATTTTTTCTATTTTTATTTTAATTTCTCTCTTATTTAAAAATGACAAAAAAATTACAAAAGATAAAAATGTGGTATTGTATACCTTTAAGATACCACCCAAAAATACACTTTGTACATATGGCTTCTTTTGATTTTCAATTCTTCACAAAAGTTGTAGATCTCGTCGAGACAAGCAACTTTTATGTTGATCACTTTTTCATTTAATCCCTTTTGTTATGTCTTTTTTATTTTCTTTACATTTATTTTTTATTTTTCTAGATGCGACACGTGGCAGCTCCTGGAGCCGCCACGTGTCACCCCATTTTTTATTATTTTCGGACTTTATTTTATTTTATTAATTATTATTATTTATTTTAATTATTATTTATTTATAATTAATTAATTAATTAATTAAAATTTTATTCTACTTTTATTTTCTCTTTATTTAGTAGCCTACTTATATTACTTTATTTTTGTTCCCCTTTTTACTTCTTCTTCTTTACTTGTCTTCCACTCCAAGCCATCAACTCCCCACTCCCCCACTTTCTCCATCTCTTTTCCAACTTCCTCCTCCTCTTTATATTCACATCTCCTCCATCATTTTTCATGATCCATCATTCCGTATTCCAACGAAAAAGAGAGCGAGCTTGGAGTGTTTCCATCAGTGACAACGACCTAGCATCATCCTCGAGCAATGACCTCTCCACGGTGAGATCCGAGGTGGTCTTAACCACTTCGTCGCATCCATCCCATGTAGGACGCTGCTCAATATTCGGAGGCCGCCATCTCCTTGAAGCGACGATCATCGGAGTCGAAGTTTATCTCCCCCTCCACAGGCAACAACGTCCACCCGTCACATGTAAATCTCTCTATCTTCACTTCGTCAATTTTTTTATCTAACATCTGTTGTTTGTCTTGTGCATCTTCATTACATTTTCACCATCATCTTATTCAAACATCCATAATCACCACAACGTCCCCACCTCATAATCATATTTTTTTACATCATCATCACAAATCATTCATCATCACCACTATTCATTTCACTTTTTATTCATGTTTACAAAAAAATTTACAACAAAAAAATTGAAAAAAAACACAAAAAAAGTTGCACGTACGTCTAGGCCGGCCTGCTCCAGAACGTCGCAATGCCGACGCCTCCATCCTCGAGAAGTCCCGGCCATGCCACCCCAGCCAGCTCCCCCCCCCCCGGCTGGCCAAGGCCGCGAAGCCTGTCCGCGTGGACCTGCACGCCCGAGCACCGCTGCCGCCTCCTCCCTTCACGGTCGTCCACAGCCACAGCCCTTCACCGCCAAGAGGCGACTCCACCAGATGACCAGCCGACAGCGCCGCCTCCCTCCACCCCTCGCGTGCCTCCAGCGCGTCGCAAGATCTGCCATCATCCTCGTCCGCGCACTCGCGCCGCCTCTGTGCAGCCCCTGCCCTCCTGATAAACACAGGTGTATCGGGGTCTAAATGCGTCTCACACAGGGTGGAGACATGGTTATTATGGCGACCCTCGGTAAACCTGTATTAAGTCAACAATTAACCCACAATAAATCAAGCAATGAAAGTAAATGTGTGGAGTTAAAATTTATTATAACACTGCAACAAAAATGTGTATAGGTGCAAGTATGTGTAGAGTGTCAAACACAGGGAACAAGCAGGATAGATCGGGAAATAAGCTCAAGAATGAGAGTGATCGAATGTCTACAAATGTGTTATTTTGTGGGTTTTTCATTTTTTATTTTTTTTATTTAATTTTTGATTTTATAATTTTATATTTTGATTTTTAATTTATTGATTTTGTAAATTCTTTTTAGATTTTATATTTTTTAAGTTTGAAAATAATATATATACAAAATAAGAAAAGAGAGATAAGGTATTTATAAAAATATGTAAAACTAAGCAAAATTCAGGAAATGAAATATTTTAGGGATTTTTATATTTTTAAAATGTTTTTGTGATTTTTTATATTTTTCCTTTTTTGGTATTTTTAAAGTAAAAAATACTAAAAACAATGAATAAACTAAAAGGCTGAAACTAAAATGAGCATGAAAAATATCAAACAGAGTCCAAAATTCCTCAAATTAATTTTAAAATAAAGATAACAAAACAGAGAAAATCCAGATATAAAAATTGTATTTTTAGGATTTTTATGGAATTTTTAAATTTTTATGAAGCTTTTAGAGGTTTTGTTATTTTTAAGGGTTTTCTTTTGAATTTTTTATAATTTTTGGTCTTTTTCTAAGTTAAAAGACACAAAAACAAATAAAATATGATTTTTTGGAATTTTTCAAGGGGTTTTGATAATTTTTATGTATTTTTTAATGCAGACAATAGAGAAAATACAAGTTTTTGAATTTTTATAAATATGAAAATGCAATAAAAATGCAAAATAAAAATATGTCATGAAAGATAAACAAAACATGAGCTTATGTTATTTTTTTGGAATTTTTCGGATTTTATAGATGCATGAAATAAATGCAAACAACAAAGAGAAAAATCAACACTAGTAGGGGTATTTTTGTAATTATTCAAAAAGTCCAGGGGCAAAAATGTATTTTTTTTACAGAATTATAAAGCATTAAAATATTTCTGAACTAAATACAAATAGCCAAAAGCGGAAGGATATCCTTGCAAAATCGCCAAAGTCCACGTGCCAGAACACGTGATCTGGCGAGGACCTAAACGGAAATAACAAAACCGATGGGGGCTATATTGCAAATATTCCAGAAATATTACACTGGATATGAAAATTTTAGTACTGAATGGAAATAACAAAAGTCGTAAGGGGGGCTCTGCAAAATGTCCGCCACCCCACGTGCACGAGTCACGTGAGGTGACGTGGACATGGACCTGTTCGCAAATACGAAAAGTCTGGGGGTCTTTTTGTAAATATTACAAAAATTATGAATGCAGATGAAAGATTTAAAGTACTAATTAAGAAATACAAAATAGGCTAAAGTAATGAATGCAAAATACCCAAAGCCCGGGGATCCGACGACCGAGATGAATCACTTATGCCACGTGTCTGTACGCAGTCCCATGATACCCCTTCGCGCGAACGGCTGCAATTAGCTGATCTACGACGCGATCAATGGCTGAGGACAAATCAATCGAACAACAACTGCTCGCCTGGGTTGGCGCTCCTAATCCGACGGCGGGGAGGTAACGATGACGAACGGGGAAAAAGCTCCGTCGGAGCGAACTTCCTCCCAGTGTGACTCTCCTCTTCGACGTCCGTTGATGCTCCAAAAATGCCAGAAATGCTCCTGCAAGTGCCCTCTGATGATTGGTGGCTTCAAAAGTCGTCGTTGATCCCTAGAGCTCTCTTGCAGCGTCAAAGTCGAGGAGGGGCTCCAAGGAGCTTCGGCGGGGCGCAAAAATGCCCTCCAGGAAACGCTCTAGCTCCAGGTTCCTGCAAGATATGTTAAAGTGGTCGAGGGCAAAGTGCCTCTACCCTCCTGGCTGCGGGATGAGGCAGAGCGGTGGAAGATGGTGGCTCGCCGGAGCTAAGCGATCAGCTGAGTGTGAATCGAAATGGAAAGTGGGAGATGGATCCTAGGACTATGGCGAGTAAATAAATGCAAGAAACAGAACTAAAAATGGACCTCAAAGGTTGAAATACCTTAGACGAACCTCAATGGCGAAGGTCGCCAGAGGTGGATGGAGACCAGCCTTCAAGGCTTTTTTTAGGCTTCGCCGTACCTTGACGGGGATGCAAGGGACTCCCCTGTCACCGGAGTCAACCCAGAAGATCCACGGAGGTCTAAACGTGGCCAAGAGAGGGTTCCCCAGTGGAAGGAGGTGATGGGATTGTTTTGAATAGGTGGTGAATGTGGCTCAAAGATCGAGGCATAGAGGTCAGATTCATGATCCACAGCCCAAGATAACATCTGGGCGTGTATAACGGATGATCGAGGAGCAAAAGTTGTCAAGGTTGCTCGATAAATCCGCAAAAATCTGCAGAAATGATGTTATGACAAAGGTGGCAGAGGGGGGTCAGACAGTTGACCTTCGGTCAACGGTCCAGACCACCTAGTTGGTCCACGTGGACCAATCAGGAAAAACCTCCTGAAAAAGAATTCGAAATTCATTTAAAAATAATAAATGATTTTATTAATTTTAGATTATTAAATAAATTTTTTTTTATTTTTTCTAAATTATTTTATTATGATTTTTATTTATTTTTTAGAGGCTCGGCGATGCTTCGGTGGTCCGAGCCTAAAGGTCGGGGAAGAGGCTCGAAGTCAATGGCGTGGTGTGCTCTGGACGGTTGGATCTAAAGTGATCCAACGGTTGCTGCTGATGAAGACGTGGCGAACCAGTGATCGTCGGATCTAGAGTGATCCAGCGGTGCCTGGAGATTGATGGATGGGGCGACGTGGCTGCCGCTGGACCGTTGGATCTAAAGTGGATCCAACAGTGATGTGCTGCTCTGGTTGACTTACGACGTGGATGAAGCTGGACCGTTCGATCAAGATGATCGAACGGTGGCTGGAGCTTCTCCCTCAACGGTCCTCCGCCACCTACGGAGGAGTTGGCGGGGCTCCGGCGATGGGGGCTTAGCTCCACCTGGTCCTCCTTGCGTTGGTGAAGCTCTCCGGCACCTCTGAAGTGGCTCGGAAGATTCGTGGCAGTGGGGCGGAACCTCCGGTGGTTCCAGGAGAGAAGGAGGCATGCTGGAGCTCGCCGACGATGAAGGTTGAAAGTAGCTCCGATGAGCCTCCGACCGATGAACGGGATGGCACCTGCAAGGGTTAGAGGAGATAGCCGAAGCTTGTGCGTGCTAGTGGAGATGTGAGATGCGAGTGGCGAGGCCTAAGGCGGTGCAAAGGGTGTCCGACGATGGTGCTCCGCCCAGGTGGCAGAGCTGGAGTCGATGGAAGTTGGAGTGACGTGTTGAAGGCCGTGAAGTGTACCGCGAAGGTCAGAGCTCCGTCGCGGAGCTCGGCGAGGTGGAAGCAAAGCGAGAAGAGGAAGGTGGAGCGCGAATAAAATCGGAGAAAACAAAAGGAAAATTAAAACGAAAATCAAAGGAAGATGGAGGGAGTTACCTAGGGTTTGGAGCTCGTTCTCGAGTTCCAGGTCGTCGCTCGATGGGGCGGTAAGGCCCTGAGCTCAAGCAGCTACGCGGAGGGCGGCTGCGACACGGCGATGTCACCGTGGATCTCGCCGGAGAAGAAGGTCTGTCTTCGCTCAAGGATTCACTCAATTCCTGTCACAAATTGAAGGCTCCGAGCTCTAGGTTCTTCCCTGGGATGGCGGATGGGCGTGAAGTTGGTTGTAGGTGGAGGATTGTGGACGCGAGCAGGAGTCGCTGGAGGTTGCTGGAGTGGGAGTACTGTTGCGCACGGGTAGCTGGAGGAGGCGCTCGTTGCTGCTGTAGTTGGAGGCAGCGCGTGTCCAGGAAGTGGTGTGAGGGAGCGGGGTCTGTGGTCGGATGTGTTGTCACGGCTATAGGAGAAAGGTGGCGCGGGCACGTGTGGCAAGTTAGAATGGATGGCTGGCGTGCAACCGTGTGTAGCTGCTCCACGTGTGTGGGCAAATATGGAGTCGAGGTAGCTGTAGGTGGCCAGCGACGGTTGTAGGAGATCTAGCGGATTCGTTGGCTCACGTTGTTGGTTCCTCTCGCGAGGACTTGGTTGCAACTGGACGGAGCACTCAGGTGGATCTAGCTACTGGTGCAGCAGCTCCCAAGGAGGCGGAGTGTCATGTGTGATACTGCATGCAGGGGTCACACGAGCGGTGAATGGTGCAGATGAAGATGGATTCGAAGTGGCGATGGCGCCCGCGGTGAAGAGGTGATTAGTGAATGGTGGATGACGATTGGGGAGTGGAGAGTGGTGTTAGAGGGGATTGATAGATGGGTGCAATCTTTGGAACAATCGACAGTGATGGTCGAAGGAAAGAAATAGAAACAAAGGAAGAGGAAAAGAGAAGGAAAAAGAAAGAAGGAAGAAAGAGGGAAGAAGCTACCTTGAGGAGTTGCGGTGCGGATGTTCGCCTGTGATAGAGGTATAGTTGGAGAAGCTCTATCTTGGTCGTTGCCTCAAGTGCCCGGCGGAGGCACGAAGCTCGTGCAGCTCCACGGAATGGGGCTGTAGCAAGGGGTGTTCCCTTGGATCTCACCGGCCTATCACGCAGTCGTCGTTCGACGTCAACTCCCTTGCTGTCAACAAGGAAAGGAGATGGAGCTAGGGGTTAAGGCTTGGCATCAGAGAAGAGGCTCGGGTCGTCGCACATACTGGTCGACCGTGCCAGCGAGGGTGGCTGGAGTGCGGCCAAGAATAGAAAGGGGCCAGCGTGTGGCGCAAGGTCGAGATCGTGGGAGAGAGGGGCGCCGGAGGTGGAAGACGAGGTCCCAGCCGTTGGATCTCTTGATCTAATGGTACAGATCGAGGCTCCTTGGTGCGTTTAGGATTAGATCTGAGGTGCATTGATCAAGGGCCGTGGAGCGACCACATGGCACAGCGGGGGTGCAGCGCGAGCGGGCGGCTGAGATGGTGAAGGCGCTGATCGAGTGGCGCATAATGCGCCACGTGGCGCGCTGTGGGAGAGCCGCGCACGGGCGGTTGAGATGAGAAGGGGGAATTGATCCGACGTGGTAGAAGAAAGGTGCACGTGGAGATCAAGTGGCCGTTGGATCAAGAAGTATATCCAACGGCTGAGAGGCGCGGCGGCTAGGGCAAGGGGAGCGAGCCGCGTGGCGCAACCAGAGGGCGCCACGTGGCCAGCTGTGATTGGCTAAAAAATGAAATGGATGTAGAGAGAGAAGGAGGCCGAATTTGGAAAAACTCAAAACATGAAAGTTGTAGATCTTGATGAGATCTAGAAGTTTCATGTTGACCAAAGACGGAGATGAGGTCAACTATGATACAAAAATACAGGGATACAAATATACACCTATGTAGTATACAAAGAGGCCCAAAAACCCAACTTTTTCATACGAGCTCCAAATTGGATGAAATTAGTCTCATTTTAAAGGTCTTTTAATGTGTATTAATCTGAAAGTGAGTAGACCTATTTTGGAGGTTGCATGAGGGAATTATGGGCATTTTGTGGTCCAGGGGTTTTAGGGTTTTATTGGTGCTTTTACAAAAGGGATTCCTGGCTTTCTTCCTTATATTATTAACTAAGGTGTACATATTATAACGGAGTTGTTATTATTAATAGGTGAATATTTTACAAGTGATTTTGGCTTCCTATTTAATGCAAAATAGATTGCTAAAATGCATGTATTATGAATGCATGTATGAATGCTATTTATGCATTATAAAGGGAAATATGCCTCTATTTACTCGGGAACAAGGCTCTATTTTTAACTTTTAGAGTGATGAATCACAGATTCATCAGCTACCTATCCTAGGATGCAAGACCAGTGTAGTCAAGTCATCCAGCTGCAGTCTTACATATTTAACTTTGGAACTCAAGCTTGCTTATTGACTTTACAACATACTTTTGCAGGTATTTTATTTTTGTACAGGTCTGTCTCTTTTTTTTCTCTTTTTTTTTGAAATACTATACACAACAGCATTTACATAGGGAGTTTTTCCTCTTGAGCCAGTAGACTATCCCTCTTTTGAAGCTTTATTGCAACCCACACTCTCCTATCTTTAGAATTCCTCATCACTGGACGGGTTGGGGTGCACTTCCCTCCCTAAAGGAGGACAAGTGTTTCCACTTGTGTTCGTCTCATACCGGCAAATCCAACCCCCTCACCACTCCAACTGAGTTGAGCCATGTTAAAGGTGCATGTGTCCAAGTTAGGTCATTATCAACAAGAGTCATACGTGTGCTCCGAAATACTCTACTTAGGAAGTCAAGAATCCATTGAACAAAGTCCTGTGATCCTCAAAGAATTAAGTCAACTAAACCTGAAGTACCTCAAACCCAATTCCTATAAGGTTCCTGTTATTAGGTAGATTTTAATGTCCAATCAAGCTCCAATCTCCAGATTTTACTTAGACTCGTTCAACTATCAAACTCAATCCGAAAAATGCTCATGCTATGCGAATGCTATGCAAAATGCAGGAAATATTTTTGTGATGTAGTTTTCAAAGATTTTAAACTTTTTATGGATTTTTAAAAATATGATGCATATGTAATTTTTTTATTCTTCAAAAAGATTTTTCAAATGTTTTTGGATTTTAATTTTGCAAATGTTTTTGGAATTTTTGAAAACAAAAAGATTTTTGGCTAAAAACTAGGTGCAAATATTTATACGGGGATGCTTCTTATATATACAAAAAGTATATTTTAAGAAGTTACAAGGGTAAGTGGTCAATTTTATAAGTATATATAATAAAGAATTTTAGGTGTGATGTCTGTATTCCTCAAACTTATTTGAAAAGGTTTTTACAAATAATTGTGAAAAATTATAGTCTAAAATAATTTTTACAAACAATTTTACAAACATGTACACACATTTGAAATCATTTTGCAAAGGTTTTTAAACAGTATAGATAGATTTTTCAAAATATTTTTGTAACCATTTTTCAAATCATTTGCAAATAATTTTCCAAACATTTTTATTTCACACAAAGAAAATAAATTTTAAAAACCAAAATATTTTTACAAAGGCTGAAAACATGTAACAAAACATTTTCCAAATAGTTTTCAAAAGATTTTTCACAAAGATTTTCAAACTATTTTTCAAACATTTTGCAAAAAATATTTTCACCTGATTTATTAAAGAATTTGAGGAATAAAACATCTTTTTATTAAAGTTTTTTAATGAATTTTAAAGAACTATTAGCCATAATTATTAGAAAAATACGAAAGTACGAGTTATGGCTAAAGTATATGCGTAGTATATACGACCCCCCTATACTTAGCTTGAGCTATGTCCTCATAGATCGGAGAGAAAAGAGAAGACATAACTCGTACTAAGTATAGGCAAAATGAAAGAATAAATAAACAAAGGAATAAATGAAGAAATGAGAAGTTGACCGTCCCCCCTATACTTAGGATCAAATAATCTTAAGTATAGCAGACTGTACACAAAGCAGGGAGGGTCAAGGGTGGGAATGAGCAGATCGTACTCAGATTGTCTCCCCGATATCCCTAAGTATAGACAAGAAGAAGAGATAATGGAGTGGATCGAAAAATAGAGAAACTCAGGGTTCATACCCCCCTATACTTAGGACAAAGTACGTCTTAAGTATAGAAGACTGTCTACAAGGGACGTCGCCTCTTTGATAGATACAGAGGATAGAAAATGAAAAGAAGAAAAAAAGAAAAGAAGAAAAGAGACCTGAAGATGGAAGAAGAGGTCGTGAGGATGTACACACCACTCCCCCCTATACTTAGGGTAAAAGAAGCCTCAAGTATAGGCAACAACCGGAGTGATGAAACGGAACGACGAATGAACACTCGGCTCGTCCACCCCCCTATACTTAAGACAAAGTACGTCCTAAGCAAGGCAAACACGAGAATGGGTGGACGAGCAATACAGAAGAGGGATGAAGATGAACAAAAGCGGATATACAACAGAGGTGGATGTACACGTGATCAAGAAGGTAGAAAGCAAACCTTCTTGCGGGACCGCTGAGGGATAGATCTGGTGTGGTGCAAATCGACCTCGGGGTCCACAGTGGACGGAAGCCGATCAGGGTCGACAGGGTGAAAGCCCTCAGTAGAGTCAAATCGAAAAGGCACGAACTGGTCAATGGAAGTAGTATGGCTAGGTTCGCCCTTGATGGTCCCATGGTGTGAAGGCGCAGACGGGTGAGTGGAAGAAGTACAACTAGGTCTGGCCTTGGGGGTCTTGCTGATATCAAAGTGGAATGGGACAAACTCATCATCATCGGAAGAAGTGTAATCGGAGTCGTCCTGCGAGGCCTCGAATTAAGCTGAATTTTGAATGACACCATAATGATATATTGTGATCTAAATTCCACATACTTCTTTTTCCCTATGTATGTATGTATATTATTCATTATCATTACGTTGATGAGGAAAACCTGTTACACGTAATACCTATTGAATTTGTAGCTAAAAAGTCTTTGACACTGTGGCAACTGCAAGTTTGTTACGAAAAAAATCAGCAGTCGATCACCTCAACTTAGTCTCGCTACTAAAATATTTTGCAGCGATATAAAGCACTGAGATTAGTTTTTGAATGTTGTTTTAAATATCTAAGCAATCCCATGAAGAAATGCAAGAACCAAGTCACACAGAGTCGGTGGGTAAGATGGGCTATGATATTAGGAAGAGGATTCTCTGCTGTAGAGGGTATTACAGCAGAGGTGTTGTAAACCATAATAAATTTTTTTTGTGCTTTAGATTCTAAAATCCAACCTTATAGATTGAATATCAGTTGCATATTCGATACCGATCAACATATTGATTCTTGGTATTTATCGGTACATGAGAAGAACATGTGAAACTTTATGTACTCTAGTCTTATAGACATAAACTTTTGAGCTATATAAAGCATATCTTACTCGGTGGTTCCTTCTGTGGAAGCAGATCCTCTGCTGTGAAGGATTATACAACAAGACCTGTTGTAACTTATTTTTTATTTTTTATTTTTGGAAAATCATTTCAAAAATCGAACAATATGGATGGAATCTATGTTCATTTGTTCTACTTATCCATCAAGTTTAGTTTTGATCCGAAGTTCTACCTATTATATCACAAAGGCAACAAAAAAGTCGAATATAAATGATTTTTGAGTTCAACCCATGTTGACTTTTTTTTTACATTTGCAACAGATAGATAGAAACCTCGGATCAAATCGAAACTGAGTGGATATGTAAAACAATAAACATAGATTCCATCCATATGGTTCATTCTTTGTAACGATTTTATCCAAAAAAAATTACAACATGTAGAACCCTCATGATATGCTTCCTCTTCTAGATATGCCTTAATAGTACATGCACGTCCTCAAGACCAATGTTTTGAAAATCAGACTGGACTGGCCAGTTCAACTGGTCCAATCAGTGAACCAGGCATGGACCGGTCTGGTTAACCGGTTTATACCGGTTCGGTTCGATTATTAGAATTTTAATTAATCCGCCCGATTCAACATATTTTTTCGACCCGGTGTAACCAGGTTTAACTGAAGTTGGGCCGCATTTAATTTTTAAATTTTTTAAAAAATATTGTTGGTAGCAGGAGTTGAACCCATAACTTTTGGTTACCTATTTCAAACTTCTAACCAACTACACTAACCCAACTTTTTGCATATATTGGGTTTTAAACTTTTTGCATAAATTGGATTTTAAATATAATTAAACTACTATCATGTTATAGAGCAACTAGTCCAAATAATATATATATATATGATATGTATGTTATTTGATGGTTATATTTCAAGTATATTTAAGTGTATATTATATATATTTTATTTCATTTCAGTTTGATTAGCGGGTTCAATCACTTTTTTGCAGATCCAATTTAATCTGATCTTAAAAGATGATGATGCCATCATCTGATTAAACCGGATTGATTACATGGTTCAACCCGATCCGACTATTTATGCCAAAAACATTGCTCAAGACCTATCACACATGGCCATGGCGACCTATCATACATGTACATCATCTATGCCAAAAAGAGAACAACACAAGAGAGAGCAAAAGGGGTAATTTCAATTATCAATGCCATGCTCACAATGTACGAAATATCAGCAACTCCATCATAATCGCAGCTCCCAGTGCTTTCAATCAATATTAGAGAGCAGCTCCTCTGCTGGCCAGCAGAGTCTGCTGTACCACGTGGGCCGCTCGATCAAGATCGAGCGTTTCACACGAATTCAGGGATAGAGTGGCCCTTTGCGTGTGAACCGTTCGATCATGATCGAGCGGCCCACGTGGTACAGCAGGCCTGACGTCGATATTTGTAATGTGCCGACGTTTACGAAGAGCCGGAATCGTTGGTCGTACCTGTACACACAGGCGACGTTGTCACCGTCGAGCAGATAGACGGAGTCCTTCTCGACCATCCACATCGCCTCCGCAGGTAACACAGCGCAGGTGGTGTTGCCGCACAAGGACCTCCGCTTTAGAAGCAACGACCGGCCACCAAACTCCGTCCGGCTCTCCAACTCCGTGCCCCTTACTTCCCACACTCGGAGCCCTCTTCTTGCCGCTTCCTCGATGACAACCCACATCTTGTCATCGCACCCAGCAAGGAAGACCGTTCGCTTGGGGATCACCTTCCAAATCTTTACACAGCGCCTGCTGTCGAAGGAGAACACGACTAGACCGTTTACCGTGATCACCCAGAGCTGTCGTCCTCCGTGGAAGGCCAAGTCGAAGAAGCACCGGTTCCGGCAACGGAAAGGCCTCCACCCGAAACCAAGATGCCGCGGCTTGCACATGAGGACGCCGGAGCCACAGACGAAGACGGCGACGATGCACTCGTCGGAACGCGGATCCGCGGACAACACAGCCTTGTTGATCACCTGCCGTCGTTCGAACTCGGGAAGTTGGATACGATCGCCCAAGATGCGGTTGAAGAGGTACAATCTCTGCGGCATTGGGTCCGCGATCACAAGCCATCCCTGGAAGAATCCGACGCAGTTGACCCTCGGCTCGCCTTTCTTCATGCCACGAAGCCGAAGGCCGTAATTATGGCGTGAGGCGGCTTGTAAGAAGCGGCGGAGGAGTTGATGTGGGTTGTTGCTGGGAACCCAGCAGATGGATTTGGAGGAAGGTGGGTTGTCTATCATGGCGTACCCGTGCAAGAGCTTGCAGGCTGCTCCCATGCGGACGTGATCCCGTAGATCGAGAAGCGAGAATATGATATGCAGGAGATCGTCAGGGACCTGCAGCAATGGACATCTTTGGTTGCTGCTGCTGCTGTTGGCCCTAACAGCAGCGGCACACCTCTTCTTCTGCAGCGGCTGCACCATCTCATGTGGCTGCGGAGGGAGGAAGGTGAAAAACTATTTATTATATATATGGGGAGGGAGTCGTTGCATTGATACACAATACCAAAATCCAACAGTTTGAACTAACTAACAAAGGATGGGATTTTTCTTTCTATAACTATAATAACTTCCGTTCGTTCGAAATAGGATAAGATAAAGCTGCATAGGAAAGTTAGACGGGGAACGGAACAGCACCTGCTGTAACGTCCGCATAGGGATGGATGTGATCGGTACCCGCTCACACGCCGGCGCCTTCGGATGTGCATCGTACGGCCCCTGAATGTTACAATATTTGCTGTAACAGCAGGGATCCGTTAGAGCGGATTGCTGTATAGCAGAGTCTGCTGTAGACAAAAAAGGCCAGCAAAATCCTGATTTTGTGTGCACGGCCTTTGAGCCGCTCGATCTTGATCTTGTGCGGGTACGCCATGATGGATAACCCACCTTCCTCCAAATCTTGATCGAGCCGTTCGCACATTCTTGCACTTTTTGTCGGTTTGTACTGTGCAAAATCGTGTGAACCACTCGATCAAGATCGAGTTGTTTCCACAATTACAGCAGGCACAACACCGCAACAGAGGATCCTCTCTCCGTGATCGAAGGACTTCTTTGTACAGCATACTCTGCGTTACAGCAGTCTGGGATCCGTTTCCCGTTTAGATCTACACGTCTATTAATAATTATGTTACGTATAAGTATTAAGACCTGAGCTTTTAGCGAGTTACTTTTTATAGAAACTCTCAATTGATAACATTGCTTTGGAAAATCAAGTAGTTTATTTGTCGTGGAGAAAATTTGGAGTTGTTGCATACGCGATCAAGTAATTTCTTCTTGTTCGTAGATCAAGTGAACATATTTTCTATATTTTTATTGAATCACTACAACAAATTTGTATTAAATATTGAATTTTTTTCAAAATTTGTCACTAAATCAACCGTCTTTAAATATATAACGATGACATTATTCATTGCGAAATTGTTTTTTATACTTGAAACCAGCGATAAAATCATGTATATTGTTATATCATTAGCAACGGTCAATGTAACGGCGCTTATCCGTTGTTATTTTTCAGAGTTTTAATCACTACATTTTAAACAAAAAATTAGTAACAACTAGTTGAATTTTTGAAAAATAGTAATAGATAAGCACTGTTATATGGACCGTCACTGATAATATATCGACAAATATAATATTCGTTGCTAATTTCAAATATAAAAAATATTTTGCAATGAATAATATTGTCATTATATAGTTAGCAATGACTGATTTAATGGCAGGTTTTGGAAAAACGTCTCTATAGCTTAATTTTGTTGATCTCGAAGGAACCATAAACGCAAACGCGGAACATGCTTTGCAGCTAGACGATTACCTCTTGGTAAGTTTCACAGTAAGTATTATTATGATGCCTTCCTTTCTCAATGTCATTTCGAGAATTCAAATGGACTAGATTAAAAAAAAACCTTGAATGAGAACAAGGTCAAAAATAAAGTACGTGTCGGGATGCATCGACGTGAAAATATTGCTATTCGATTGGCTTTGCAATTCTTTAAACTAAAAAAGTAAAAGTGATTAGCTAAAATTTAAGAAAAAGCAACGGATAGACGTTGCTATATGAACCATTGTTAAAGAAAAAGCCACGGATTTGGCATTCATCGTCATGCCCCTCCGAGATATTCCAATATCAATTATGCCTCTCCCTTTTTGGGAATATCAATTCTTTCTATAACTTCTTCCACTGTGATCACTTGTGCCCTTCTGTTAGTCTGATTGCCAATTAATTGAACTAACTCATGATTTATTCAAACCATTTGTAGTTAAGAGGGGCATAATAGGGGAAAAACAATAAGTTCTACGTAACATTGTGCTTGTTTGACTTTATTACTTACAGCGATCTAGGTCATTATGTCCAGTCCACCTGCACCTATCAGTAGATATTTGAGAAAACCAACATTTGGTAATAGAGCATCGCTCGTGTAAAGGAAATCACCCTCGGATACACACATGGACAACATTTCATCATGATTGGAGGGAAGCTTTGTAGTTCGTATGCATCTCTTCAGCGGGACAAACTATTAAAATTACATTAAAATAAATAATGTATTGTAATAATAGAGCTAAACATACTTATAATATACATATATAATATGTATATATAATTATTTAAGTACATGATTAAAATCAGAGAAAATACAGTAAAATGCGTAAATGTGTATTTAAATAACTTATAAAAATATAGAATAAGTGTATTAAATATAAAATTTAAAATACAAAATAAAATAAGATGCATAATATATAGGTAAATATACCTACAATTATACATGTACTTAACACATGATAAATTAATGTAAAATAAATAAAAATCACCATAAAATATACATCAAATAATAAAAAAAATTCATATTTTAAGAAAATAATAATAAATTCATTTACTTTTTTCTAATTATTTTTGCATTTTATCTCTATTTTGTCGCGTGGCAGGCTAACGTGGACCAATTAGGAGGCACGGATTGCTGACCTCGGTTAACACCCCTACCCCCTCCTTGGACCGGTCCAAGATGTACACCTTCCTTTCTTCTCTTATTTTTGGGGCTCGAATCAAGCCCTAGCACCCTTCGATTCCTTCTGCAAATTTTGTCATCTTCCAATGTTCTTTCACGTGGACCCATGTTCTGATCGAATGAACTTTTGGGTCACGTGAAAACCCTAGGTCAAGGACACCCAGTATAAAACTCCTACTTCGTCTCCATCTGAAATTTGATCTCGTTCTAATTTCGAAATCCCCTGACTTTCCTTGTGCCCAAGCTTGCAGGTGGCAACATCATCCTCGTTGGAGTCTTTAGCGTGGAGGAATAGGTCCAGAGGCGGAGATCCAAGCTCGCCAGAGACCTTCAGGCGGAGCTCCACCTTGGCTCCTTGTTCATCAAGCATAGCCATAGTTTTCTTACTCTTTTCATTAAGTAGTAATAGTCTCAATTAGGTTTTAGTTTCGCTTAAATTCATCTTGTATTTTGTTAAATTCCGAAGTCGTAGTTCATCAGAGCTTCAGCTCCGGCCATTGTTTCATCGTGCTCCAACCGTCATCTGCCTCGTCTGACCACTCCATTTCCTTCCCCGCCGCATTCCCTACATCCTGTGCACCTCCATCCACTTCGATCTTCTCCAGAGTGAGCAATCGGTGCTCCTCCTCCGTCGTTCGCCAAAGTACTTCAGTTACACCCATCTTCGCTCATTTCTACCCTGAATCAAGCCCGAACCTTTGCTTCTTGTTTCCGATCTAACCCCGCAGGTTCCAGCACTTGAGGATCCAATTCAGGTTGATTTTTGCATGATTTGAGGTATTTCTGGAGCTTCAACTTCTCGAACCTTCTAGGCCCCCGTCGATGGGTCCTAGATCCTTCTGAGTTGTCTAGCCGACGCATATCACCTCCATCTTCCTTTTGCATCGTCGGCGAGCCTCCCAAGTGCTCGGAGTCAATCGGGAACTCGAATCGAAGTTCACCAACTGGATGTTCTTCCTTGTTCTTCTTGGTGGGCTCTCAACCGTCTGATCAAGACTCTCCTCCGGACGCTACAACCACCATTGGATGCAGGAGCCAACCTGCGTCAGATCAAGACCCGAGATCTAATCTCAGTCGCACATCCACGAACCATCATCGTGCAACCTGGAGGAGACCATGTCTAAGTGCGAGCGCCTCAGCCGTCGATCAGCACCTTGAGGGGTATTTTGCACCGCTACCCCTCTATTTTTGGATTTACTTTTTATTCCTTAAATTCTCAGATGCAATTCAAATAATTTAGTAATATTTGCATAAACATCCTTGCACTTATTTTGTTTTCTTTTAGGTCATATACACATCAGCTCACGTGCATCTATATGTGAGGGTACATAACATTTTGCAGAGGACCCCCTACGGGTTTGTGTTATTATTTAGTTCAAGAACTTTTTATTATAGTATCATGTTTTTAGGAAAAATGTAGTCAAGTCCTATAACTTTTTGAATATTACAAATATACCCCTACCAGCATGTATTGAATTAAATGTTCGGGCATTTTTGCACATAAACCTTGGACTGGCGAAATGTGCTATAGAATGCTTTTTATTTTAATTATATTTAGGTCCTTGTTAGAATAATTAATTTTATTTCTTGCATGTGCATTATTGAATAACATTTTGCATCTAAAATTCTTAGGAAAGTTATTTTAAGAGCTTGGGATTTGTTGAATCTGTAATTCATCACTCTAAATAATGAAAATAGAGCTTTGTACCTGAGTAATTAGCTGCATATTTCCACTTATGTTACATAATTAGAACTCATGCATGCATAAATAATATCTGCATTTTAGCATTCATATTTGCATTAAATAAGAAGTCCAATTCACTTGTAAAAATCACATGTCAATACCATATTCTTACATATTTTATACTAACTCAAAATCCAATAAAATCAACTCTATAGTATATATATTACTAACATTAATAAAGAAAAAATATCAAAAAAATACTAACTTGTAAAATATACCAATAAAACCCGAGTCCAAGTTTGAAACTAAGAACCTTAAAATACGCATATCTCTCCCATACAGTGTCCGATTTTGCTCTACTCACTTTTAAAGTAATACACATTTAAAGACCTTCAAAACAAGACCAATTTCATTAAAATCGGAGATCGTATGTGAAACTTGGGTTTCGGGTCCCTATTGTATATTGTACAAATTGACCTTTTTGCCCTTGTATTTATCCTTTTATTTTCTTAATTATTAAAAATCCAAAAATAGATTAAGTTGTAAATATTTCTTTCATATGTTCCCTATTTTTATTTTGATTTCTCTACTATTTAAAAATGATAAAATTTGTAAAAGATAAAAGATCGGTATATTATACCTATAAGACACCACACAAAAATACGCTTTCTACATGACTTCTTTTGATTTTCAATCCTTCACAAAAGTTTTAGATCTCGTCGAGACGAGAAATTTTTATGTTGAACACTTTTTGATTTAACCCCTTTTGTTATTTCTTTTTTTATTTTCTTTACATTTAGTTTTTGATTTTTCTAGGTGCGATACGTGGCGGCTCCTGGAGCCGCCACGTGTCACCCCCTTTTATTATTTTTCAGATTTTATTTTATTTTATTTATTATTATTTATTTTAATTAATTAATTTTATTTATTTATTCATTTATTCATTTTATTAATATTCTATTCTACTTTTATTTTCTCTTTATTTAGTAGCCTACTTATATTACTTTATTGTGTTCCCCTTTTTACTTCTTCTTCTTTACTTGTCTTCCACTTCAAGCCATCAACTCCCCACTCCTCCACTTTCTCCATCTCTTTTCCAACTTCCTCCTCCTCTTTATATTCACATCTCCTCCATCATTTTTCATGATCCGCCATTCTGTATTCCAACGAAAAAGAGAGCGAGCTTGGAGTGTTTCCGTCGGTGACAGCGACCTAGCATCATCCTCGAGCAATGACCTCTCCAAGGTGAGATCCGAGGTGGTCTTAACCACTTCATCGCAGCCATCCTTCGCAGGAAGCTGCTCAAGCTTTGGAGGCCGCCATCTCCTTGAAGCAACGATCATCGGAGTCAAAGTTTATCTCCTCCCCCACATGCGACAACATCTACCCGTCACGGGTAAATCTCTCTATCTTCACTTCGTCAATTTTGTGTATCTAACATATATTGTTTGTCTTGTGCATCTTCATTACATTGTCACCATCATCTTATTCAAACATCCACAATCACCACAACGTCCCCACCTCATAATCATATTTTTTTACATCATCATCACAAATCATTCATCATCACCACTATTCATTCACTTTTTATTCATGTTTACAAAAAAAATACAACAAAAAATTTGCAAAAAATTACAAAAAAAGTTGCACGTCCAAGCTGGCCTGCTCCAGAACGCCGCCACACCGACGCCTCCATCCTCGAGCAGTCCCGGTCGCGCTGCCCCAGCCACCCCCTCCCCCCCGCTGGCTGATGAATCTCGTATTCATCATGCTAAAAGCCACTTATTAAAATCCCTGCTTAAACAAGCCAATAAAAATATCCTCTAATTCTTTGTTTTTATCATGTACTATATTGTGTATAAATTACCATTAATTTATTGTATTTAATTTCTCTTATTTTTCTGTATCTATTTTACCACTCAAAAATCTCTAAAAATTAGGTAGATAACTTGTCTATAAATCACAGGCCCTTAAAAAGATAAAAAATACAAAAAGATCTCAAAACCACAAAACTTGGTATTTTTATCCCCTTAAAAATACCCCTAAAAATAGCTTTGGTACAAATGACCTCTTTTGGCTTTTTGACCAACATGAAAGTTGTAGATCTCATCGAGACGAGCAACTTTTATGTTTTGACTTTTTTCAAATTCGGCCTCTAGCTATTTCTTTTCTAATTTTCTTTGTTTTTATTTTTGAATTAATCTGATTGGGCCACGTGGCGCCCTCTGGGCCGCCCACGTGGCCCGCTTCATCTCCCGCCACCCGGCCCTCTCCTGGGCCGTTGGATTACGTCAACTCCGCCCCCATCTCCACCGTCCAGCCTCGCCTCGCTCACAGCCGTCAGATCTGACATTCAGATCTAATCTCATCCGCCCAAAAGCGCCTAATCCTCGACCATTGGATCCAAGCCCATCCGACGTCCCTCATTTAGCCACGTCACCTCTTAACCTCAGCAGCTCGATCTCATTCTCATCCTACGCCTCTCGTTTCCCCACGTCATCCCTTCACCCCTCGCCATTGGATCTCATCCAACTTTTCATCTGGACCACTCATCGGCGTCTAACTCCCCGTCGCTGGATCTAATCTAAGATCTAATCAAAACCTTCCGCTCGCGAGCTCATCCCAGCCGTTGGATCAAAATCCAACGGTCCAACCACCGTCTCCTACCTCCGAAGCCTCTGCTCCCAAGCGTTACAACCCTCGCGCATCCTCCGCCCCCTTCCTTTTCTGGCCAACACCTCCGGCCACCTCTCCCGCTCCTAACGGTCGCCTCACATAGCCAGATCTTCCGCCACCCTCGCGTAACCCCCTCCCTTCCTCGCCATCACACCCACACCATTAAACCCTCGCTCCAAAACGTCCCTCCACCACTGAAACCGCCGCACACCTCCGCCTATAAATCGCCATCTCCACCACCGCTGCACCTCGTCCACCATTGTGGGGCCTCCACCTAGCTTCCTCCGCCCCTCTAGTGACAGCGGAGGGGCGGAATTGTCGAGGCGAAGAAGGTGCTGGTCTGGTGTTGACCCACGGCCTACTCAGCCGTGTTCTGGTGGCTTCGCCACCGACGAGCCCCCTGGAATGATCGACCAGGTCGAGGCGACGACCCCGAGCCTCTCATGGAAGCTCAGCCCAGGTCATATCCTCCACCAAACTCCTCGCTCCGGCGAGGTACTGTTCTTGCTTTTTCTCGCATTTTTCCTGCTTCCTACGACCTTCATCACCATCACCTGATCACTTCCCAACCTTCGCCGCGCACCGCTCATCCTCGCGCCACCCTCCGCGATCACCTCTCCTTTCTCCACAACCATGTCCACCTTCCGTCACCTCCTCCTCTGCTCCGTCAGGGAAGGAGACCCTGGTCCTCCACTCCGATCACTTCACAAGGACCCCACTCCACTCACTACACGCACACGAGCTTTGGATGTCTTCTAACCTTGCAGGTACCCTCAATGATCGGAGCTCGCGCCACCCTGTCGATCGCCACTTTCTCCTCCGACGACCATGCTCCTTCTCGTTACTCCAGATGTCGCCGGAGCTCCACAAGGCCTCCACGATCCTCGCCAGGAGATTACACGCCTTCCTCGACCTTCAGAAGACCTTGCGAGGCTAGGTGGAGCTATTAGCAGCTCGCTGGAGCCTCGCCTTCTCCGGTGGGCTGCGGAGGAAGATGGTGCTACAGGTGCCATCCGATCATCAGGATCGGGCGGCTAGGATGCATCCACGTGTCTACTCAAGTCTCCACCCGAGCCTCCACTCTGAATCTATAGGCTTGGGTGGACCAAACCTAGAGCCAAACCTCCAGCAGCTGCCACGTGGTCCCGAAGCTGAGGGTCCTCCCGAGCCTGGCCCTCGCGTGCGTAGCACGTGAGGAGCTGGGTAATTTGCATGCGAGACCCTGGAGGAATTGTTAATTGCACTTTGGTCCCCAGGCACGTGCCCCCACGTGCGTGCCTGGGTAAATTACAGGGAGACCCTCCAGGTTTTGAAGAATTGCAAATATGCCCCTGCGCGCAATGGAAAAATTATAACTGGGCCCAGGCGGTTTTCTTTATTTGCATTTAGGTCCCTCCAGGGACCTAAATGCAATATTTATCCCTTTATTTTATTGCATTTTTATTACAATTATGCCATTGCACTGTTTTTAGCATAACTTGAGCATCGTAGGTCCAAATTGCATGATTTTAGTGTCGTTTTGATCCTTATTTTGTCCTCTACATTTTAGCATACTTATTTGTCTCATTTGACACTGTTTAAATTTAAGTGATTTTTTATGTGAAAAATGGGACCATGCTCTACTTGTCTTGCTTGATTTGATAACCGATTTTTAATGATGTGTTCAAATTGACTCTAATTTCATTCTATATTCTGTTGCTCACATTTTAGGGTATAATTGTAGGTATTTCTGACATTTTATTCATTATGCATATTCTCTTGCATTGTGTGCCCATGCATCATTTTAACTTGCATAAAAACAAAATAAAAAAATTGCATGCATCATGGCATCGCCTTGTAAATAGCATAGTGCATCATAATTTGCATATAGACCTGAAATTGAAATTAATTGACACTATACCTTCATGAATCGAAATTCAATACTCAGATTAGGCTGTCGTATCCCTATGTTCGACCTTGGTAGACTTGCCAAGCATAAATATTCCACAGCATTCAAAGCCTGTGGTTTTTGCTGAACCAAATTCGCCTCCTGTACTACATCATAATTCCACATTAATATAGAGGTGAATTTAACGTTCATCAAATGGCGCTGTTGCCGGGGATACAGCTTTGCTTAATTTTTGGATTTTGATTTTTTTATTAATTTCAAAAATTTTCAGGTCCTCATTTCATGCATCATTTCTTTACATATCATTTGCTGATTTAATTTCTCCAGGTTTTCTAACGTGTATCTTTTGTGGCAGGGCCCATGGTGATCGAGGACGCTTGATCCTCATGGAGGCGTGAAGTCGGGAACTTCCGCTGAAGAGGTCGCAAAAGAACCTGTGAAGGATTTGGGAGATTGTAGCAGTCAAAATTGCATTGCATTTTGTAAAAAAAAAGTTAACTTGCATCTGCATATTTATTTTCAGTCTTGCATATTGTACAAAAAAAAATCCCCCCTCACACTCACATACACCTACACTGCACATGCACATACTCACCCCACCCTCCCCCTGTATATTTCACTCTCTCTCTATCTCTATCTCTATCTCTCTCTCTCTATGTGTATCTATTTTTCACAAACCCCCTCCCCCTCACCCTTGTATCATAACCCCCCCTAACGCAGACCTTACTTAGGCTATTTGTAGCCTAAGTATAGGGGGACCTGCCTGCTCTTCCATCCCTCGTCCTGTCTTCTTGTACTTAGGCCAATTTTGGCCTAAGTATAGGGGGACCCTCCTCCTCAGTTCCGCTGTATCACCATGTACTTGAACCGAGCCTTGGCTTCATGGCACTTGTGCTATAAGGACATAGCAAATTTTAAGTATAGGGGGGGTATACCGTATACCATTGTATATTTACTTTAGCCTTAGCTCGCGTTTTTAAAACTTTTTAAAATTTTATTTTACGGGCAGGGTTTTGGTAAACTAGTGAACTGAGTAAAAACCTGTTAAAATTTAAAAATTGAGGGATTAATTTTGTAAATATTCATGTAAAAAAATTGTTTTAAAAATCTTTCTTGGAGGTTGACTCTGACTACTAGGTTTAGTAGACATTTTCAGTGAGAGAACCTCGGTCTCCCTTAGCAGAGTGGGTGGTTTAGAGGACATCGCATACGGCCCCGTCCTCAAGTAACACGGGCCTCGGCCCGTACTTACACCCATACTGGCTGAAAGTGTATACTTTTATTTGAGCCTAGGTCAGTCATTGTCTCTCTGAGGAATTAAAAAAATTGAAAATTAAAACCCATAAAAATTTGTAAAAGATAAAAATCACACAAAAATTCACTAACCCAAGGAGTTGGTGTATTCCTGACACATTCACACTCACGCAAGGCTTGAGGATTTTGAGGACACTGGATCTATGGAATCTTGAGAGTCTGAGTTAACATGCCTTAGTCGTTAGGGTTTTCATGACTTAAATATCCACACTCCTCTGGTTTGAAAGATTTGAGTGCTATATTGCACTCTTCATCTCTACCTTTAAGAAAATATGATCAGCACAGTCACTTCCACAACTGCATGATTGATGAGCTGAGATGAGATACCACTTGAGGAACTAGGACCAGAGAAATGAGTTTAAACTCGATCTAATGATATTTAAGGATGGGATAAAGTTAATGAAGGCTTCAGAAAACCTGAGTGTCAGCAAAACCCTAGCTAGTATATGAACAAGATTCATATGCTATCTCTTGGATATTTACCGAAAAGTGCCAGGGTGTGATGAAATTTAAAGGAACTTGTTGATCAGTGTGCGCCAATCTCTTGGTAAAAGCAGTGGAGCTAGCCAACAAAAAAATGAAATGTCAAAGAAAAGCTCTAAATCCAAAGTCAAATTCCAAATGAGATTCCACCAATGGCGAGCGCTCCTAAACATTTTCAAAGTGTCCACTTGGACCAAGCGCTAATTAGGACCAAGGAGTCGGGCTGACACCACAAAAAGGGCCCTGCATCGTAAGCGATACAAGTCTGGGTGTCGAAGGTATCTTAGATACTCAGAAAAGACACACCCCGGTGTATTCCCAGAAAAAGAAGTGCAGACGACTCCAACTCTCTTGACGGACACATTGATCAAGAAAATAATAATATACATGTGTTGAGTAAAAGGCACTCGAGAGGCCCCTTGTTCCAATGTGAGGATGAGAAAATTAAACACAATTCCAGTACCTCCATCATCTAGCCGTCCATCAACATTTCAAAGTCTAACAAACTAATGAGACGGTAGACTGAATCAAGAACATACTTATTCCTTAGTATTGAGGATTAGGTCTAGAGGAAGATCGTTGGGACTGGAACTTTGGGTGATGCATCGACTCGGCTCTCATGAAATGCAGTACATTAAATGTCATATCCTTATATTATATGTACAAAAAGAGAGTCTGATAATCAGAGAAGTTGGATTCCTTCTGACTAAGGCTTGGATAAACCCAGAATTTTAGGATCACTTAGGTCAAGGGTCTTCGAAAGATCAAGCCTTGATTTTTTCACGCACACTGTCAGGAATTAATCCGACTCCTTTATTCCTTAGATGCTCGAGGACGAGCATGGTTTAAGTATAGGAGTATGATGAATCTCGTATTCATCATGCTAAAAGCCACTTATTAAAATCCCTGCTTAAACAAGCCAATAAAAATATCCTCTAATTCTTTATTTTTATCATGTACTATATTGTGTATAAATTACCATTAATTTATTGTATTTAATTTCTCTTATTTTTCTGTATCTATTTACCACTCAAAAACCCCTAAAAATTAGGTATATAACTTGTCTATAAATTACTGACCCTTAAAAAGATAAAAAAATACAAAAAGATCTCAAAACCACAAAACTTGGTATTTTTATCCCCTTAAAAATACCCCCAAAAATAGCTTTTATACAAATGACCTCTTTTGGCTTTTTGACCAACATGAAAGTTGTAGATTTTATCGAGACGAGCAACTTTCATGTTTTGACTTTTTTCAAATTCGGTCTCTAGCTATTTCTTTTCTAATTTTCTTTGTTTTTATTTTTGAATTAATCTGATTGGGCCATATGGCGCCCTCTGGGCCGCCCACGTGGCCTGCTTCATCTCCCGCCACCCGGCCCTCTCCTGGGTAGTTGGATTATGTCAACTCCGCCCCCATCTCCACCATCCAGCCTCGCCTCACTCACAGCCGTCAGATCTGACATTCAGATCTAATCTCATCCGCCCAAAAGCGCCTAATCCTCGACCATTGGATCCATGCCCATCCGACGTCCCTCATTTAGCCACGTCACCTCTTAACCTCAGCCGCTCGATCTCATTCTCATTCTACGCCTCTCGTTTCCCCACGTCATCCCTTCACCCCTCGCCATTGGATCTCATCCAACTTTTCATCTGGACCACTCATCGGTGCCTAACTCCGCGTCGATGGATCTAATCTAAGATCTAATCAAAACCTTCCGCTCACGAGCTCATCCCAGCCGTTGGATCAAAATCCAACGGTCCAACCACCATCTCCTACCTCCGAAGCCTCTGCTCCCAGGCGTTACAACCCTCGCGCATCCTCCGCCCCCTTCCTTTTCTGGCCAACACCTCCGGCCACCTCTCCCGCTCCTAACGGTCGCCTCACATAGCCAGATCTTCCGCCACCCTCGCGTAACCCCCTCCCTTCCTCGCCATCACTCCCACACCATTAAACCCTCGCTCCAAAATGTCCCTCCACCACTGAAACTGCCACACACCTCCGCCTATAAATCGACATCTCCACCACCGCTGCACCTCGTCCACCATTGTGGGGCCTCCACCTAGCTTCCTCCGCCCCTCCGGTGACAGCGGAGGGCGGAATTGTCGAGGCGAAGACGGTGCTGGTCTGGTGTTGACCCACGGCCTACTCAGCCGTGTTCTGGTGGCTCCGCACCGACGAGCCCCCTGGAATGATCGACCAGGTCGAGGCGACGACCCCGAGCCTCTCATGGAAGCTCAGCCCAGGTCATATCCTCCACCAAACTCCTCGCTCCGGCGAGGTACTGTTCTTGCTTTTTCTCGCATTTTTCCTGCTTCCTACGACCTTCATCACCATCACCTGATCACTTCCCAACCTTTGCCGCGCACCACTCATCCTCGCGCCACCCTCCGCGAACACCTCTCCTTTCTCCACAACCATGTCCACCTTCCATCACCTCCTCCTCTGCTCCGTCAGGGAAGGAGACACTGGTCCTCCACTCCGATCACCTCACAAGGACCCCACTCCACTCACTACACGCACACGAGCTTTGGATGTCTTCTAACCTTGCAGGTACCCTCAATGACCGGAGCTCGCGCCACCCTGCCGATCGCCACTTTCTCCTCCGACGACCATGATCCTTCTCGCTACTCCAGATGTCGCCGAAGCTCCACAAGGCCTCCACGATCCTCGCCAGGAGATTACACGCCTTCCTCGACCTTCAGAAGACCTTGCGAGGCTAGGCGGAGCTATCAGCAGCTCGCCGGAGCCCCGCCTTCTCAGGTGGGCTGCGGAGGAAGATGGTGCTACAGGTGTCGTCCGATCATCAGGATCGGGCGGCTAGGATGCATCCACGTGTCTACTCAAGTCTCCACCCGAGCCTCCACTCCGAATCTATAGGCTTGGGTGGACCAAACCTAGAGCCGAACCTCCAGCAGCTGCCACGTGGTCCCGAAGCTGAGGGTCCTCCCCGAGCTTGGCCCTTGCGTGCGTAGCACGTGAGGAGCTGGGTAATTTGCATGCGAGACCCTGGAGGAATTGCTAATTGCACTTTGGTACCCAGACACGTGCCCCCACGTGCGTGCCTGGGTAAATTACAGGGAGACCCTCTTGGTTTTGAAGAATTACAAATATGCCCCTGCGCACAATGGAAAAATTACAACTGGGCCCAGGCAGTTTTCTTTATTTGCATTTAGGTCCCTCCAGGGACCTAAATGCGATATCTATCCCTTTATTTTATTGTATTTTTATTACAATTATGCCCTTGCACTGTTTTTAGCATAACTTAAGCATCGTAGGTCCAAATTGCATGATTTTAGTGTCGTTTTGATCCTTATTTTGTCCTCTACATTTTAGCATACTTATTTGTCTCATTTGACACTGTTTAAATTTAAGTGATTTTTTATGTGAAAAATGGGACCATGCTCTGCTTGTCTTGCTTGATTTGATGACCGATTTCTAATGATGTGTTCAAATTGACTCTAATTTCATTCTATATTCTGTTGCTTATATTTTAGGGTATAATTGTAGGTATTTCTGACATTTTATTCATTATGCATATTCTCTTGCATTGTGTGCCCATGCATCATTTTAACTTGCATAAAAACAAAATAAAAAAATTACATGCATCATGGCTTCGCCTTGTAAATAGCATAGTGCATCATAATTTGCATATAGACCTGAAATTGAAATTAATTGACACTATGCCTTCATGAATCGAAATTCAATACTCAGATTAGGTTCCCGTATCCCTGTGTTCGAACTTGGTAGACTTGCCAAGCATAAATATTCCACAGCATTCAAAGCATGTGGTTTTTGCTGAACCAAATTCGCCTCCTGTACTACAGCATAATTCCACATTATTATAGAGGTGAATTTGACGTTCATCAAATGGCGCCGTTGCCGGGGATACGACTTGCTTAATTTTTGGATTTTGATTTTTTTATTAATTTCAAAAATTTTCAGGTCCTCATTTCATGCATCATTTCTTTACATATCATTTGCTGATTTAATTTCTCCAGGTTTTCTAACGTGTATCTTTTGTGGCAGGGCCCATGGTGATCGAGGACGCTTGATCCTCATGGAGGCGTGAAGTCGGGAACTTCCGCTGAAGAGGCCGCAAAAGAACCTGTGAAGGATTTGGGAGATTGTAGCAGTCAAAATTGCATTGCATATTGTAAAAAAAAAAGATAACTTGCATCTGCATATTTATTTTCAGTCTTGCATATTGTACAAAAAATCCCCCCCCCTCACACTCACATACACCTACACTGCACATGCACATACTCACCCCACCCTCCCCCTGTATATTTCACACACACTCTCTCTCTATCTCTATCTCTCTCTCTATGTGTATTTATTTTTCACGAACCCCCTCCCCCTCACCCTTGTATCATAACCCCCCCCCCAACGCAGACCTTACTTAGGCTATTTGTAGCCTAAGTATAGGGGGGACCTGCCTGCTCTTCCATCCCTCGTCCCGTCTTCTTGTACTTAGGCCAATTTTGGCCTAAGTATAGGGGGACCCTCCTCCTCAGTTCTGATGTATCACCCTGTACTTGAACCAAGCCTTGGCTTCATGGCACTTGTGCTATGAGGACATAGCAAATTTTAAGTATAGGGGGGTATACCGTATACCATTGTATATTTACTTTAGCCTTAGCTCGCGTTTTTAAAACTTTTTAAAATTTTATTTTACGGGCTGGGTTTTGGTAAACTAGTAAGCTGAGTAAAAAACTGTTAAAATTAAAAAATTGAGGGATTAATTTTGTAAATATTCTTGTAAAAAAATTGTTTTAAAAATCTTTCTTGGGGGTTGACTCTGACTATTAGGTTTAGTAGACATTTTCAGTGAGGGAACCTCGGTCTCCCTTAGCAGAGTGGGTGGTTTAGAGGACATCGCATACGGCCCCATCCTCAAGTAACACAGTCCTCGGCCCATACTTACACCCATACTGGCTGAAAGTGTATACTTTTATTTGAGCCTAGGTCAGACATTGTCTCTCCGAGGAATTAAAAAAATTGAAAATTAAAACCCATAAAAATTTGCAAAAGATAAAAAATCACACAAAAATTCACTAACCCAAGGAGTTGGTGTATTCCTGACAAATTCACACTCACGCAAGGCTTGAGGATTTTGAGGACACTGGATCTCTAGAATCTTGAGAGTCTGAGTTAACATGCCTTAGTCGTTAGGGTTTTCATGACTTAAATATCCACACTCCTCTGGTTTGAAAGATTTGAGTGCTATATTGCACTCTTCATCTCTACCTTTAAGAAAATATGATCAGCACAGTCACTTCCACAACTGCATGATTGATGAGCTGAGATGAGATACCACTTGAGGAACTAGGACCAGAGAAATGAGTTTAGACCCGATCTAATGATATTCGAGGATGGGATAAAGTTAATGAAGGCTTCAGAAAACCTGAGTGTCAGCAAAACCCTAGCCAGTATGTGAACAAGATTCATATGCTATCTCTTGGATATTTACCTAAAAGTGCCAGGGTATGATGAAATTTAAAAGAACTTGTTGATCAGTGTGCGCCAATCTCTTGGTAAAAGCAGTGGAGCTAGCCAACAAAAGAAATGAAATGTCAAAGAAAAGCTCTAAATCCAAAGTCAAATTCCAAATGAGCTTCCACCAATGGCGAGCGCTCCCAAACATTTTCAAAGTGTCCACTTGGATCAAGCGCTAATTAGGACCAAGGAGTCGGGCTGACACCACAAAAAGGGCCCTGCATCATAAGCGATACAAGTCTGGATGTTGAAGGTATCTTAGATACTCAGAAAAGACACACCCTGGTGTATTCCAAGAAAAACAAGTGCAGACGACTCCAACTCTCTTGACGGACACATTGATCAACAAAATAATAATATACATGTGTTGAGTAAAAGGCACTCGAGAGGCCCCTTGTTCCAATGTGAGGGTGAGAAAATTAGACACAATCCCAGTACCTCCATCATCTGGCCGTCCATCAACATTTCAAAGTCTGACAAACTAATGAGACGGTGGACTGAAGCAAGAACATACTTATTCCCTAGTATTGAGGATTAGGTCTAGAGGAAGATCTTTGGGACTGGAACTTTGGGTGATGCATCGACTCGGCTCTCATGAAATGCAGTACACTAAATGTCATATCCTTATATTATATGTACAAAAAGAGAGTCTGATAATCAGAGAAGTTGGATTCCTTCTGACTAAGGCTTGGATAAACCCAGAATTTTAGGATCACTTAGGTCAAGGGTCTTCGAAAGATCAAGCCTTGATTTTTTCACGCGCACTGTCAGGAATTAATCCGACTCCTTTATTCTTTAGATGCTCGAGGACGAGCATGGTATAAGTATAGGGGTATGATGAATCTCGTATTCATCATGCTAAAAGCCACTTATTAAAATCCCTGCTTAAACAAGCCAATAAAAATATCCTCTAATTCTTTGTTTTTATCATGTACTATATTGTGTATAAATTACCATTAATTTATTGTATTTAATTTCTCTTATTTTTCTGTATCTATTTTACCACTCAAAAACCTCTAAAAATTAGGTAGATAACTTGTCTATAAATTACTGACCCTTAAAAAGACAAAAAATACAAAAAGATCTCAAAACCACAAAACTTGGTATTTTTATCCCCTTAAAAATACCCCCAAAAATAGCTTTTGTACAAATGACCTCTTTTGGCTTTTTGACCAACATGAAAGTTGTAGATCTCATCGAGACAAGCAACTTTTATGTTTTGACTTTTTTTAAATTCGGCTTCTAGCTATTTCTTTTCTAATTTTCTTTGTTTTTATTTTTGAATTAATCTGATTGGGCCACGTGGCGCCCTCTGGGCCGCCCACGTGGCCCGCTTCATCTCTCACCACCTGGCCCTCTCCTGGGCCATTGGATTACGTCAACTCCGCCCCCATCTCCACCGTCCAGCCTCGCCTCGCTCACAGCCGTCAGATCTGACATTCAGATCTAATCTCATCCGCCCAAAAGCGCCTAATCCTCAACCATTGGATCCATGCCCATCCAACGTCCCTCATTTAGACACGTCACCTCTTAACCTCAGCCGCTCGATCTCATTCTCATCCTACGCCTCTCGTTTCCCCACGTCATCCCTTCACCCCCTCGCCATTGGATCTCATCCAACTTTTCATCTGGACCACTCATCGACGCCTAACTCCCCGTCGCTGGATCTAATCTAAGATCTAATCAAAACCTTCCGCTCGCGAGCTCATCCCAGCCGTTGGATCAAAATCCAACAATCCAACCATCGTCTCCTACCTCTGAAGCCTCTGCTCCCAGGCGTTACAACCCTCGTGCATCCTCCGCCCCCTTCCTTTTCTGGCCAACTCCTCCGGCCACCTCTCCCGCTCCTAACGGTCGCCTCACATAGCCAGATCTTCCGCCACCCTCGCGTAACCCCCTCCCTTCCTCGCCATCACTCCCACACCATTAAACCCTCGCTCCAAAACGTCCCTCCACCACTGAAACCGCTGCACACCTCCGCCTATAAATCGCCATCTCCACCACCGCTGCACCTCATCCACCATTGTGGGGCCTCCACCTAGCTTCCTCCTCCCCTCCGGTGACAGCGGAGGGGCGGAATTGTCGAGGCGAAGACGGTGCTGATCTGGTGTTGACCCACGACCTACTCAGCCGTGTTCTGGTGGCTCCGCCACCAACGAGCCCCCTGGAATGATCGACCAGGTCGAGGCGACGACCCCGAGCCTCTCATGGAAGCTCAGCCCAGGTCATATCCTCCACCAAACTCCTCGCTCCAGCGAGGTACTGTTCTTGCTTTTTCTCGCATTTTTCCTACTTCCTACGACCTTCATCACCATCACCTGATCACTTCCCAACCTTCGCCGCGCACCGCTCATCCTCGCGCCACCCTCCGCGAACACCTCTCCTTTCTCCACAACCATGTCCACCTTCCGTCACCTCCTCCTCTGCTCCGCCAGGGAAGGAGACCCTGGTCCTCCACTCCGATCACCTCACAAGGACCCCACTCCACTCACTACACGCACACGAGCTTTGGATGTCTTCTAACCTTGCAGGTACCCTCAATGACCGGAGCTCGCGCCACCCTGCCGATCGCCACTTTCTCCTCCGACGACCATGCTCCTTCTCGCTACTCCAGATGTCGCCGGAGCTCCACAAGGCCTCCACGATCCTCGCCAGGAGATTACACGCCTTCCTCGACCTTCAGAAGACCTTGCGAGGCTAGGCGGAGCTATCAGCAGCTCGCCGGAGCCCCGCCTTCTCCGGTGGGCTGCGGAGGAAGATGGTGCTATAGGTGTCGTCCGATCATCAGGATCGGGCGGCTAGGATGCATCCACGTGTCTATTCAAGTCTCCACCTGAGCCTCCACTCCGAATCTATAGGCTAGGGTGGACCAAACCTAGAGCCGAACCTCCAGCAGCTGCCACGTGGTCCCGAAGCTGAGGGTCCTCCCGAGCCTGGCCCTCGCGTGCGTTGCACGTGAGGAGCTGGGTAATTTGCATGCGAGACCCTGGAGGAATTGCTAATTGCACTTTGGTCCCCAGGCACGTGCCCCCACGTGCGTGCCTGAGTAAATTACAGGGAGACCTCCAGGTTTTGAAGAATTGCAAATATGCCCCTGCGCGCAATGGAAAAATTACAAGTGGGCCCAGGCGGTTTTCTTTATTTGCATTTAGGTCCCTCCAGGGACCTAAATGCAATATTTATCCCTTTATTTTATTGCATTTTTATTACAATTATGCCCTTGCACTGTTTTTAGCATAACTTGAGCATCGTAGGTCCAAATTGCATGATTTTAGTGTCGTTTTGATCCTTATTTTGTCCTCTACATTTTAGCATACTTATTTGTCTCATTTGACACTGTTTAAATTTAAGTGATTTTTTATGTGAAAAATGGGACCATGCTCTGCTTGTCTTGCTTGATTTGATGACCGATTTTTAATGATGTGTTCAAATTGACTCTAATTCATTCTATATTCTGTTGCTCACATTTTAGGGTATAATTGTAGGTATTTCTGACATTTTATTCATTATGCATATTCTCTTGCATTGTGTGCCCATGCATCATTTTAACTTGCATAAAAACAAAATAAAAAAATTGCATGCATCATGGCATCGCCTTGTAAATAGCATAGTGCATCATAATTTGCATATAGACCTGAAATTGAAATTAAATGACACTATGCCTTCATGAATCGAAATTCAATACTCAGATTAGGCTGTCGTATCCCTGTGTTCGACCTTGGTAGACTTGCCAAGCATAAATATTCCACAGCATTCAAAGCCTGTGGTTTTTGCTGAACCAAATTCGCCTCCTGTACTACAGCATAATTCCACATTGTTATAGAGGCGAATTTGACGTTCATCACTGGCCAAGGCCGCGATGCCCCCTCGCGTGGACCTACGTGCCCGAGCGCCACCACCGCCTCCTCCCTTCACGTTCGTCCACAGCTACTACCCTTCACCGCCAAGAGGCAACTCCACCAGACGACCAGCCGCCAGCACCGCCTCCCTCCGCCCCTCGTGTGCCTCCAGCACGCTGCAAGATCTGTCATCATCCCCATCCGCGCGCTCGCGCCGCCTCTACGCGGCCCTTGCCCTCCGACCAACCACCGCTCCTGCCACCCCTCCTCGCAGCTCAAGAGCAGTTGTTTGGCCGACGCCGCTTCCACATAGCGTGGCCGAACCCGCGCCGCCTTCCCAGTCGACCCCTCAGCCATGCCAGCACGCCCCAGCACCGCCCTCCACTCCCGCTGCCCCACGGCAGTCCGCCGCGCGTACGGCCGCGCGCTCCACTCGTTGCGCCTCGTCGTTGCCAGCCTTCCTCCCGCGTGGCTTCTCTCTCACCGTCCGCCACGCTGCCGTACTGTGCGGCCGTCAGCCCCGCGCGCCTCTGCTCCATGTCGCGGTCGCCAACTCCATGCCGCCTTGCCCTGCCCGCACGTCCCTCGTGTCTGCCCTAGGCGTGGGAAGAGGTGGGTTCCATTCTTGGAACCCACATCATGTTATTTTTTATTTCATTTTTTTGTGAAAATTGCACTATCTTTCCTTTACGTTTCTCTATTTGCAAAAGTGTCCTTAAGCACAGTTTGTTTATTTATTTTCAATTTCTGTATTGCAAAGATATCCCTGACCTTGATCATTAATTTGGACATCAGTTTTGCATCATTTTTTAATAAAAAATATAATTTTGCAGAGCGTTTAATTCTTTATCTCGTGGATATTTAATTAGATTTTTGCAAGCATTGGGTAATTAAATAAAATAAGTTTGGTGAAAAATTGGATATTTTACCCATTCTGTGATCTGTAATTTATACTAAATTAAATAAGGATTTTTACACCCATAACCTTGAGTAATTCTGCAATTACAATCATAACCCTGTGTAATCATGAATTACATGAGAAACCCTATATAGTTACTCCGTCTCACACTCATAACCCTCCGTTAATTTAATATGTTGACTCAACCATATAAATGAGTTAATCTAACTCATCTTCAATCCAATGGTAAGGAAATAAACAAAAAAAATATCATCTCCCTTCCAGCTCACCCACCGTCCACCTCAACCTCCCCTTTCCAACCTCCTCCCCTTCCCCCACCGCCGACCGACCATATCCAACGTCCCTGCCACACACCTCAACCTGCAGGGATGGTACGAATACGGGCGCCGGACCAGAGGAGCTACAAACTGGAGGACTGGAGGAGTTTGCAGCAATGAGGCTCCCAGAAGACGTGCAGGGGCTCGGATCTTGCGAGGTATCCATGTTTTATGTTATGGTTTGCAGGCTCTTGGGATTCTATATCAATAACTATACCGCATTGCAAGTAACTTTGTGTTCCTTCATCGAAATGATCATTAGTATTAACTGATGCTAATTGTGGGATTTTCCTGTGGTGAACAGAACACGCTCGACAGGGGGGTCGTGCACGCATGCCACGCCGGCAGGGTGGTCCACTTTCTGGAAGGGCTGACGCACAATGAGGTTGGTCCCATCGACGTGGACCGGATCGATATTGTGTGGGAGGCAGCGATGCGTCATGGACTCCGACCAGTCGAGGTGCGGCCATCTCAAATGACCACCAATGGCGATTCGCGGGGTGGGGGGTTCGAGCAAGGGAGGAGGTGGAGGTGGCGGGGTGGGTTTCGAGCAGGGGACGAGGTGGCCCGAGGGGCTTCGAGGAGCAGGGGCGGTGCAGCTTCGGCACGTGCGGGTGGTGTTGCTTCGAGGACGAGCACAGGGCGGAGTAGCTCGGCGGCGGCGGGGTCTCGAGCAACTCGACCTGTGGGGGGGAGGGAGAGGGAGGGGGATGGAGAGAATGATGGCACGTTATTGCAAATAAAAATGACTTTTGGGGATAGTTTTGTCTTTGTCAACGGAAACCGTCAAATATAACGGTATCTCAAACGGAATATAACTCAGGGTTATCTCATGTAAGGGTTAAGCATTATTCGGGGTTTCTCATGTAATTCATGATTATACAGGGTTATGATTGTAATTGTGGAATTACTCAGGGTTATGGGTGTAAAAATCCCAATTAAATATTACTTCAAAAATTGTGAAAAAATTAGAGATAATGCGCATGAATATGCTTTAAGTTCTATCCAAATTTTGTCTAAATTGGAATTGTCTTTTGTTCGAGATAAATAGTTGAGTGATTTCTGTAATTGATTTTTAATTAAATCTATGAATATCATTTTGTGAAATTTCAACTCTCCTGAATTGTTGATTAAACATCTATTTGAGATAATTTTACTTCTGGATGATTTTATTTTGTGGATTAATTAGGAATTAAATACTAACAATCACTTTGTTTTCATTAAAAAATAATAAAGTGCCAGAAAATTCCAAAAAAATAGTGTGGCTTCCTTTCATCATATTTAAATTCCAGTAAAATTTTCATAATCTTTGCATTTCAGTTGCATAAGAAATTGCATAAAAATACCAAAAAATTGCATTTTTTCATTGTTGCATCTTAAGTCCAAAAATTTCAAAAAAAACATTTTACATTTGTCATTGGATTAGGTTTATAGAAAAAAATAAAATTTAGATGAATTTAGATTAATTTCATATTAGAATTAATTTGACTAAGTTGCATGTTTTCTTAATACCTAGTTCATCCAAGGTCGTGCATTTGCATTTTTATCGCATAAAAAAATTAAAAAAATCTCATTTGGATGAGAGAAAAGCGAGAATTAAGTCACACAGACTAGATGGGTAAGATGGGCTATGATACTATTCCTTGAATGTCAGTTGCATATTCGATTTCCCACGGTAGTTATCATCAATATACTGATTCTTTGATATTTATCGGTACACGAGAACATGTGGAACATATGTGTACTCTAGTCTTATTGATATAAACTTTTGAGCTATATTGCATATCTTACTCGGTGGTTCCGTCTGTGGAAGCAAATCCTCTGCTGTAGAGTTCTACAGCAGGACCTGTTGTAACTCCTTTTTTGTTTTATGAGAAAATCATTTCAAAAATTGAACCATAGGGATGGAATCTATGTTCAATATTCTACTCATCCATCAAGTTTCATTTTGATCCAAGGTTCTACCTATTTTATGACGAAGTCAAATATAAATGATTTTTGAGTCCAACCCATGTTCATTTTTATGACCTTTGCGATAAAATAGATAGGAACCTTGGATCAAATCGAAACTGGGTGCATATATAGAATAATAAACACCATGCATGGTTGCCATCTTTGTAACATTTTCTCAAAAAATCAAAAACATGTTACAATAGAACCATTTACATCAGAGGATCTGCATTCTTTTTGGTACATGTATGTCCTCAAGGCCCGAGAGAGCCGGTCCTCTGCTGTGGTGTTGTCCCTGCTGTAGGCGTGAGAGCCGCTCGATCTTGATCGAGCAGTTCACACGATTTTGCACGGTACATGCCTACAAAAGTGCAAAATCATGTGAATCCCTCGATTAAGATCGAGATGCAGCAAAGTCGGCTGCACTCCATAGTCTAGCAGAGGATCCTCTCTAACATCATATATGCCAAAAAGATCACACAAAGAGACAGCAAAAGGGGTAATTTCAATTATCAATACCATGCTCAAAATGTACGAAATCTCGGCAACTCCATCATAATCCCAGCTCCCAGTGCTTTCAATCAATATTAAGGGTACGATCGCGTGTATCCGACGTAAGAAGCCAAGCCTGACGTCGATACTTGTAATGTGCCGACGTTTACGAAGAGCCGGAATCGTTGGTCGTACCTGTACACACAGGCGACGTTGTCACCGTCGAGCAGATAGACGGAGTCCTTCTCGACCATCCACATCGCCTCCGCAGGTACCACAGCGCAGGTGGTGTTGCCGCACAAGGACCTCCGCTTTAGAAGCAAAGACCGGCCACCAAGCTCCGTCCGGCTCTCCAACTCCGTGCCCCTTACTTCCCACACTCGGAGCCCTCTTCTTGCCGCTTCCTCGATGAGAACCCACATCTTGTCATCGCACCCAGCAAGGAAGACCGTTCGCTTGGGGATCACCTTCCAAATCTTTACACAGCGCCTGCTGTCGAAGGAGAACACGACTAGGCCGTCTACCGTGATCACCCAGAGCTGTCGTCCTCCGTGGAAGGCCAAGTCGAAGAAGCACCGGCTCCGGCAACGGAAAGGCCTCCACCCGAAACCAAGATGCCGCGGCTTGCACATGAGGACGCCGGAGCCACAGACGAAGACGGCGACGATGCACTCGTCGGAACGCGGATCCGCGGACAACACAGCCTTGTTGATCACCTGCCGTCGTTCGAACTCGGGAAGTTGGATTCGATCGCCCAAGATGCGGTTGAAGAGGTACAATCTCTGCGGCATTGGGTCCGCGATCACCAGCCATCCCTGGAAGAATCCGACGCAGTTGACCCTCGGCTCGCCTGCCTTCATGCCACGAAGCCGAAGGCCGTAATTATGGCGTGAGGCGGCTTGTAAGAAGCGGCGGAGGAGTTGATGTGGGTTGTTGCAGGGAACCCAGCAGATGGATTTGGAGGAAGGTGGGTTGTCTATCATGGCGTACCCGTGCAAGAGCTTGCAGGCTGCTCCCATGCGGACGTGATCCCGTAGATCGAGAAGCGAGAATATGATATGCAGGAGATCGTCAGGGACCTGCAGCAATGGACATCTTTGGTTGCTGCTGCTGCTGTTGGCCCTAACAGCAGCGGCACACCTCTTCTTCCGCAGCGGCTGCACCATCTCATGTGGCTGGGGAGGGAGGAAGGTGAAAAAATATTTATTATATATTTATGGGGAGGGAGTCGTTGCATTGATACATAATATATTTCAAGATCCAACGGTTTGAAGTAACTAACAAAGGATGGGATTTTTCTTTCTATAACTATAATAACTTCCGTTCGTTCGAAATAGGATAAGATAAAGCTGCATAGGAAAGTTAGACGGGGAACGGAACAGCACCTGCTGTAACGTCCGCATAGGGATGGATGTGATCGGTACCCGCTCACCCGCCGGCGCCTTCGGATGTGCATCGTACGGCCCCTGAATGTTACAATATTTGCTGTAACAGCAAGGATCCGTTAGAGCGGCTTGCTGTGTAGCAGAGTCTGCTGTAGACAAAAAGGGCCACCAAAATCCTGATTTTGTGTGCACCCCTCATCATGATCGAACGACTTCTGTGTACGGCAGACTCTGCGTTACAACAGTCTGGGATCCGTTTCCTGTTTACATGTATACATGTGATATAGCTCTTAGCAAAAGGTGTTACCTAAAAATTGATGGGAGACGGCAATAAATTGTACCGTCAATTCTTTTTATTACATAGAAATAGATGTGATGTACACGTATATCAATAATTAGTGATATTTACACCTATAACCCTGTGTGCACCTCCGCAAGTCAGCCTCAAGTCGGATCTCTCCCATGCGTACACCTACGCCACCCACCCCCGTCGCTGCCTGCCGCCCTCCGTGAAAGACCCCACCGTCTACTACAAGCTCGAGGATCGAACCCACCTCCTTCTCTCCATCTTTTCTTTTTTTGGATTAATCTCAGCCGTTAGATCACGGATTGGGCTAGATTAACTCAGCTATCTGATTGAGTTAATGAACTAAACTAACGGAAGGTTATGGATGTAAAATGGAGCGGTTATTCAGGATCTTGGGTGTAATTAGTGATTATCAAGGGTTCTTATGATAATTACGAAATTACTCAAGGTTATAGGGTTATAGGTGTAAATATCTCTGATTATTATGTTACGTATAAGTATTAAAACATGAGCTTTTAGCGAGTTGCTTTTATGGAAACTCTCAATTGATAACATTGCTTTGGAAAATCAAGTAGTTTTTTGTCGTGGAGAAAATTTGGAGTTGTTGCATTTGCGATCAAGTAATTTCTTCTTGTTCGTAGATCAACTGAACATATTTTCTATATTTTTAATAAATCACTACAACAAATTTGGATGAAATATTGAATTTTTTTCAAAATTCGTCACTAAATCAACCATCTTTAAATATATAACGATGACATTATTCGTTGCGAAATTATTTTTTATACTTGAAATCAACGACAAAATCATGTATATTGTTATATCATTAGCAACGGTCAATGTAACGGCGCTTATCCGATGTTATTTTTCAAAATTTTAATCACTACATTTTAAACAAAAAATTAGTAACAATTAGTTGATTTTTTTGAAAAATAGTAATAGATAAGCATTGTTATATGGATTAGTAACAATTACTTGAATTTTTGAAAAATAGTAATAGATAAGCATTGTTATATGGACCGTCACTGATAATATATCGACGAATATAATATTCGTTGTTAATTTCAAATATAAAAAATATTTTGCGATGAATAATATTGTCATTGTATATTTAGCAACTGATTTAATGGCATATTTTGGAAAAATATCTCTATAGCTCAATTTTGTTAATCTCGAAGGAACCATAAATGCAAATGCAGAACAAGGTCAAAAATGAAATATGCGTCGGGATGCATCGATGTTAAAAAGATATGCTATTCGATTGGCTTTGCAATTCTTTAAACTAAAAAAGTAACAATGATTAGTTAAAGTTTAAGAAAAAGCAACGGATAAACGTTGCTATATGAACCACCGTTAAAGAAAAAGCAACGGATTTGGCATTCATCGTCATGCCTCTCCGAGATATTCCAATATCAATTATGCTCCTCTCTTTTTGGGAATATCAATTCCATCTATAACTTCTTCCACCGTGATCACATGTGCCCTTATGTTAGTCCGATTGCCAATTAGTTGAACTAACTCATGATTTATTCAAACCATTGTGTAGTTAAGAGGGGCATAATAGGGGAAAAAACAATAAATTCTACGTAACATTGTGCTTGTTTGACTTTATTACTTACAACGATCTAGGTCATTATGTCCAGTCCATCTGCACCTATCAGTGGATATTTGAGAAAACCAACATTTGGTAACAGAGCATCGCTCGTGTAAAGGAAATCACCCTCTAATGCACACATGGACAACATTTCATCATGATTGGAGGGAAGCTCTATAGTTCGTTTGCATCTCTTCAGGTGGACAAACTACTAAAATTACATTAAAATAAATAATGTATTGTAATAATAGAGCTAAACATACTTATAATATACCTATATACTATGTATATATAATTATTTAAGTACATGATTAAAATAAAAAAAATACAGTAAAATGCGTAAATGTGTATTTAAATAACTTATAAAAATGTAGAATAAGTGTATTAAATACAAAATATAAATTACAAAATCAAATAAGATGCATAATATATAAGTAAATATACCTACAATTATACATGCACTTAATACATGATAAATTAATGTAAAAATAAATAAAAATCATTATAAAATAATACATAAAATTTTCAAATTTTAAGGGAAAAATAATAAAATTATTTACTACTTCTTTTCTAGTTATTTTTGTATTTTATCTCTATTTTGTCGCGTTGCAGGCTAACGTGGACCAATGAGGAGGCAGGGATTGCTGACCTCGGTCAACACCCCTACCCCTCCTTGGACCGCTCCAAGATGTACACCTTCCTTTCTTCTCTTATTTTTGGGGATCAGATCAAGCCCTAGCACCCTTCGATTCCTTCTGCAAATTTTGTCATCTTCCAATGTTCTTTCACGTGGACCCATGTTCTGATCGAGTGAACTTTTGGGTCACGTGAAAACCCTAGGTCAAGGGCACCCAGTATAAAACTCCTACTTTGCCTCCATTCGAAATTTGATCTCGTTCTAACCTCGAAATCCCCTGACTTTCCTTGTGACCAAGCTTGTAAGTGACAACATCATCCTCGTTGGAGTCTTTAGCGTGGAGGAAGAGGTCCGGAGGCGGAGATCCAAGCTCGCCAGAGACCTTCAGGCAGAGCTCCACCTTGGCTCCTTGTTCATCAAGCTTAGCCATGGTTTTCTTACTCTTTTCATTAAGTAGTAATAGTCTCACTTAGGTTTTAGTTTTGCTTAAATTCATCTTGTATTTTGTTAAATTCTGAAGTCGTAGTTCGTCAGAGCTTCAGCTCCGTCCATTGTTTCACCATGCTCCAACTGTCATCTGCCTCGTCTGACCACTCCATTTCCTTCCCCATCGCATTCCCTACATCACGCGCACCTCCATCCACTGCGATCTTCTCCAGATCGAGCAATCGGTGCTCCTCCTCCGTCGTTCGCCAAAGCACTTCAGTTACACCCTATTTTCGCTCATTTCTACCATGAATCAAGCCACGATCCTTTGCTTTTTTGTTTCCGATCTAACCCCGCAGGTCCAGCACTTGAGGATCGAATTCAGATCGATTTTTGCATGATTTGAGGTATTTCTGGAGCTTCGACTTCTCGAGCCTTCCAGGCCCCCGTCGATGGGTCCTAGATCCTTCTGAGTTGTCTAGCCGATGCAGATCACCTCCATCTTCCTTTTGCACCGCCGGCGAGCCTCCCAAGTGCTCGGAGTCAATGGGGAACTTGGATCGATGTTCACCAACTGGATGTTCTTCCTTGTTCTTCTTGGTGGGCTCTCAACCGTCGGATCAAGACTCTCCTCCGGACGCTACAACTACCGTTGGATGCCGGAGCCAACCTGCGTCAGATCAAGACCCGAGATCTAATCTCGGCTGCACATACACGAACCATCATCGTGCAACCTGGAGGTGACCATGTCTAAGTGGGAGCGCCTCAGTCGTCGATCAGCGCCTTGAGGGGTATTTTACACCCTACCCCTCCATTTTTGGATTTACTTTTTATTCCTTAAATATTCGTCTGTAATTCAAATAATTTAGTAATATTTGCATAAATATCCTTGCACTTATTTTGTTTTCTTTAAGGTCCTATCCACGTCAGCTCACATGCGTCTATTCGTGAGGGTACAGAACATTTTGCGGAGGACCCCCTACAGGTTTGTGTTATTATTTAGTTCAAGAACTTTTTTTATTCTAGTGTCATGTTTTTAGGAAAAATGTAGTCAAGTCCTATAACTTTTTGAATATTACAAATATACCCCTACCAGTATGTATTGAATTCAATGTTCTGGGATTTTTGCACATAAACCTTGGATTGGTGAAATGTGCTATAGAATGCTTTTGTTTTATTTTAATTATATTTAGGTCCTTATTAGAATAATTAATTTTATTTCTTGCATGTGCGTTATTAAATAACATTTTCCATCTAAAATTCTTAGGAAAATTATTTTAAGAGCTTGGGATTCGATGAATCTGTGATTCATCACTCTAAAAGTTGAAAATAGAGCTTTGTGCCAAAGTAATTAGCAGCATATTTCTACTTATATTGCATAATTAACATTCATGCATGCAAAATAATATCTGCATTTTAGCATTCATATTTGCATTAAATAAGAAGTCCAATTCACTTGTAACAATCACCTGTAAATACCATATCCATATATATTTTATACTAACTTCAAATCCAATAAAATGAACTCTATAGTGTATATATTACTAACACTAATAAAGAAAAAATATCAAAAAAACTAGCTTGTAAAATTGACCAATACAACCCGAGTCCAGGTTTGAAACTAGGAGCCTTAAAATGCACATATCTCTCTCACACAGTGTCTGATTTTGGTCTACTCACTTTTAAAGTAATATACATTCAAAGACCTTCAAAAGAATACCAATTTCATTAAAATCGGAGATCGTATGTGAAACTTGGATTTTGGGCCCCTATTGTATATTGTACATATTGACCTTTTTGCCCTTGTATTTTATCCTTTTATTTCCTTAATTATAAAAAATAAAAAAAAGATTAAGTTGTAAATATTCCTTCCATATTTTCTCTATTTTTATTTTGATTTCTCTCTTATTTAAAAATGACAAAAAATTGCAAAAGATAAAAATGTGGTATTTTATACCTTTAAGATACCATCCAAAAATACACTTTGTATATATGGCTTCTTTTGATTTTCGATTCTTCACGAAAGTTGTAGATCTCATCGAGACAAGCAACTTTCATGTTGATCACTTTTTCATTTAATCTCTTTTGTTATGTCTTTTTTATTTTCTTTACATTTAATTTTTATTTTTCTAGATGCGACAAAAGGCAGCTCCTGGAGCTGCCACGCGTCACCACATTTTTTATTATTTTCGGATTTTATTTTATTTTATTAATTATTATTATTTATTTTAATTAATTATTTATTTATATTTAATTAATTAATTAATTAATTTATTCTACTTTTATTTTCTCTTTATTTAGTAGCCTACTTATATTACTTTATTTTTTGTTCCTCTTTTTACTTCTTCTTCTTTACTTGTCTTCCACTCCAAGCCATCAACTCCCCACTCCCCCACTTTCTCCATCTCTTTTCCAACTTACTGCTCCTCTTTATATTCACATCTCCTCCATCATTTTTCATGATCCGTCATTCCGTATTCCAACGAAAAAGAGAGCGAGCTTGGAGTGTTTCCGTCGGTGACAACGACCTAACATCATCCTCGAGCAACGACCTCTCCACGGTGAGATCCAAGGTGGTCTTAACCACTTCGTCGCATCCATCCCACACAGGACACTGCTCAAGATTCGGAGGCCGCCATCTCCTTGAAGCGACGATCATCGAAGTCGAAGTTTATCTCCTCCCCCACAGGCGACAACGTCCACCCGTCACAGGTAAATCTCTCTATCTTCACTTCATCAATTTTTTATCCAACATCTATTGTTAGTCTTGTGCATCTTCATTACATTTTCACCATCATCTTATTCAAAGATCCACAATCACCACAACGTCCCCGCCTCATAATCATATTTTTTACATCATCATCACAAATCATTCATCATCACCACTATTCATTTCAATTTTTATTCATGTTTACAAAAAAATTACAACAAAAAAATTTGAAAAAAAACACAAAAAAACTGCACGTCTAGGCCGGCCTGCTCCAGAACGTCGCCACGCCGACGCCTCCATCCTCGAGCAGTCCCGGCCACGCCGCCCCAGCCAGCCCCCCCCACCCCCCCGGCCAAGGCCGTGATGCCTGCCCGCGTGGACCTGCGTGCTCGAGCGCCGCTGCCGCCTCCTCCCTTCACGGCCATTCACAGCCACAACCCTTCACCGCCAAGAGGCGACTCCACCAGACGACCAGCCGATAGCGCCGCCTCCCTCCGCCCCTCGCGTGCCTCCAGCGTGTCGTAAGATCTGCCATCATCCCCGTCTGCATGCTCGTGCCGCCTCTATGCGGCCCCTTCCCTCCTGATTAACACATGTGTATCGGGGTCTAAATGTGTCTCACACAGGGTGGAGACACGGTCGCTGTGGCGACCATCGGTAAACCCGTATTAAGTCAACAATTAACCCACAACAAAACAAGCAATGAAAGTAAATGTGCGGAGTTAAAATTTATTATGACTCTACAACAAAAATGTGTATAGGTGCAAGTATGTGTAGAGTGTCAAACACAGGGAACAAGCAGGATAGATCGGGAAATAAGCTTAAGAATGAGAGTGATCAAATGTCTACAAATGTGTTATTTTTGTGGGTTTTTCATTTTTATTTTTTTATTTAGTTTTTGATTTTATAATTTTATATTTTAATTTTTAATTTACTATTTTGTATTTTCTTTTTAGATTTTATATTTTTTAAATTTAAAAATAATATATATATAAAATAAGAAAAGAGAGAGATAAGGTATTTATAAAAATATGTAAAACTAAGCAAAATTCAGGAAATGAAATATTTTGGGGATTTTTATATTTTTGTAATGTTTTTATGATTTTTATATTTTTCCTATTTTTTTGGTATTTTTAAACTCAAAAATACTGAAAATAGTAAATAAACTAAAAGGTTGAAACTAAAATGAGCATGAAAAATATCAAACAGAGTCCAAAATTCCTCAAATTAATTTTAAAATAAATATAACAAAACAGAGAAAATTCAGATATAAAAACTATTTTTTTAGGATTTTTATGGAATTTTTAAATTTTTATGAAGATTTAAGAGGTTTTATTATTTTTAAGGGTTTTCTTTTGATTTTTTTTTATGATTTTTGGTCTGAAGTTAAAAAACACAAAATAAACAGAATATAATTTTTTTTGGAATTTTTCAAGGGGTTTTGATAATTTTTATGTATTTCCTAATGCAGATAGTAGAGAAAATGCATGTTTTTGAATTTTATAAATATGAAAATGCAATAAAAATGTAAAATAAAAATATGGCATGAAAGATAAACAAAACATGAGCTTATGTTAATTTTTTTGGAATTTTTAGGATTTTATAGATGCATGAAATAAATGCAAACAACAAAGAGAAAAATCAACACTAGCAGGGTATTTTTGTAATTAGTCAAAAAGTCTAGGGGCAAAAATGTAATTTTTTTACATAATTATAAAGAATTAAAGTATTTCTGGACTAAATTTAAATAGCCAAAAGCGAAAGGATATCCTTGCAAAATCTCCAAAGTCCACGTGCCAGAACACGTGATCTGGCGAGGACCTAAATGCAAATAACAAAATCAGTAGGGGCTATATTACAAATATTCCATAAATTTTACACTGGATATGAAAATTTCGATACTAAATGGAAATAACAAAACCCGCAAGGGGGCCTCTGCAAAATGTCCACCATCCCACGTGCACGAGTCACATGAGGTGACGTGGACAGGGACCTGTTCGCAAATATGAAAAGTCTGGGGGTCTTTTTTGTAAATATTACAAAAATTATAAATGCAGATGATAGATTTAATGTACTAATTAATAAATACAAAATAGGCTAAGGTAATGAATGCAAAATACCCAAAGCCCGGGGATCCGACGACTGAGATGAATCACTTATGCCACGTGTCCGCACGCGGTCCCACGTTACCCCTTCGCACGAACGGCTGCGATTAGCTGATCCACGACACGATCAACGTTCGAGGTATTAATTATATAGGTATGTATACATGTATTATACCTATGTGTTGTATACATGTATTTTATTTTTTTATTTTCTTTAGTGTTTTATTCTGATTTTAATGTACACATATATTATAAATAATATTTTCAAAATTATAATAATATAAAATTGTAAAAATAATGAATAATAAATAAAATGAACATTTTAATCTATACAAGTATACAATAGGGGTCCAAAACTCAACTTTCAAACCATAGCTCCACAAAATACGAAACCACCTTCATTAAATAGCTTATTGAAAGTTATATACAATTAAAGTGATTTTGATACATTTCGAGCTTTTATTTGAGAGATACAGGTCTGGGAAGTTGGGATTCTGGAATCTTATTCAGGTTATAACTTTTTATCTATATATTATTTTTATGTGAAATGAATTTTGTATTTTTCTGTATTTAATTATCTACAACTTTCATGTATAAAGTTTCTTTATTTGGAGTATAAAAAGTAGAACTAAAAATAGGTCTCAAAATGAATAAAGAATGAATTAAGTAAAAGGGAATTTTATGGGTATTTTGGCCCTTATCTCCCCCTACTTTATTCCTTGTCGATCTAGTCATCGAGATGCCTAGGTCTCAGGGTTTCATGTCATAAAATATTTGTAATATTTTATTTTTTTTTCTTTTCTTTTCTTTATTCTATAATTTTGGCTTTAAAAACAGTATTTTATACAATATTTACACAAATATGCATGGATGATAAAATGCCTAAATTAAGCCTATTTACACGCATTTACTAGGGTTTTAGAGCCAAAATGATAGAATAAAGATGATGAAATGGAGAATCATCATCCCTCTATACTTGCCTTTTCTAGTCCCTACCAAACACTTACGCAATAAGTGCAGAAAAAGAAAAACAAAGAAAAGAAAAAGAAGAAATTTAGATTAAGTTTAATTATCAAACTTGTCTTTACAAAATCAAAGTTTGAAGCTTAAGTCGAACCTTTGAAATTTTAGTACGGGCGGAACTTCAATGAGAACCGGATTTGAAATTCAACAGCCTTCGAGAATCCCAAAACTCTGCTCAAGTCTCCTCAATAGCCAGGTCAGAGATACTTCAACTCATACGCAAACCCTTACGACTATGAATCCGACTCATACAGTGTAAGTGATAGTAGCTCTCCCCAACTAGAATGATAAAGAGACTCAACTTATCCAGTATAACAACCCAATGATTCCCCAATCTAATACTCCTTCCTCGAGGAGCGGGGAATTCCCTTCTAAGTTCAAGTGGTAGCCAGCTCAAGAGGAGGGGTGAAGAGAAGAATGGATGGTAGTCAGTGTAGCTACCTATCATAGGATGCAAGACCAGTGTACTCAAGTCATCCAGCTGCAGGCTCACATGATTCGACTTTGAAGCTCAAGCTTGCTTATTGGCTATACAACATATTCACATACTTTGGCAGGCATTTTATTTTTGTACAGGCCTGTCCATTTTTTTTTGAAATACTATACACAGTAGCATTTACATAGGGAGTTTTTCCTCTTGAGCCAGTAGACTATCCCTCTTTTCAAGCTTTATTGCAACCCACACTCTCCTGTCTTTAGAATTCCTCATCACTGGACGGGTTGGGGTGCACTTCCCTCCCTAGAGGAGGACAAATGTTTCCACTTGTGTGCGTCTCATACCGGCAAATCCAACCTCCTCACCACTCCAACTGAGTTGAGCCATGTGAAAGGTGTAGGTGTCCAAGTTAGGTCATTATCAACAAGATTCGTGCGTGTGCTCCGAAATACTCTACTTAGGCAGTCAAGAATCCATTGAACCAAGTCTCGTGATCCTCAAAGAATTAAGTCAACTAGACCTGAAGCACCTCAATTCCAGTTCCTATAAGGTTCCTGTTATTAGGTAGATTTTAAGGTCCAACCAAGCTCCAATCTCTGGATTTTACTTAGACTTGTTCAACTATCAAACTCCATCCGAAAAAATGCTCATGCTATGCAAATGCTATGCAGAATGCAGGAAATATTTTTGTGATGCGATTTTCAAAGATTTTGAATTTTTTATGGATTTTTGAAAAGATGATGCATATGCATTTTTTCAAAAAGATTTTTCAAATGTTTTTTATTTTAGTTTTGCAAATGTTTTTGGGATTTTTGAAAAGAAAAGATTTTGGATAAAAACTAGGTACAAATATTTACACGGGAATGCATCTTATATTTACAAGAAGTGGACTTTAAGAATTTACAAGGGTAAGTGGTCAATTTTATAAACATATATAATGAATTTTGGTATGATGTATATATTCCTCAAACTTATTTGAAAAGGTTTTTCAAACAATTTTGAAAACTATAGTCCAAAATAATTTTTACAAACAATTTTACAAACATGTACACACATTTGAAAATCATTTTGCAAAGGTTTTTTCAAACATTATAGATAGATTTTTCAAAATATTTTTACAACCATTTTTCAAACCATTTGCAAATCATTTTTCAAACGTCTTATTTCACACACAAGAAAATAAAATTTTCAAAACCCAAACATTTTTACAAAGGTTGAAAACATGTAACAAAAAGTTTTCCAAATAGTTTTCAAAAGATTTTTCACAAAGATTTTCAAACTATTTTTCAAACATTTTGCAAAAAAAAAACATTTCCACCTGATTTATTAATCAGTAAATACAAAAAGAATTTGAGGAATGATAAACATCTTTTTATTAAGGTTTTTAATGAATTTTTAGCCATAATTATTAAGAAAATACGAAAGTACGAGTTATGGCTAAAGTATATACACAGTATATACGACCCTCCTATACTTAGCTTGAGCTATGTCCTCATAGATCGAAGAAAAAAGAGAAGACATAACTCGTACTGAGTATAGACAAGTCTAATAAATAAACGAATAAGAGATGAATGAACGAATGAGAAGTCGGTCGTCCCCCTATACTTAGGATCAAATAATCCTAAGTATAGCAGACTGTACACCAAGCAGGGATGGTCAAGGGTGGGAATGAACAGATCATACTCAGATTGTCTCCCCCTGTACTTAGGGTAAGATATCCCTAAGTATAGACAAGAAGAGGAGACAATGGAGAAGATCGAAAAGAATGAAAACTCAGGGTGCACACCCCCTTATACTTAGGATAAAGTACATCCTAAGTATAGAAATCTGTCTACAAGGGGCGATACCTTTTTGATAGGTAAAGAAGATAGAAAAGGAAAAGAAGAAAAGAAGAAAAGAGAATAAACAGATCACAACTCAGTGTGTGCACCTCCCATACTTAGGACAAGGCGTATCCTAAGTATAGCAAAATCATAAGATGGCAATGGGGTAGCAGACATAACGGGAGAATGGATGATGGATATGGACATATGGATCTATACAGTGAGGATGGAAGTGATAATCATGTATGAGATGCAGGTGATATGAGTCAAAGAGCACATCTTATACCAGATGAATGGGGGCAACGTCAACGGTCAGCGGATCATGATCTAAATATAGTTTCAGGCGCTGACCGTTAATTCGAAAGGTAGAAGAAGATGACAACTCAGATATATCAATACTGCCATTGTCATGTACCTTTCTGACCACATAAGATCCTTTTCATTTACTCTGTAATTTCTCTGGAAATAATTTTAGCCTAGAATCAAACAACCATACACGTTGATCAGGCTCAAACTATTTATGGTTGATATGAGAATCGTGTCATATCTTCACTTTTTCCTTATACTGTAGGCTGCTAGAAAAGGTTGTATCTCTCAGTTCCTCCAGGGCTGCCAACTATGCTTTCCTCTATTCTCCTATACTCTCATGATCCAATAATAACTCTGTAACTGCCCATAGTGACGTGTGCTTGATTTCCACTGGTAAGTGGCACGGCTTGCCATAGTCGAGATGAAAGAGAGATGTCCCTAATGGTGTCTTGAAGGAAGTCCGATAGGCCCACAAGATCGAGTCCAAAAGCTGTGACCAATCCTTTCGGTCTGGGCGGACTACCTTCTGTAAAATAGTCTTGATCTCCATGTTCGATACTTCAGTAAGACCATTGGTCTGAGGGTGATATGGAGTGGCAACACGATGGTCAATGCTGAACTCATCTGCAAGGGCGCTTACCTTATCATTGATAAAGTGAGTCCCCCGTCTAAAATCAGAACTCTAGGTACCCCGAACTGTGAAATGATATTCTTCCTCAAAAATTGACACACAGTCTTAGCATCTGCGGCTCGGGCGGAGATGGCCTCGATCCAACGACTCACATAATCCACAACAAGCAGAATGTACTCAAACCCCTGGCTCTTAGGAAATGGGCCCATGAAATCAATACCCCATGCGTCAAAAACCTCACAAAAGTGAATGGGTTGCATGAGCATCATATCTCTCTGTCTGCAAGTACCCATCTTCTGACAGTCAGTACATCTCTTCACGAATTCGTCGGAATCCTTGAAGAGAGTAGGCTACCAAAGGCCGGATTGGAGCACCTTATGTGTTGTCCATTTCCCAGAATGATGTCCTCCTGCCTCAAGCTTGTGCCGGTAGGTGAGGATGCTATGCTGCTCTTCTTGAGAAATACACCTCCTCCAGATGCTATCTCCTCCTTCATGATAAAGGACGGGATCCTCCAATGGTACAACCTGGACTTCGCAAGGAAGGTCTCAAGTCGCTGCATGGGCCAACCTTGTGGAACCGTCTTGGCGACAAGATAGTTCACAATGTCGGCGTACCATGGAAGCGAGGTGATAGCGAGTATCACCTCATCTGGAAATGTCTCTGTAATAGGTGCACTGGGCTCAGATTCCTCAAGGTTCTCTAAGCGGGAGAGGTGATCCGCCACCACATTCTTAACTCCAGGTTTATCCTTAATCTCAATATCAAACTCCTGGAGCAGAAGGATCCATCTGGTAAGGCGAGCTTTGGCATCCTTATTTGTCATAAGGTACCGGATGGCGGTGTGATCTGTAAAGATAGTCACTCTAGATCTCAGAATATATGATCTGTACTTATCCAAAGCAAAGACTACATCTAGCATCTCCTTCTCAGTCACAGTGTAATTCCGTTGAGCGGCATCCAAAGTCCGGCCAACATAGTGAATGACATACGGTAATCCATCCCTCCTCTATCCAAGCACAACCCCTATGGCAAAATCAGAAGCATCCGTCATGATCTCAAATGGGAGAGACCAATCGGGTGGCTGAAGGACAAGAGCCTTAACAACTAGATCCTTGAGAGTCTCGAACGACGCAAGACACTTATCATCTACAATGATCTCGGTGTCCTTTGTCAACAAATCAGTGAGCGGTTGGGCAATACGACTGAAGTCCTGAATGAACCGTCGATAGAAACCGACATGCCCCAGAAAAGACCGCAATTGACGCAGATTGGACGGTGGATTGAGTTTTCTAATGATATCCACCTTGTCCGGATCGACCTCCATGCCCCTATTGGAGATGATATGACCAAGGATCGTCCCTTGAGTCACCATGAAGTGACTCTTCTCTCAAGACAAGACAATATTGACCTCTATGCAATGTTGAAGCGCACGATCTAGGCAGTCAAGACATGCATCAAACCCATCACTATAGACCGAGAAGTCATCCATGAAGACCTCTAAACAGTCACCCACCATGTCCGAGAAGATGGACAACATGCACCTTTGGAATGTCACCGGAGCGTTACACAAATCAAAGGGCATCCGTCTGAAAGCATAAGTCCCAAATGGACAGGTGAATGTCGTTTTGTCCTGGTCTTCGAGCGCAATGGCCACTTTATAGCCGAAGTACCCATCAAGGAAACAATAGTGACTCTTCCCAGCTAGCCTCTCGATAATATGATCAATGAATGGCAGTGGGAAATGATCCTTCTTGATGGCATGATTCAATCGTCTGTAGTCCACACAGACCCTCCAAGAAGTGGGTACCTAGGTAGCTATCTCCTCTCCAGACTCACTCACAACTGTACTGATACCCGTCTTCTTGGGTACCACATGTAATGGACTAACCCACGTAGAGTCGGAGATGGGATAGATAAAATCGGTGCTCTACCATTTTGATATTTCCTTCATGACCACATCTCGAAGATTTGGGTTCAGCCGTCGTTGGAACTCACGCGAGGGCTTAGCGTCCTCTTCGAGGTAGATATGGTGGGAGCACAGAGCCAGACTAATCCACTGGAGATCAGCTATACTCCATCATATAGCCTTACGGTTTCATTCAAGAACCTCCATCAAACGAGATTCTTGCTCTCCAGTCAAATCTGTTGAGATAATGACTGGGTGCATATCTGGCTCACCCGCAAGGAATCTATACTTCAGCGACTGCAGCAAAGGCTTTAATTTCGGGCAATTGGGAGGTGGCAAATCTGGCTTCTGATATGTCTGAGTGAAGGCTACCAAATCTGCACGAGAGAACTCTCGCTGTACGTGAAAATCTGACGAAGGGAACCCTGCTCGCATATCTGTGAACTGTGCTAGCTCGCTCTCTGTCCTAGCTATCGGCTCAGAAGGAATCAGACATGGCAAGTAATCATCAAAGTCATCCCAATCAATGTCTGAATCCGAGGGATCTGAACTAGAAGAACATGATTGAAATTCTGCTTCACCACTCATCCCACAACTGTCAGCTTCAAATGTGTCCTCTACCAGGGGTACGCTATCCAAACTCTCGACTGCCATGAGCTGTAAGTATGCTAAATATGTGGGCAAGACGAGGGCTCGTGCTACTGGATCTATCCAAATGGCTTCATCATCGGTCATCACAAAGTCACACTCCTGGTGGACGTCTCGCTCAGCCTCTGTCATCTGCTCGGTGTCACTGAACTGCTCTGAGCATTCTGAATCTCACGCTCGGGTCTCGTCGATCGTCTCTATTTGTATACTTTCGCCCTCTACGTGAAAGTACACCTTCCCACTATCATGGTCGATCACCACCTTGGCAGTGGCCAAGAATGGACGTCTAAGTATGATAGGGGTATCTGTTACCGACTCGGGGATCTCAATGTCTAGTACAACAAAGTCCACGGAGAATTTCATGCCCTGAATGGTAACATTCACGTCTCTTAACAACCCCTTTGGCCTCTTAATCGACCTATCAGCAAACTGAAGGACTGTCCTGCTCCGATGAAGAGGGCCAAACTCGAATCGGTCGAGTAAGGATGCCGGAAGGAGGTTGATAGAAAAGCCGTTGTCTAATAGAGTACGATCAAACTGCTGCTCCTAAATCTGGCATCTGACATAGGGAGCTCTTGTATCATGTCTCTTGGCTGGCTGTCTGTTCCGAATGGCAAAGCATGTGGAACGGGTGAGCAAATGGATCTCTTCTCTGTGGTTCCTCCTCTTCCTGCGGACTGTAGACTTCTCTCTCAAGTTCTTTTGGAAGAGGGGATGTGCTCTAGTGCCTCCTATAGAGTCAAATGAATCTGAAATCTATCAATCATATGGTTGCTGAACTCTAATTGGTGAGTCTTTTTTTGGATTTTCTTTTTTATTCCCCTTCGCCAAGCGGAGTGCTTGAGGGAAGGGGATGGTAGGGGCCTCCTCTGATGGAGGGATAGGAAGAGATTCTTGCTCCTGTGAAGGAATGGAATCCATACAAATATCATCATGCAATACATATGGACTTGGAGTAGAGACAGAAACCTTTACTTTATTCATATTTTTGTTCTTTTTCTTGTTACCACAGTCCTGAGATACAAAAGGTGGCAACACAACAGATGGAAGCTCAACAAAAGTGGAAGTGGTGGCCTCAGTACTACCCACGACATCTGACTTCGCGGCATCAGCACCGCGCTCTGGCTCAGCATCAAGTGGAATGGTGGCATCAGTACCACCGCCTGCATCTAGAGTAACGACGGCCTCAGTGCCGTCAAGTGGATCGCTATCCTTGGTGGCATCAGCACCACCATCATCAACATCATCAGCGGCATCAGCACCGCTACTCTCCTCATCTGGTGCTTCTGGTTCCTCGTGTAGCTGTCGCTCAGATGAAGCACCGCCGGCTGGCATCCTAGCGCTCTAGTAGTCACGAAATCAACATCACATATAAAAGAAGACATGCCATTCAAATGGTCACTAGGAGTGGTATCCTCTGTAAACTGTACCTGCTCAGATTTCCTCTCCAAATTGTTCAGATTAGGCTCATTATATGCTGGTATGGAGGCCTTGCCCTTGATGATATCCCTCATCTCCTGCCGGAACTCATCCATTTCCCGCCGGAAGGATGCATGTTGTTCAGAGAGCAAGAGGGCAAGGTCATCTAGAGATGGGTTCTCGAAGGCAGGTGCCTGAGAATCGGAAGTGTTCCCCTGCTGGAAATGAGGCTGCTGCATCACGACGAATCCCGTCCTGCTGTGGGTACCGATCATACCATATCCCATTGACTTCCATCAATGGCTCCTGCTCGAAGGGTGGTGGAGGAAGAACTGCCAGTGGCTGATCTGGCTGGTAGACCACCATCTGAGTGTCATGAGATGGCGGCGGCGCTGGGTAGTGCTGTAGCTGCTGGACTGGCTCTGCTTGGATGTGATGAACCTGGTGGTATGTGGTAGAGGGATGGGTAGAGCTGCTACTGTTGGGATCAGCACGTGACCTGGGAGGCTGCTGAGTGGACGTCTGTGCCTCCTGAATGCGTAAGATCTGTGTCTTCAGGTCACTCATGGTCTTCGTCAACTGGTCCATCTGTGCAAGACCTTGACTCTGCTTCTTCTCAAGGATCTCGATGCGGTCCAACTTCTCGCTAATGATTCCCATATCGGCTGCGGCGGATTCAGCCTAAGCTACCGCTACTGACGGTGTGTGGGTACCGGTATCGATGCGTGCAATCCTCTGATATGCAACTGCATGTGGTGGGATCTTCGGTTGTGTGTAGACTCGGGCTTGAGCCATAACTGTCGAGTTCTCTGCCATCCCTTCATAGATGGACCAAACCTCATCTTCACCCTTGGAAAAATAGGATCCACCACAAGAGGCATTCACAAGCCCATGCAGCACCGGTGTCAGCCCACAAAAGAAACTCTGATCCAGGTTGGGCTTTGATATGTCGTGATGTGGACACCGGTTAATGAGCTCTCTAAATCGATCCCAAGCCTCATGGAACTACTCATTCGGGATCATAGTGAAGTTGTTGATCATAGCTCGCGCTGCGTTGGTCCGATCGAGTGGGTAGTACTTGTTCAAGTACTCGGTCCAGAGTTGTCCCCAAGAAGTGACGTACCTCCCAAGATGCTTCAACCAATAGGCTGCTTTGTCAGCTAAGGAGAACAGGAAGGAAATCATCTTTATTGTGTCCTCGTCCACCAGTCTATCGTAGATAGTGCTACAAATCATCTCAAACTCCTGCAGATGGAGATGAGGCTCCTCGGTGGCCAGCCCATGAAACTTGGGCAACAGCTGAATGGTCTGGGGGCGAAGCTCGAAGTTCCCGACAATGGGAGGAAGCTAGATCCATCGGTGAGTGAGGGTTGCAGTTGGGTTGTGCAATTGTCTCATGGTCATTGGTGGTGGACTCTTCTGGTTAGGTTCTCATCCTCCGCCTCCTGCTTCGGGTATATCTCCACCGCCCTCAAGTCTTTCTGCTATGTCCTCTTGCATCCGTGCCAGCTCTCTCATGATGTCACCCATGAAGGCTCCCTGGTCTCTGATATGTCTCTGCATGGTCTCCAGGGAAGCTAACAAGGAATTGCTGACGACAGTCTGATCATATATAAACGGAGGCAGCTCCTGCTCATCTGGGTGTTCCTCTCTGCCGGCCATATCTTAGGTCTCTACAAAGGCAAAAGTACCCATCTCATGTGCCGTCAAATGTTTAGAACTCTATGTTGCACTAAACTCTTATACCACAGGACTGACTGAAGAAGAAGGATGGTCGAGGGGGAATAGGGTGGACGTGAACTCAGGCTCGGAGAGTGGGTCTGGACTCCCCGAAGCTGACCTAGATGAATAGGAAGGAGTGCTCGATAGCGGTGCCACAGACGTGGCCTAAGGGATCTCCTTCCCATCATCGTGATCTGGAGAAAGGGCGGATGAGATATGGAATGCAAACAAGATGTGAAAACAAACCCCCGGTTCACCTACACAACACTAGAGCTGATTATCGTAAAGGCTCGGTCAATTATATTTTCAACTTTATTTAGGTGATCAATCAATCTATCAGAGCATTTAAGCGAGCTGGTAGGAACTCGATGCTCCTAGGAGACTATCCTGAACTAAGGCTAGATCTTTCCCAGCCAGTATGAATTGCGGACCGTTTACCGGTTACCCGATCAATCCACTCTACAAAGGACGTCACGGTCCACTTTACTGGTTACCGGAAAGATCCTCACTGGAGAACGACTAACCCCAGAACTGTAGTCTAGAGGAGTTCAGGTATGGCTCTATCCTAGTGTGCGGGTCACTCTCTCGCTACAGATAAATCAACCAATGAGGGGGTTACTCTCCCTAAGACAAAAATTTTTGATGAGGTGAGTTTTAAGGTCAAGTTTGCATTAGCAGTCCTAAATTTTATTGTTTTCACTTTTTTAGTCTTCTTCTAAATAAAAACAATGCCTAACAAATTTTTCGATTTCTTGGGTTATTTAAGTCCAATAAAATAGGGGAGGAAGTTGGAAAAGCCGATGCACGATCAAACACGATGATGCATACAGAGATAGAAATGCGTACCTTGCTCCATCTCTCTACATGTAGGGTGATCCACGCATAAATTAAAGACAGAATTAAAGCCACCTATATGATGCACGAGGAAATCGTCCCTAGATGAGCAAGTTCTATTAATCGTGAAGCACAAGTAGCTATCAACTAGGAATAGAAACCAGAGTCCGGTCTAGGAAGCTGATCGGTGTCCACCACAGTGGATCCTGCTAGTGCTGCATATGACTTCTCTCGGTGCGTGGTCTCTAATCCAAGTCAAAATAGCTTTTTAAGTGAATTTTAGCTAAGTCCAATTACGGTCTATAGGCACAGGAAAAATATTAAGTGTGGGGCGTTAGCTAAGTACGTCACAATCAATAAAAACTCCTAAATCTAGGGGCTAAATCCGCGTGAATTAAAATAAAATAAAAATCGAATACAACAAAATCGACGATAAAACTGCAAAAGCCGACGAGGCCTCCAAGGGAACAATCCCTCAAGCACTGGACCTCGTGAAGTGTAGAAGTGTCCAAGAGTCCTGTTTAAGTTACACTTCATAGTCACTCTCTCACTTAAATTACACAAATAACTGTAGAAAATAAACTAGAGCTAAGTCTTCAAAATCTCTCTAAGTCCCCTTGGTACATGGGTAGCAGGCCCAAGCCGGCTTCACGTGGGTGCCCAGGCGCCTAGGATAAAGTGCCTCCCTCGATCCGTGGTACCTTGCACAAAGTCAACAAGAGAGGAGGTTAGACATATCAACAATATATATCAATAAATGAAGAAATAAATGAAACCAAAATGAAGACAAATAATCACAATCAATCACACAAAAATACGATCTATACGTTGTTGCTCCCCGGCAATGGCGCCATCTGATTAACACAGGTGTATCGGGGTCTAAATGCGTCTCACACAGGGCGGAGACACAGTCGCTGTGGCGACCCTCGGTAAATCCAGATTAAATCAACAATTAACCCACAACATCAAAATCAAGCAATGGAAGTAAATGTGTGGAGTTAAAATTTATTATAACTCTACAACAAAAATGTGTATAGGTGCAAGTATGTGTAGAGTGTTGAACACAAGGAACAAGCAGGATAGACCGGGAAATAAGCTCAAGAATGAGAGTGATCAAATGTCTACAAATTTGCTATTTTTGTGGGTTTTTAATTTTTAATTTTTTTATTTAATTTTTGATTTTATAATTTTATATTTTGATTTTTAATTTACTGATTTTATATTTTCTTTTTAGATTTTATATATTTTTTTAATTTGTAAAATAAAATATATACAAAATAAGAAAAAAGAGAGATAAGGTATTTATAAAAATATGTAAAACTAAGCAAAATTCAGGAAATGAAATATTTTTAGGTTTTTTATATTTTTGTAATATTTTTGTGATTTTTTATATTTTTCCTATTTTTTGGTATTTTTAAAGTCAAAAATACGAAAAGAGTAAATAAACTAAAAGACTGAAACTAAAATGAGGATGAAAAATAACAAACAGAGTCCAAAATACCTCAAATTAATTTTAAAATAAAGATAACAAAACAGAGAAAATTCAGAGACAAAAATTATATTTTTAGAATTTTTATGGAATTTTTAATATTTTTATGAAGATTTTAGAGGTTTTGCTATTTTAAGGGTTTTCTTTCGATTTTTTTTATGATTTTTGGACTGAAGTTAAAAGACATAGAAACAAACAAAATGTGATTTTTTTGGAATTTTTCAAGGGTTTTGATAATTTTTTATGTATTTTCTAATGCAGACAGTAGAGAAAATGCATATTTTTGAATTTTATAAATATGAAAATGCAATAAAAATGCAAAATAAAAATATGGTTGAAAGAGCAACAAAACAAGAGCTTATGGTAATTTTTTGGGGAATTTTTAGGATTTTATAGATGCATGAAATAAATGCAAACAACAAAGAGAAAAATCAACACTATTTGGGGTATTTTTGTAATTTGTTAAAAAGTCCAAGGGCCAAAATGTTTCTGGACTAAATAAAAATAGCCAAATCAGAAGGATATCCTTGCAAAATCACCAAAGTCTACGTGCGAGAACATGTGATCTGGCGAGGACCTAAACGCAAATAACAAAACCAGCGGGGGCTATATTGCAAATATTCTAGAAATATTACACTAGATCTGAAAACTTTGGTACTGAATGGAAATAACAAAACCCGCAAGGGGGCCTCTGCAAAATGTCCACCACCCCACGTGTACGAGTCATGTGAGGTGACGTAGACAAGGACTTGTTCGTAAAATATGAAAAGTATGGGGGTCTTTTATAAATATTACAAAAATTATAAACGCATATGAAAGATTTAATATACTAATTAATAAATACAAAATAGGCTAGGGTAATGAATGCAAAGTACCCAAAGCCTGGGGATCCGACGACTGAGATGAATCACTTATGCCACGTGTCCACATGCGGTCCTACGATACCCCTTCGCGCGAATGACTGCGATTAGCTGATCCACGACGTGATCAATGGCCGAGGACGAATCAATCAAACGGCAGCTACTCACCTGGGTTGGCTCTCCTAATCCGACGGTAGGGAGGCAACGACGACGAACGGGGAAGAAGCTCCGCCGGAGCGAACTTCCTTCCGATGTGGCTCTCCTCTCTGACATCGTTGATGCTCCAAAAACACCAGAAATGCTCCTGCAAGTGCCCTCTGATGATTGGTGGCTTCAAAAGTCATCGTTGATCTCTGGAGCTATCCTGCTGCGTCGAAGTCGAGGAGGGGCTCCAAGGAGCTCCGGTGAGGCGCAAAAATGCCCTCCAGGAGACGCTCTAGCTCCAGGTACCTGCAAGATATGTTAAGGAGGTCAAGGGCAAAGTGTCTCGACCCTCCTGGCTGCGGGATGAGGCAGAGCGGTGGAAGATGGTGGCTCGCCGGAGCTTGGTGGATTAAGCGATCGGCTAATAGGACTATGGCGAGTAAATAAATGCAAGAAAAATAACTAAAAATGGACTTCAAAGGTTGAAATACCTGAGATGAACCTCAACGGCGAAGGTTGCCAGAGGTGGATGGAGACCAGCCTTTAAGGCTTCACCGTACCTCGACGGGGATACAAGGGACTCCCCTGTCACCGGAGTCAACCCAAAAGATCCCTGGAGGTCTAAACGTGGCCAAGAGAGGGTTCCCCAATGGAAGGAGGCGACGGGGGGTGTTTTGAATAGGTGGTGAACGTGGCTCAAAGATCGAGGCGTAGAGGTCAGATTCATGATCCACAACCCAAGATAACATCTGGGCATGTATAACGGATGATCGAGGAGCAAAAGTTATCAAGGACGCGACACAAGATAGCGCAAGGGATAACTTCGATAAATCCGCAAAAATCTGCAGAAATGATGTTCTGACAGAGGTGGCAGAGGGGGTCAGACAGTTGACCTTCGGTTAACGGTCCAGACCACCTGGTTGGTCCACGTGGACCAACCAGGAAAAACCTCCTGAAAAAGAATTCAAAATACATTTAAAAAATAATAAATGATTTTATTAATTTTAGATTATTAAATAAAAATGTTTATTATTTTATAATTTTTTTATTATGATTTTTATTTATTTTTTAGAGGTTTAAAATTACAAGTTGCCTTTTATGGCCTATATAGGTATATTCATCTATATATTTTATTATTTTATTTTTATTTGTATATCGAATTTTATTAATTTTTTTATTATTTTATAAATTTATAAGATATTTTTATACACTTAAATATATTTTTATTTCATTTTTCTGATGTATCTTGTATACTTAATAAAATAGAAGTAGTAATTATATAGGTATATATTTACATGTATTATACCTATGTGTTGTATACATGTATTTTATTTTTGTATTTTCTTTAGTGTTTTATTCTGATTTTAATGTACAGATATATTATAAATAATATTTTCAAAATTATAACAATATAAAATTGTAAAAATAATGAATAATAAATAAAATGAATATTTTAATCTATACGAGTATACAACAGGGGTCCAAAACTCAACTTTCAAATCGTAGCTCTGCAAAATACGAAATCACCTTCATTAAACAACTTATTGAAAGTAATATACAATTAAAGGTGATTTTGATACATTTCGAGCTTTTATTTGAGAGATACAAGTATGGGAAGTTGGGATTCTGGAATCTTATTCAAGTCATAACTTTTTATCTGTATATTACTTTTGTGTGAAATGAATTTTGTATTTTTTTATATTTAATTATCTGCAACTTTCATGTACAAAGTTTCTTTATTTGGAGTATAAAAAGTGGAACTAAAAATAGGTCCCAAAATGAATAGAGAATGAATTAAATAAAAGGGAATTTTGTGGGTATTTTGGCCCTGATCTCCCCCTACTTTATTCCTTGTCGACCTAGTCATCGAGATGCCTAGGTCTCGGGGTTTCACGTCATAAAATATTTACAATATTTTATTCTTTTTCTTTTCTTTTCTTTATTCTATAATGTTGGCTTTAAAAATAGTATTTTATACAATATTTACACAAATATGCATGGATGATAAAATGCCTAAATTAAGCCTATTTACACGCATTTACTAGGTTTTTAAGGCCAAAATGATAGAATAAAGATGATGAAATGGAGATTCATCACCTCCGGCCAGCCACCGAGCCCACCACCCCTCCTCGCAGCCTAAGAGCAGCTACGTGGCCGACGCCGCTTCTGCTAGAGCGTGGTTGAACCCGCGCCGCCTTCCCAGTCGACCCCTCAGCCACGCCTGCGCGCCCCAGCACCGCCCTCCGCTCCCGCTGCCCCACAGCAGTCCGCCGCGTGCACGGCCACAAGATCTACTCGGTGCGCCTCGTCGTCGCCAGCCTTTTTCCCGCATGGCTGCTCCCTCACCGTCTGCCACGCTGCCGTATCGCACGGCCGTCAGCCCTGCATGCCTCCACTCTACGTCGCGACCGCCAACGCCATACTGCCTTGCCCCGCCCGTGCGTCCCTCGTGTCTGCCCTAGGCGTGGGAAGAGAATGGAACCCATGTCAGGTTATTTTTTATTCCATTTTTTGTGAAAATTAAACTATCTTCTCTTTACGTTTCTTTATTTGCAAAAGTGCCCTTAAGCACAGTTTGTTTATTTATTTTCAATTTCTGTATTGCAAAGACACCCCTAACCTTGATCAGTAATTTGGACATCAGTTTTGCATTATTTTAATCAAAAAAAATTATCATTTTACAAAGTGTTTAATATTTTATCTTGTGGATATTTAATTAGATTTTTGTGAGCATTGGGTAATTAAATAAAATTAGTTTGGTGAAAAATTGGATATTTTACCCATTTTGTGATCTGTAATTCATATTAAATTAAATATCGCTCTAAAAAATTGAAAAATTAGAGATGATGCGCATGAATGTGCTTTAAGTTCTGTCCAAATTTCATCTAAATTAGAGTTGTCTTTTGTTTGAAATAAATAGTTGAGTGATTTCTGTAATTGATTTTTATATAAATCCACGAATACCATTTTTTTGAAATTTCAACTCTCATGGATTGTTGATTAAAACATCTATTTGAGATAATTTTGCTTCTGGATGAATTTATTTTATGGATTAGTAAGGAATTAAATTCTAACAATCACTCTATTTTCATTTAAAAATCATAAAGTATCAGAAAATTCCAAAAAATTAATGTAGCTTCCTTTCATCATATTTAACTTCCAGTAAAATTTTCATAATTTTTGCATTTCATTTGCATGAAAATTGCATAAAAATACCAAGAATTTTATATTTTTTTTATTGTTGCCTCTTAAGTCCTAAAATTCAAAAAAAATACATTTTGCATTCGTCGTTGGACTAGGTTTATAGAAAAAAAATAAAATTTGGCTGAATTTAGATTAATTTGTATTAGAATTAATATAGCTAAGTTGCTTGTTTTCTTAATAACCTAGTTCATCTAAGGTCGTGCATTTGCATTTTTATCGCATAAAAAAATTAAAAAAATCTCACTTAGAAAACCGTGAGCAAATTCACCTTATCTGATCCGAAGTTGTTCCTTTGCCTCCCTGAGTCGACCCTAGGGCTTGCCCAGGTTAAAAAACATCAAACCGCACATTAATTGATTAATCGGTTGATCAATCCGTGTGGTTATTTTTTGATCGATTCAAATTTATCTGACTACAATGAAATCGTTAATTTGATACTATTAAAAGGATAAAATTCAGAACAATCAAATGGCGACGTTGTCGGGAGGCAAACGGCTTAGGATCATTTTAGAAAATTAGGTTTTGATTTTCCATTCAATCGGGTAGTCTGATCCCCGAACCACTTTGTAATTATTCCATTTTTCAACTATTTATCTGCTTATTTTTTCTCTTTCTATCGCTCTGACATAAAATTCCATCTTTTTGTGTGAGGGCCCGGTGGACTTAGAGCGGATTTTTTGAAGACGACACATCTCGAAGTGCATCGGAGTACGACGATTTGTGGATCGAGTCAGTTGTTGAGATGCCAAAGAGATCTTTGAAGAGAGATTTTCACTAACTTGTAATTGCATATTTAAAGCGGATCCCATTTGGGTTCTCGCATGTGTAAGTGAAATAAAAAAAACTCTCTGTGTTGTGTAGTTGCTTGACGTAGAGTAGGATCTGCACTCGCGGCTCTTATAGATTTCTTAAGTCTGTTTGTGCTCGTAATTTGTAGGAACACACTTCGCCATTACAAGACGCACTTAGACCGCATGACTTTAGCCAAATTTAAATTCATTCTTCACTCGCTAATTGAAATTCCTGTCTAAGAAGGGCTTTTTCTCGCTTACATTCCATATACTGTAAAACTTCAATTCAGTATTGCATTCCGTATTGTAGAGAGCTGGAGTCACTGTAAGTCTTCTTACTCAAGCATTCATCATCGTTTTCTCGATTGCATCAGCTTTTTCCGATTCTCTCTCTTGGGTATTCTAACATAGAATAAAGGGATTGAGACTGGACGGTAGACGTGATTGCTTGTGTGGATTGATTACAGTGACAGGTAATCTCCAAAATCGAGACCGCTAATTGAATTGGACCAAAAAAATTGACTAAAATTAATCCTTGTTTGCGGGAGAGTAACCCCGACCTTGATTTCAGGCTGAGTGAGGTACAGAGTGTGTGTGCACACCCTAAGGCAGAGGCAAATCCCTGCCTTCCATATCATGTATCCCGATCCTAGCAAATATCACAGGCTGAACTATTTGGGGTTTGACAGACCCGCGTCAAGTAGCATCTGCGTGCTCCGGTAGGTATATAGGGGTGAAATTGCGGTGCACCGCAACAAGTTGCTAGTAACCCTCTAGGGCAAAGTTATAAGCCTTATCAGCCTCTACATACTTCGGTAGGTAGATAGGGACAGGTCCTCGAACTTCTCAGCTGGTGATAGGAGCGAAGAAAGGAAGGGCGTTAGTATCTTAGGTGACAGGTTAAAGAGGGGAAACGCATCCGGTTTTGAGCCGACTTCCCTATAGGTCGTATAATCCTTGCTATTTTCTTGAAAAATCACATTTAAAATCAACCAGATTAATCGGACCCGGCTTCGGGTCCTTCACCGTGTTGAGTGTGAACTCTGGGTTTGCTCATGCGTTTGTCTTTATGTCTGTCCGTGTGTGTTATCCCGTGTAATTGCATGTTTTCTATCTCGATCTGCTTCAAGATGTCGGGATATTGGTCCCCATACCCTGAGACCTCTGGTTATTCCTCCTCGACCATACACCGTTCAACTTCGCCTTCTCCTTCTTCCATGTATCCTCCGCCATCCAAGGGTCGTGGTCGGTTCCACCTCGACCCAATTATGAAGTCAGACCTTCGTCTGACTTTCCCACTTCTTTGCATTTCTCACCTACTCCATATTCTAACACACTTGATCCACTTCCATCTTGGGCTGACTATCCTTATTCTCGATAGCTTGTTCAAATCAATGATCCATACGAAGAGCAAGCCACTACTGAGACCTATGACTGGCAGAATTACTCACCCCCACATACCTCATTCTCACCTCAAGTAGGGACCGAACAACAATTCACATATACACATCCCGACTTGACCTTAGGGTAAAACATGGTCGATAGAACATACCGAATGGAGAGGCATGCACCTTATCATATTCCTGACTTGATCGACCCTAATAATCAAGCCTGCATTGACCAACCTTCATATCACACATTCAGAGAGCCTACACATTCACAGGATTGGACTCATGTGCTAGACTTACTAGTCCCCCATTCATTGACTCTATTATATGAGGCTCCAACGAATATATGCCATTCAGATGGTCCTACTCAATCCAGCCTTGCATGTCAGAGTCTAGGTATGTTGAGTATGAGACCCCAATATTTCAGCAGTATCCTCTAATTGAGCAAAACTCTCCCATGATTCGTCGTGAGAATTTTATGGAGGTTGACATCTCTAGACTTATTGAAAAAAATGAATCATTTGGTAACAAGTTGAGAGATGTCATGGAAATATTGCACTCAATTTCTGTCAGCCTGGGTATGAAAGTGGAAAAGGAAGTAAGTAGATTTGATGTTGAAAACCGAGTGGGCATTAGGGAACCCACACATTTTGTACAACTGGAGTCTATTTTACCTTCCTCTTGTACTAACCACTTGCCCTCCAGTCCAGAGTTCGATCATTCATCCATCAAAAACATCAAAAAAATTGAAAATATCAAAAAGATCAAAAAATTAAAAAAACCAAAAAATCACATAAAATTGAAAAAAAGTGACTTAAAAAAATTGGATCCTGTCCTAAGGGAAGCACTCTATGAAGAATTGATTTTTAATCTTCCCTTAATAAAATCCATAGATCACTTTCCCGACCTCAAATGATTTATGAGAAGTAAATTGATGCCTAAGAGGTCGGGTAATAAGAGAACAAGGACTGAGAGACACATAGTGTCTATGGCTACCTTCTTGGTGATGGGGGGAAAGACCAAGAGCCGCAGAGTGAAATAGTTGCCTAGGGTTGAATGTGAAATCAAAGACACTACCTTTACCCATGCAAGAATCGATGATGACTCTCCGATAAATATCCTCCCGGCCTTTGTGTTTGACAAGCTCAAACTCAGACCAATTAGAAAGTCAAGAGAGATCGTTCAGCTGGCTGATCGATCTATCAAACGGCCGAGAGGAAATATTTCAGTCATCATAACTTTTCAAGGTGCTCTACTCCAGGTAGACTTCACGGTCATTGACATTGAGCATCGAGGAGAGTCTACCCAATCTCTGATTATTCTCGGGAAGCTGTTCTTAGCCTCAGATAAGGAGACTATAGATTGTGAGACTCGAAAAATTGATTTTACAGCATTGAGAGCGCTCCAACCTCACCCATTCTTTGACACACTCTACTCTAAGGTGACCCACAAAGCTGCTGACAGTCGTGACCATCGAGAGGTAGATGAGTCCCACCTCTCTACAACACATGAGATACCGACTATCGAGCCGATCGTTGGTTTAGAGACTCCCCACACGTCCATGACTCTTGCTGCATGCATCACCACCACTGTGTCAGCTTCAATAAAAGACTCACAACCCAAAGCTGTCATTGAGTCAGACATGATTTTTGCTGATTGTCTTGACCATTTTTATGATCTTACACAAGAGCACAATAATGCCAAGCCAACTGAGATTACTAGCACCTTCCCGAGAAGCGCGCTGACCCTTCGGGTATATTACAATCTATATGGTAACTTGTCTGATGAGGAACCCATGGTCAGCACCGCACCACATCTCAGACCTTCAAAGCAGACAACCAAGACTAAATTGACTCCACCTGAAAACACGGTTGCTCCCTCCTCTAGTTGGTTATCTAGTGAGAGGAAGTCGAGAAATGATTCCTCGAGGAGTTCCCATGAACCTCTCAAGGTGCGCCGCTCTCCTCTCCCTTTCAATAATTCAAGTTCTAGAAAACTGACTAAGAAAATTTCCTTCAACATACCGGAGAAGGAATTTTCGGAGGAATCCTCATCAGGTCCGGATGATGTGATTTATATGAGTGAGCTCAGTTCGGTTGTTCTTAAGCCTTATCTAAGCAAGTAGCCGTGTGTCGACCCTCGTTGGACGATCCCTTCACCTCACTTTTATTCATCTTAGGATGATTCCGACAGCTACACACTTGTATATTCCTCACCTCCTCGTTCACTCTAGAAGGTTCGTCACAAACCTTCCTGATCCTTGTATATTCTCACTCCTCCATGTATATAATTTCCCTCCCTCCCCAGTGATTCGAATCAGTCGCCCCGACTCCATATCATTTCATTTTATGGCTATACTTAGGATGACCATATCCTAAGTATAGGGGGGAGAGTGACCCGAGTCTCTTCGTCATTCTATGTACATTCTCCAGATCTCATCGGTTCTTACACTCACTCTTGTCCTATACTTAGACTGACCAGAGCCTAAGTATAGGGGGGACCGATGTCCATCTTGTATATACTCATTCATTTCCCCTCTTAACCTCGCCCGCCCCACTTTTGATCTTCTTCTACACTTAGGTTGCCAGAGCCTAAATATAGGGAGGCGGAGTGACTTCTATACATTTTGTTATTTTAGCTTTCCTACGCTCAGCATGAGGTATGTCTTTTTTCCTCGCTTCTCATGCTCTGAGGACATAGCACACGCTAAGTATAGGGGGCGTGTATATATTACATATATACTTTACCCATAGCCCGTACTTTCGCGTATTTTTGCGTATTTTTGTATATATTATGCAATAATTACGGGATGGGTAAAATCTTGAATTTTTTTGTAAAATACATGTATACTTGTATAATATGTATACTGTATAACAAATGTATAATTTGTATAACATTATAAAACTCTTGAAAAATGTTGTAAAATAGGAGGTATACCAAATTTAAAAAAAACACACACACAAAAACAAAATAAAAACAAAAAAATAGGCTTCTTATTTACTCTTGCATATCATCCTTGCATTCAAAAAATAGAAAGAGAGTCTTGCATTCATCTACATAACATGTCATCTGCACCTCATCTGCATATATGGTATGCAATGTGAAAAGTTAGTGGGTTCTGAACCAAGTTAAGAATAGATGTCGAGGACGGATTTGATTTGACCTTAATCTACCTAATTTCAAAGGAACCTTATAGGAACTGGAGTTAAGATTTTTCAGGTCAAGTGACTTAATTCTTTGAGTCCGATCTATGTTCACATGTCATCTTGATTAGTCTAAGTAGAATATTTCATATACACGCATGATTCTTTTAGACAGTGACCTAACTTGGACAGGCACCATGCACGTAGCTTTTCATTGATGAGGTGGTGAGGAGGTTGAATCCTTTAGCTTGGAGTAGCACACGGGTGGAAACATCCGTTCTCCTCTAGGGAGGGTAGTGCATCTCAACCTAGTCTGGTGGTGTTGACGCTTGAGGACGGGATGCTGTGGGTTGCAATAAAGCGTCAAAAGAGGATAGTCTACTGGCTCAAGAGGAAAAACTCCTGTTGTACATGATGCACCTTGTATATAGTTCAAAAAAAAGAGAGAGAAAAAAGAAGAGAAAAAAAGATAACTCCAAAAAAATGGGCAGGTCGGATTGAAAATAAATGTCTGTCGGAGTATGTATATTTGCAAGGCATATACTTCAAAGCCTCATACCATGGAAGCCTGCAGCTGGGTGACTTGGCTACACTGGTCAAGCATCTTAGGATAGGTAGCTACATTGGGTACCGTCCATTTTTCTTTCCACCCCCTCTTCTTGAGTTGGTCGCACTTGAACTTAGAAGGGAATACCCCGCTCCTCGAGGAAAGAGTTACTGGACCGGAGAATTAGAGTAACCTTATTAGAGGAGGCTAGTTCTTTGCCATTTCTGATGTGTAGAGCTATATTTCACTTACACGGTACAAGTAAGATTCATAGTCATCAGAAACTTACGTATGAGGATTTGTTCTGACCTGACTGTTGAGGCATCTTGAATAGAAGACTTGTGGAACTTAAAGGCTGTTAGGTCTTAAATTCAGATCCCAATAAGGTTCTGCCTTACAATTAATCCAAAGGTCGAGTCAAGCTCCATTTTCACCTTTTGTTCATGACCTTGGTATGGAACCTAAAATCATTTCACATTTGCATTTCTTTTTAGTTGCTCAGGGACGAGGAAGGTTTAAGTATAGGGGGTTGATGAATATGTGATTCATCACTGTAAAAATTGAAAATAGAGCTTTGTGCCTGAGTAATTAGCTGCATATTTCTACTTATATTGCATAATTAGCATTCATGCATGCATAAATAATATATGCATTTTAGCATTCATAGTTGCATTAAATAAGAAGTCCAATTCACTTGTAAAAATCACATGTAAATACCATATTCGCATCTATTTTATACTAACTCCAAATCCAATAAAATCAATCTATAGTGTATATATTACTAACACTAATAAAGGAAAAATATAAAAAATACTAACTTGTAAAATTAACCAATAAAACCCGAGTCCAAGTTTGAAACTAGGAGCCTTAAAATACGCATATCTCTCTCATACAATGTCCGATATAGGTCTACTCACTTTTAAAGTAATATACATTCAAAGACCTTCAAAATAAATCCAATTTCATTAAAATCGGAGATCGTATGTGAAACTCCGGTTTTGGGCCCCTATCGTATATTGTACATATTGACCTTTTTGCCCTTGTATTGTATCCTTTTACTTTCTTAATTATTAAAAATAAAAAACAGATTAAGTTGTAAATATTCCTTTCATATTTTCTCTATTTTTATTTTGATTTCTCTCTTATTTAAAAATGACAAAAAATTGCAAAAGATAAAATACGGTATTTTATACCTATAAGATACCACCCAAAAATATATTTTGTACATATGACTTCTTTTGATTTTCAATCCTTCACGAAAGTTGTAGATCTCACCGAGACGAGCAACTTTTGTGTTGATTACTTTTTGATTTAACCCCTTTTGTTATTTCTTTTCTATTTTCTTTACATTTAATTTTTGATTTTTCTAAGTGCGACACGTGATAGCTGCTGGAGCCGCCACGTGTCGCCCCCTTTTTTTATTATTTTCGTATTTTATTTATTTATTTATTTATTTATTATTTTAATTAATTATTTATTTACATTTATTTATTTATTTTATATTTTATTCTACTTTTATTTTCTCTTTATTTAGTAGCCTACTTATATTACTTTATTTTTTCCCCTTTTTACTTCTTCTTCTTTACTTGTTTTCCACTCCAAGCCATCAACTCCCCACTCCTCCACTTTCTTCATCGCTTTTCCAACTTCCTCCTCCTCTTTATATTCACATCTCCTCCATCATTTTTCATGATCTGCCATTCAGTATTCCAACGAAAAAGAGAGCGATCTTGGAGTGTTTCCGTCAGTGACAACGACCTAGCATCATCCTCGAGCAATGACCTCTCCACAGCAAGATCCGAGGTGGTCTTAACCACTTTGTCGCAACCATCCCTCGTAGGAAGCTGCTCAAGCTTTGAAGGCTACGCCATCTCCTTGAAGCGACGATCATCGGAGTCGAAGTTTATCTCCTCCCTCACAGACGACAACATCCACCCATCACAGGTAAATCTCTTATTTTCATTTCGTCAATTTTTTTTATCTAACATCTATTATTTGTCTTGTGCATCTTCATTACATTTTCACCATCATCTTATTCAAACATCCACAATCACCACAACATCCCTACCTCACAATCATATTTTTTACATCATCATCACAAATCATTCATCATCACCACTATTCATTCCACTTTTTATTCATGTTTATAAAAAAATTTACAACAAAAAAATTTGAAAAACACACACAAAAAAAGCTGCACGTCCAGGCCGGCCTGCTCCAGAACGCCGCCATGCCAACGCCTCCATCCTCGACCGCGATGCCCTCCCCCCCTGTGGACCTGCACGTCCGAGCATCACCGTCGCCTCCTCCCTTCACAGCCGTCCACAGTTGCACCCTTCACCGCCAAGAGGCAACTCCACCAAACGACCAGTCGCCAGCGCCACCTCCCTCTGCCCCTCATGTGCCTCCAGCACGTCGCAAGATCTGCCATCATCCCCATCTACGTGCTCGCACCGCCTCTGCGCGGCACCCTCCCTCCAGCCAGCCACCGCGCCCGCCACCCCTCCTCGCAGCCCAAGAGCAGATGCGTGGCCAACGTCGCTTCCGTCAGAGTGTGGTCGAACCCGCGTCGCCTTCCCAATCGACCCCTCAGCCACGCCAACGCGCCCCAGCACCGCCCTCCGCTTCCGCTGCCCCACGACAGTCCGCCGTGCGCACGGCCGCACGCTCTGCTCGGTGTGCCTTGTCATCACCAGCCTTCCTCTCGTGCGGCTACTCCCTCGCCGTCCGCCGCACCGCACGACCGTCAGCCCTGTGCCACCGCGCGCCGCCGCTCCATGTCGCGGTTGCCAACGTCGCGTCACCTTGCCCCGCTCGCATGTCCCTCGCGTCTGCCCCAGGCGTGGGAAGAGGTAGGTTCCATTCTTGAAACCCACGTCAGGTTATTTTTTATTTCATTTTATGTGAAAATTGCAATGTCTTCCCTTTACATTTCTCTATTTGCAAAAGTGCGCTTAAGCATAGTTTGTTTATTTATTTTCAATTTCTGTATTGCAAAGACACCCCAACCTTGATCATTGATTTGGACATCAATTTTACATTATTTTTAATCAAAAAATATCATTTTGCAGAGTATTTAATTCTTTATTTCGTGGATATTTAATTAGCTTTTTGTGAGCATTGGGTAGTTAAATAAAATTAGTTTGGTGAAAAATTGGATTGATTTACCCATTCTGTGATCTGTAATTCATATTAAATTAAATATTGCTCCAAAAATTGTGAAAAAAATTAGAGATGATGGGCATGAATGTGCTTTAAGCTCTATCCAAATTTCATCTAAATTGGATTTGTCTTTTGTATGAAATAAATAGTTGAGTGATTTCTATAATTGATTTTTAATTAAATCCACGAATAACATTTTTATGAAATTTCAACTCTCCTTGATTGTTGATTAAAACATCTGTTTGAGATAATTTTATTTCTAGATGATTTTATTTTGTGAATTAATTAGGAGTTAAATACTAACAATCACTTTGTTTTTATTAAAAAATCATAAAAAAATCATAAAGTGTCAGAAAATTCCAAAAAAATAGTATAACTTCCTTTCATCATATTTAATTTCCAGTAAAATTTTCATAATTTTTGCATTTCATTTTCACGAAAAATTACATAAAAATATCAAAAAGTTTGCATTTTTTCATTGTTGCATCTTAAGTCCAAAAATTCCAAAAAAATACATTTTACATTCGTCATTGATTAGGTTTATAGAAAATAAAATAAAATTTAGCTGAATTTAGATTAATTTCGTATTAGAAATAATTTGGCTAAGTTGCATATTTTCTTAATAACCTAGTTCATCCAAGGTCGTACATTTGCATTTTTATCGCATAATCTCATTTGGAAAACCGTGAGCTAATTCACCTAATCTGATCCGAAGTTGTTCCTTTGTCTCCTTGAGTCGACCTTGGGGCTTGCCCATATTAAAAAACATTACACCGTGCATTAATAAATTAATCAATCGGTCGATCCATGCAGTTAATTTTTGATCTATCTTGATTGCCCGACTACAACAAAACGACACATATTTTGACTAAATCAAAGAGGGTGATTCCGGACACGTCAAGATTGTATTAAATCACATATATTTTTCATAAGGCAATTAAAAGTAAATTCCTATGTCTAAAAATACAAAAATATTGCATATTTCTCATGATCACAATTAAAATATATTAAAATTATAAAAATATTGTGAAAGATTCAAAAAAATTAAAATATTTTTATTACAGAATTTTGCAACTTCGTACCAAAACTCACTATAATTACAAAAAGAAAAACAATAAAAAATAAAAAACACCCAAAACCTTATAAGAACATTGAAACTTGTCTAAAAATCCAAAAATAGTCATTTCTATTTCCGAATTTTACCTATATTATATGTCATATATTAAAGTGATTTTGGAAATTTTTGAGATATTTTTCTATTTTTAAATTCCAAAACAATCCGGACTATTATTGTTAGCCATTATTTTGATAATTTTTTTAATTAAAAATACAAAAAAATAAAAAATATAAGAAAATTAACTGAAACAAATAAAAATTTTAAAGGATTAAAACATTTTATTTTACATTTTCCACTACATATAGTAATATTTATAAATAAAATGATTTACTTGTATCTTATATATATCTACTTTATATTACTTGTGTTTATTATTAATATCTATAAATACCACAAATATTTAGAAACCCTTAAAAAATAAAAGGTCCGTCCTTTGGGGCATTTTCCTGATTATATATATTATTTACTATATTATATATGTGTAAATACCTATATATATACCTTAATATATTAAAAAGAAAAAGGAATATAAAAATTTGAAAAACACAAAAGAAATAAAAAAATATAAAATTAAAATACACAAATAAAATTCTAAAAAAATAATAAAGATTAAAAACCAGCAAAAATAAAGATCCATATAAAACACATAAAAGTATTTACTAATTTTTCGTTTGATTGTCAGTTTCTGTGGTTATCTCTTTTGCTCCTTTGTGGTTCGACCCCTATACTTACGTATTATACGTACTATTTTGTAGGGTATAATAAATTTAGATTTTAGCTCACCTTATTTATTACTTGATCATTATTTTAAGTTAATTGTTGATGCACTAGATTGTGGATATCTCAGAGCCGGGAGAGCGGTTGATACAACGATTGTCGGACCCAACTTGTCGGGCACCGCAATGTAACATCTAGATTTTAATCAAACCCGAACCCCACCCAATTAGGGTCCGTTTAACCCAATAAAGTTATCGATTGGCATTGGATGACTTATATCGACTGATTGATCAGGAATCAAAAGTCATTCGGGCAAAATCGACTAAAAATCAGTCGCATCGTAATACGTGTCCGAAAAAGCCATGACGCAAATTCGGAAACGCGAAATAAACCGAGACCGTCATAAGATCCGATTCGATGATACAAGACAAACGGGATTGACCGTTCATCAATCGAAGGTCGTTTAATATTTTTAAATCATAAAATTTAACTCCAAACCAAAACCATATCTCGAAAAAATTCGGGGGTTCAAAATCCAACCGAAAGTATATCAATATTACACTCATATTGATCGCCGTTCTGAGACCATCAAATCGAGATATTGAACATTGAAATCCGATGCTCGATGCACGAATACGAACATTTTTAACATCACAAAAAATAATAATAAATTAATTAAATTCTGTTGTTTGTACAGTTGTACAGACTGCACAAACAAGCATGCTATGTGGCCAAATTGTTATGCCACTTGTTATTCTAAGGAGGTCTTTTGCCTCCTTACTTATACCGACCTAAACTTCTCTTCAAAGCTCTCCAACGAAGGAAGAGTCAAGGGGTTTTCCCAATTCCAGGCGTAAGAATCCTTGTCCCTCTCTTCTCTTTTTTAATTTTCCTAATTTCCAAGCTCACTCCTCAAAATTTGGTTGCCATTTCCCTGTAACTCTTAATCCTGGAAATTACAGCTCTTTCATTGTCTACTTCAGCCTTCCTACTATTGCAGATTTCTGCAAACAAAGGCTGCAGGAGCTCCTCCTCTCTTCATATTATCATTTCCTCCATTTGCTGCAAGGAACTACTGCAAGCATGATTGCTCTTCAAGTTCATAGCCGATCAAGATCAACTATCTCCTCCAATTACAGTTGTTGCCCTCTTTTTTTGGAAGGAGCTGCATGCAAGATCAGCCTCCTCTTGCTGCACCCAAAATTTGCTACATGCAGGTACATTTCCTCCTATCTCTTTCTGCCATACATGTGTAAAATTTTCCCCTCTTTTTGCTAACATATGTACACTATATTCCTGTCCATATCGGTTGGATTGAATATCAATATTTGATTAAATCCATCATTTATTTCTAGAGATCCATCATTTCTATCATGAACAAGGGTTGAGACTTTTATAAAGAGCAATTATTCTTGAATTTGCTAAATGGATATCTAGGCATCACATTTTCTTTTGCACCATTCTAAATTGAGATATGTTGACATCACCGTTATTATGTCCAAATCTGAATCTAGTCACAGTTCTCGATCACTAGTAAACTCTATTCCTCCTGCCTTATATTCTTTGAATAATAGAGGTTGTTACAGACAGAATGAAAATATAGTATTTGATCTTTCAATAAGCATTAGGATCTGTGAAATTCTGATAGTGTATTTAGTATATACTTCATATGACTCTCTGCACTCATGCACAAGAACAAATAATACACTCTTTCATAAAGAGTAGACAAGCAATTGTTTATTCTTTTTAGTTTTAATTTAGCAACTGTCATATTTTTAATATAATTACCAACTCCTTGAGATTACTTTTAAGTTTTGTTAGAAAATAGGAAGCGGAAGCAAAAACATGGAAAAATGATAAAGAACGATAAGAAGAACGCGGGATTTACGTGGAACCCTACTCCCTAAGGAGCGGGATGAAACCACGGGAGAAGCCCTCAAAGGGGCATGTTATGCATTGCACTTTCTCAATGGTTACAAGAGGTTTGGGGCTCCTTATATAGCCTCCCCAGAGCCTCCAAGTCCCACCACTAGTAGATGTGGGACTAAACTAGTGGTGGGGTAAATGGATCTTCTCTAGGATCCATTTACCCTGCTACAACTCATGACGCACATAACAAATACTCCAACACTCCCCTCAAGCTGGAGCATGCAATGCTCAGCTTGGACAAACAGAAAGAGACTCAACTCAATGCTACAGGACACTGCGAACAATATCAACCCAACACGCACAACTGCTGCTGTCGAGGACATTGCTTCCCATGTCGTGCAGGTGAGGAGGACGAACGGGCTGGAGTGTGAGTCAACTGAAGACTCGAAATCTGACCATCGAGTCTGAAACTGCGCCTGTAGTCTCCTCGTCAGAGTACTCTGGCTCGCCACAACATGTAGACAACTGATTCATCTTTGAAAAGGGCCGAACTGAAAAAGGCCGTGGCTGTGCAATCCTCATCGGAGTCCACGGTCACTGGAGAATGGAGTCTGAAATAAGTCTCCTCGTCGGAGAACTGGGTCACTCCCATCTGGCTAAGAGAATGGTGCACTACTCTGGTGTCCCTGTGATACCACATGAAAACTCTAGCCGAAAACAAGAAGAAAATGATGGGGACCATAACAAAAGATGGCAAACACGTGTTCATCTGAAAATGACCGCAAACATGTGCGAGTCTGAAATTGAGTCTCTCTGGAGAACTCGAAAAATGGGTCACTCAGCATGGAGTGCCTCGAACTCGAACTCTGACCAATCTGTCAAGTCTAAATAATCTGAACTGTAGAGTCTGGAAATATGTCAGGCCTGGAGAATCTGGATCAATCTGGATCTGAACAGAAATCTGAAGAATCTGCAATCTGGAGAAGACCTGTGACTGTACATATACTCCCCCTTTCTCCCATATTTGTTGGAAAATGAACGTCGACAAAGTTGGGAGAAGACAATAACATGGGGAAAACAATATGATCATTCACAAAAAATTCTTGCAGCTTTTCAATTTTTTTATTAAGCCGTCACGATTTTTTTAAAAAAACCATTTCTCATTTTTTACGGCTTTTTTTGAAATAATTTTTTTATAAAGTCGTTAATTTTTTTCCCGACTTTCGCGAATCATTTTTTTCTTGCGTACGATTTTTTTTCGGTGTACGCGCCTCTAATTTTTTTAACTTCTCTCCTTTTTTTCTTCACCTCTCTCTTTTTTCTTCTTCTTATTTTTGAATACAACATGTGCCCAACAGGGCCTCACCCTTTTTTCATTTAGGGATGAATTTTTTTAATAAAATGCAGGCACCCCCCTCGTTAGGGTTTCCCTTCAAATAAATCCTCGCAAAGAGGGTTGGAGTGCCGCCTGCCACAGGAGATGCACGCGCTTGGAGCACCGCCGCTGAGAGGGGGGGAGTCGCATGGGGCGTCGCCTTGAAGATCTAGGCGGGAGTCGCAAGGGCCGGAGTGCCGCGCAGATCGCCGCTCGCCTGGGGAGAGATCGCCTTCCAGCCGAGGCTGAGGCCATGGAGCAGCGGCGCCGCCTGGTGCTCGACTGAAGCGGTTGCGGCTTGGAGGGTTGTCGCGAGCCGATGGAGGTCTTGAGATGTGCGTCACCGGCCTGGAGGTAGCCCTTGTGGAGATGCGTGCACCATCGGCCTGGAGGTGTTGGAGATCACGCGCTAGGGTTCTTGCGCGCTGAGGGGCATCGCGCGCTAGAGTTCCGCCTTGGCTGTTGCCGCCTCGCGCGGACATGGAGGTCCACCACGGAAATTTCACGCGCACGACGCGCCCTGGGGAAGCCCCTCTGCCTGGAAGCCATCGCCGTCGGGACAGGGGGTGGTGGACAGTCGCCTGTGCTAGTGCATGAGGCCTGCGCGTGCTGGATCTGTGCGAGGCTCGCTGTTTGCAGAGGATCGACAAAAAAGTTTTTTTGTTAAGAAGAACTAGGGTTCCAAGAAAATCTTAGAACCTGAACTCGTTCTAATCTTCAAACATCAGATCTTCAAGAACAAGACCTCCATAGAAACGAATCTCGAACAGAAATAGTAACATAAAAGCCTCGAGAATCGCACCACTGGTAGATGTTGGACTAAACCAGTGGTGGTGTAAATGGATCTTCTCCAGGATGCATTTACCCTGCTACAACTCATGACGCACATAACAAATACTCCAACAAGTTTAGCAATTATTATTATTATTCTTTCTCAAGTGTTTTCTCATCTTCTTTGTACGATTAGTAAATAAAAAAATATTCGCCATATTAACAAATAAGGGGTATCTTTGTCATCCTTTCTCGTCATTCAGAAAATTTTAATTTAACAGATAAAGGGAGCAATATATTAGTATAAATCTCTAGTGGTGGAGTTTTCTTGAGACATAACTTATGATGGATCATTTAGATTAAAATTTTTCCCTTCTAAGAGGATTCTTATAGCTTCATCCTGATTTCAACATGGAAATAGTGGCGATATATGAACACCTAGATTGATTTTGTTCAAGGAAATAGTTAATTTCAATTCTTTTACTTTTGGGATGGCAGTTCCAGTTCCCTAGTAATCTTACTAGTTTCATGGTTGAGAGTTATACTTAATGATGTATTTTCCAATAAATATATGTGGCTGAGAGTTATCTTTAAGGTTGTGTTTTCAAATAAATATATATGGTTGATAGTTATAATAAGGATACAGTACATGCATATGATTCAACAAAGTCAATATTGTGTCTAATGCATGTTCTTTAAAAAGTCAAATCATATAATATATAAATAAAGTACATATATTGATATAGATACTTTTGCTTAGAAGCCTCCAAATAGTTATTATATATTGAGCTTTATAGAAGAAACATCTTAAACACGACTACATCATCAGTTATAATCTTTGACCATAATGTTAGGTCATCTTCATGAAATCATCTCTTATGCTATCTATGAGTCACCATCAATAAGTTAGATGGCAAGAGATCTAAATGGGTATGATTAACCACAAAAAAAAGAATTTGGAAAGAGATAAGCTGACAAGCAAGTGATGATAATTATGAATTAATAATGACTTATGAATTTGAGTGACGATCATGGTAAACCTTAACCTACTGTGTGAGAGCACAGTGACCCTCAACTGGGCGGAAGAATAGGTAGCCCAGTTTGGGCAGCGGCCGCCAAGTACGCGGGTCTAGGATCCCAGTCTTTTCACGATTTCTACAGGATCTCGCAGTGTTTTTACGCCTCATTGGGATCCCGACTTTGACGATTTCTGCTGACCCTTTGTTTTAGGATTCCTAGGCGAGGGATCCTCAGTTTTTAATTTTTCGTACGATCTCATTTGCCCGTTACCGATCGGGTCATTTTCTAGAGTGACTTTTCCGAAGAGTCTCTCTCGCCCGTCTCAGTGGCGTAGTTTTGGAATAGACCTATCCCTCTATTAGACCGCACTTCCAATTAGAGGGCGAGACGGAAGAGCCATTTGTAGGCTACTTCACCGCTTGAGTTTTTCTTTCACCATCAGACTTGACGATTCTACATCCAAAATCAGCCATGTCTACATCTAAGACATCTAGAGTTACATATGAGACAGTTACAGTTGAGAGTTGGAGGAATTACAATTAAAGCTGAGTTGGTTGAAAATGGTTATAATAAAATTTGATTTGAAATAATATAACTTTAATAATATGAGAATATATATACACACCCATACACTTATGAACAATTAATTACAATATGAATATGTTATATATATAGGAAATGTTGGGATAAAGGTTGAACTGGGGGGGAGGTACCTACAAGAAATTTCGAAAACCTTTTTTTTACATTTGTAAGTAGATGTAAATTTTAAATGTTTATGCCTTTCTACTTGCCTCTTTTGCAATCACTTTAAATACGTTTTTTTATATAATATGATTATGGGAAGTACCAGCAACCGATGATACCTCTTCGTTCCTAACATATTTTGTCAGGCAAGGAGCCTACTACCCAGTAGTTGTTGATGATTCCAGGTGATAGGGTATATACCAGACAATACGAATACTTTTATCTCAGCTTTTGTACGATTCATATTGTAAATGCTTCCCTTTCTCTTCTGTATAAAATTTTGGAAATATTGTATGTACTAGCAGACTCCTTGCACATATTGTAAATAATGAAAATTTATAAATGAAATGTTGGTGGCACTTGTTTTACTTATCTCTGCGGTTTATTTATCTGAATGTGAATGTCATGGCAGAAACACATGAAATTTCCTCACATTTTCAGTAGCTTGTGTGATCTCTAGTGAATATAATGCCATGAAAGTATTGTTAACGGGTACTCGGATCCTATAGGGTTTACACGCAGACCCTCCAAGACCGGACACTAGGATCCCTCTGCAATCTTTGTACCCATCTAATTATTAACTGTGAAGATAATAAAGATCTTTATTTTCTTTTTTAATTTTAGTTGTTTTAAAGGGATTTTATGGATTTTAACGAGTTTAATATATTTAAATGGATTTTTTAATGTTTTATAAATTTATATTTTTTATTTAATTTTTATTTGATTCTAATGTTGTAAATTTTTGTTTTTATTTTTCAATAAATTTATGAAGATAATATATACAAAAGTAAAAAGAAGTCTTTTATGATTTTTCAAAAATATCAAAAATGTTCAAAAATGAAGAAATAAATGTTTTATGTTTTTTTTATATTTTTTTACTATTTATGTTGATTTTAAGAGGTTTTTATATTTTTTAATGATATTTTTTTGTTGTTTCTATTGAAAATAATTTTTAAAATATAGGCTACTGTTTTTGTATTTTTAAAATAGTAAATAAAAGGATTAAACTTGGAGACTAATTTTATACAAAAGATTTTTATTAGGCATTAAAATAAATTAAATTATATTTTTCCTAATTTTCTACAATTTTATATAGTTTTTCTAATTTTTTTTGTATTTTTCAAATTTTTTGTTTTTTCCAATGGTATTTTTATTTAACTTTTGCTTATGTGACAAAAGAAAATAAAAGATATCTACAGTAATTTTTTCCGATTTTTTTCAAGTATTTCAAATTTTTATGATTTTTTAATTGTCAATAGCGAATTTAATTATGTTTTTGTATTTTAATAACAAAAAATCAAAATATTTTTCAAAATAAAAATTATGTGAGTTAAAATAAGTTATCAAGAGCTTAAGGTAATTTTTGTGAATTTTATAGAGAAATTATCCAAGAAATTATATTCCGAATAATAAGGATTAAAATGCAATTATTCAAAAAATTTCAGATTGGTTATTAACATAAGAATAAACTACAGGGTCGCGAGTGCAAAAGTTCCAACAATACACGTGTATGATCATGTGCACAGCAAACACAAGGACTGTTTAGCTAATACTAAAAACTTTATTTCATTTATTTATAAAATAAAGTTATCATGGTGTAAAGTGCAAATCAACCACAAACTCACGTGGCACTCCATGTGACAATGACTGAGAGGGATCAAAAAGCAATCACAACAAACACAAGGGGTTATTAGAAATTATTCCTAAACATTTATATACACTGGACTAAAATGCGAGTAACAGGAACTAAAAAGAGTGGAGGTGCAATTTCACCAGGTAGGCATGAGATACGTGTGCGACTTGAACAACTCAGATGATCACTTCAGACTTGATCGTGTCGTCTGAATTTGGTCATTATTCCTTGGTCAGGATCGAATCTGGAGCCTTCGATTCTTGATTGGACGGAGCTGAGAGGTCCTGGACGAACTCTGGTGAAGGCTTTACCAGATGAACTTCGATCAAGCCGATCTTGCTCGATCGTCAATAGATTTAATTTCTGAAGGTCTCGTTAGCTTTCTAATACCCTTCCGCTCTGATCCGAGGTGAAGGCAAGATCCAGATCTCGTTGCAAAGAGATCTGGAGGTGCTGTTAGTGCTTCGTGTTGTGGACCTCGATCAAGGCACCTCTCCGTTTACCTGCAAATATACATATGAAGCTCAAAGCTTCACTTGCCTCACCACATGTTATTGACGAGAGAAATAATGGAAATAAGAGTGACTTGATCCTCTATGCAGTAGGAGATGAGGATCGCTACTCAGATCTGATCCGATTATCATATCCGGTGTTCATAAGGTGTGAGAAGGAATGGAGAAGCGTCAGGTCAAGATGAGATGAAAATGAGGAGACCTGGTCTATTCAAACCGAAATGAAGATTCTCTGATCGGAGTGATCAGAGATTGGTTTTGTGGATATAGATCTAAGGAATCAAACAAAATTAGTTTTACCTACAATCGAAATTAAGTATGGATCAAGGGGTTGTGGCCTCAAAATGGTGATGGAAGGGTCGTTGAGGCTGATCGTGGCAGAGGAGCTCCGGCCTCGATGAATCTCATCTGAAATTATCCTCTCTTGCGCTCTGATTGATGGAATAGCTTCCTATCACGAAGATTCATTTAGGGACTCACTCTCGGAGAGAAAAATAGGATCGAAGATGGATCAACGAAGAATATAGAACTGGAGGGTGCCTTTATAGGCGTGAAAGGGGTAAAAAATTGAAATGAAGGGGCACACGAACTGAGGTGGATCTGTGCAAGAAAATCATCAGGCATGGCTATTGGTTACTTGATTTCTAATCGGGTGGAAATTCAGATGGAAGAAGTCTTGGATCTAAGCTAGAAAAAAAAGAAGAAGAAGAAGAAGGCAGGTTGAGGAATTTATTCTGGCCAAGGATGGAAAGGGGTAAGTTGACCAGGCAGTTTGCAGATCTGCCTGGACTAATAAGAGATTAGTAAAATGAAAATAAATCAAAATAAATCAAAATAAATTAAAAAGGGTTAAACTAAGTAATTATCAAAATAAAAAATGTTTATAATTTAATAAAACTATTTTTCTGATTTTTAATAAATTAAATAAATTAATTTAGATAGTCAATTTAAAAATATGTTTTTATATTAATTAAATACTTTATGTATAATGTATACATAATTTTAGTTATTAAATTATACAAATATACGCCTTATTTTAGATTCTATTTATTTAAATAATAGTTATATATTTTAAATATATTTTTATTTTATTTTTTGAATTAATTTACTGGGGTGAATAAATATAGATATGTACACTATAGATACATTATACATGTACAATCGATACAAAAAATATTTTGGTTTATTTTTTATTTTCAGTTATTTTTATTAGTATTTTACATAAATAATATAGAATATGTACAAAATTATAAAAATACAATGTCTGCAATAATATAAAAAAACAAATATATAGATAAATAAATACATAGGTACAATATATACATATAGATACAATATCACTCCGAGAAGCCGACATTCACATATTAATATTTTGAACGTAAAGAAAATGAGATTGATTCATTTTGACGTATGGAGTAGATATTGATCTTTCAATTATGGCTTCACAACTTTATTAGAGTGTTGTCTCTTCATTCTATACACGACTTATTTTGCAATCATTTTTATTAGTTAAAACATATTTTATGTACAGTTTTCATAAAAGGTGGAATTAATGATACATAAATGGGTGAAGATATTTACATAATGAATAATTATGAATATGTACGATGGAAATTTCATTTTCTGCAATTTTTATAAATTATTGACCTTATCTCCTGCTACTTTATTCCTTATCGATCATGTCAATGCTTGGCCCGGTCTCGAGGTTTCGGGTCGGTCTGTATCTATTACATATATAGAACCTTCTCTATTTCTTATTATTTTAGTCTTTATTCTTTTATTTTGGTATAAACAAGTGCTAAAAATATAATATCAACAAATGATGAATGAATGTTAATTAATGAGAATTAATTATTATTTACAGTTGTTTTACTAATGATTTTAAGTCAAATTGAAAGAATAAAGATGATGAATTGGTGATTCATCAGGTGGATGCTCGAGCTTGGAACACAACTCAAAGATAGTGACCAGACAAAGAAAGGGAGGGGGGCTTGTTCACTCATGAAGGTCTGAACTCTTTCCCTCCACGACATTGGTCGAAGGTGTAGGATGCGAGAGAGGGAAGAAGATGGAGAGGAACAAATATGGACTGCTATAATCGGAATGGCTATTAATGGTTTCAACTTTCAATTGAATAAGGAAGATGATATAAGAAATTGGGATTTGGAAGAGATCCATGTAGATGAGATGATTGAAAGAAGAAAATGAAGAAGGACGATGAAGAAGGCTAGAGGTTAAAAGGGACCACCTAGAAAAGATGGGGGTGTCACATGGTGGAGTTGGAGCTCGGGGAGGAGCCATGATCTTCGCTCGAAATGTTAGCTAGGCTGAGGGCAACAATAAGGAGAAGATGTTGGAGCAAAGGGGGATAACACCCTTCGGATTTTGTCGATAAAAGTGTCTGTTTATGGTCGACATAGATGCTTGGATCTATCACTCAAATGATGGGATATTGTCTCGCACTCACACGACTTGTTGGATAAGATCAACGAGGGGAGAGGTTCTGAGTTTTGATGCTTCGCAGTTGGGCTTCTGTTGAGAGGAGGTGGAGATCATGGTTGATCTATAGGGGTCGACTGTGGTGGTTGGGATGAGTGGAGTTTGTGGGTTCAATAAGGAGGATCGGCTGATGGAGAAGATTCATAATCAATGTGGCTGGTGAGGTAGAGTTGAATGGATGTTGGAGAAAAAAACATAGAAGAGGGCAAGTTGACCCATGTTCAACTCCCATTCTCACACATGGAAGTTCCCGATTGGTGAAGAAACTCCAGGATGACCGAGGACAAGGAGGAGGTGTGAAGTTGACTTGGGGGAATCGTATACTTGTGGCTCAATGCCACTTGGTTAGTTTGACTAAGAGGAGTTGACCAATAAGAGAAAAAAATGAAATAAAAATAAATAAAATGGAAAATGAGATCAAATAGAAATATGGTCAAAATAAAAAGTGTAGATCTCGACGAGATCTACAAATTTTATAAGATTTCAAGACCAAAAGAAATTTGTACGAAATAGGAACTTTTTAAGGTATTTTATAGTTTTGAAATACATGCTATTCAACGATTTATTTTTTTTATTTTTGATCAGTTGTTAATGTAAAAAATAATTAAATTAGTAGTGACACATTTACACATGAATATATTTTTGGATTTTTTATAATTAAGAAAAGGGTATAAATAAAATAAAGAAGGGTTGTCTACTCATATTTATAGTTAAATATACATAGAATTAGTATGTAATGTTTTCAAAGCTTTTCTCATTTTTTGGTGACCATGGAATTTAGGCATCGATTCGGGCAGAAGAGAGAAGCAATTATCTGTAATTCATGAGGAGGGATTGTGCCTTGAGTTGAGAAGTCTGACTGTAGATATTATTTGGTTAATGAAAGAAAATATTATTTACATATGCGTGGTCAATACAGATCAAGTTGAATAAATCTAAACCACGGGTAACCCCGTAATGATAGTTTGGATTGTTTGGGTAAACTTGATAGATGGCGCCAAACCCATCAACCAACACAAGTTCCGAATAAATAATATGATTCTAATTCAATTTGACCCAGTAACCCAAATAAACCAATTCAATGGATCAATTTGAAATAATTTGGACCGCTTATATTGATTTATGACATCATTTAGAAAATTATTACATATGTATTATGCACTTGCAAATATATGCTCAAAATGAGGCAACAAAGTAGATCCCCTACAATGAGGATGACCATAATGCTTATGTAAATATCAACTTTCCTCCTTCAATTAGACAAATCTAAATGCCATAATCATGAAATGATCTAATATTATATGGACATGAACACAAGCTGCTCTATTTTTCTCACAGAGATCTTTACACCATGAGTCTTAAAATCTTGTACAATTACGCGATAAACCTTACAATAATTGTATTTATACCAATACCCTAATAAATTACACCATGACCCTTGCAATCTTCTTGACTCACACCGCCACTCTTGGAGGGGGCATATGTGTTAAATAGAGTAAGTTTGCAGGGTTATCATGCAATTGCAGAGTATACAGGATCTGTGACGTAATTGGAACAATTGTTAGGTACCATAGAGTAAAAATCCCTTTTTTATTTAATATTAAAGATGGATGCCCATGTTTGGGTCCGGTTAGGGTTTCTCCCTCCTCGTCCGGATCCGGTTACGATTCCTTCGTCGTCCGACCTTCATCGGTAGCACGAGCCGTGGTAGCTCGCCGCGTCTAGGGTTTCGGGGATCGGAGAAAGGAAGGATGCGTCTGACGAGGTGATTCTTTCCACTCCCTCTGCATCGTTTTCTTCTCTTCATCATTTTCTCCTTCGTGCATTCTCTATTGTCGATCCAACATTCTCTTTTGGTTCACCATTGTTATACTTATGGACAATGCTACCTAGGGCTAGTTTGGTTACTGGATTGGGTTGGAGTAACCTCCCGTGAACAGTAGTTGTTTGGATGATTATGATGGTTGGCAGAGGGTTAGAATAAAGGATGTGATGTAATGTCACATTGATTTGTGATGGAATTTCTAACTTAGGTTTGTGAGGTGGTTTACCAGATTACCTCGGGGTAATTCGGGGCACACCACCAACCAAACGAAACCCTAGTATACATATCTGCATCACATAAAACTAAATTATGACCGATTGGTAAGGAATCTATTTTTTGGTTGTTTTAAATTAAGATAATCGCAAAATTGCGTGCACGCGTGTACGCCAACCAATCGGCTGAGAGGATATTGCATGCTGACTTTTGAACCTTGATCCCTGATTTGACTAGTAAGTTTGGATCCACATTAGAGTCGCATTACATAAAGTGGACATATATGCAATTACACGTATAAACATATACATGGCAAGGACACTGTTAGTGGTTAAGGTAGAGGTGGAGAAGAAGATAGAAGAGGGAGCTGCGTGGATAAAAGATGGAGGGGGAGCGTAAATACGAGAAGAAGGAGGAGAGTTGCACGGAGTCCCTGACTTGGAACTAATAATGTGGCAGTTGCCATATTGACCTCTTTCTTCTCCAAACGTGCGAAGGCATTTATAGTTCAGAGCAACGGGTCAAGAAGATGAGATGTGACTATTGAGGCGAGTAAGTGATGTGCTTGATTGCCCCAAGCCTCCTTGGAATCCTTTCCCGAGGCACAAATTGTGTCGCCTGAGTGCCTGCCTCGGGCACTCACCTCAACATATTTGGAAAATTACTTAGGTTGAGTTGGTGTTATCTTGAGATTTGTTGATAACAATTATGACTAACGAATTCGATGAAACCACCTAAAATTAGTTTTATTTTTTTGAGAATTTAAAATTGTTTTTAAGCGCAACTAATCTCAATAATGGTGGACAACTTCTTGGCCTCGAGCACACCTCTTTCAAGAAAAAGTAGGATGTCATCTGTGTTTTGTAGTACAATGTTGGTAATACTGTGATTCGAGTAACCTCTTGGATATCCCTTTACTAATTGCTTGATTTTTCTGAATCAAACCAACTTCTAGATTTATCACCACCGCGAGAGAATCTACGGCCAAAACAAAAAGAAGGGACACAATTGAACATCACTATCTAACATCACACTGCAACTGAAAGAAGCTCGACTAGCACACTGTTAATCAACACATGAAAAGAGGAGGTGGTGATACACCTCTTCATTCAGGAAATCTAAATATCGATGAATCCCTTTTGTGCAAAGAGCTCCAAAGAAATATCTAATCTTCCACAATAAGTTGACAACTTTTCTTCTCTTGCATTCTAAGATGATTTTGGATGCCAAAACCATTGAATAATTTTTTATCGCAAGCTCGATAAGTTGGGGATCGGGTGTCCCATTTAGGATATTACAATGTAGCACATATGAGGCATATAGCCTCTACAAGAAACATCTAACTCCGATTGGTCAACATGGCCGGCAAAACTGCAAGACTACGCACTACCTTTAAACTTCTTAAGTGCTTTTCCCGAATAAATATGTTGAAAATCCCTAAGCTTAGACTATAATAATTAGAAAATATGTTCATGATCCACTCAAATTAAAATAATACCAGATTAAATGAACTCCAATTACGTTCACATTCAGACACACTACATAACAAACTCAAATTTTTTATAGCAAACTTGGTCAACTCAGGAATGTCGTCTCCAAAAGTCCACCACCCAGCTGACGATGATCATAAATCCATAATATACGGTTAGATTTAATATTGAAAAGAAAAGAATAATACATCGAGAGGAATACATACCGGGACTTCTCTTCTTACCTTTGTTCATAGCATTGAAATATCCAAACAATAAAAAGCCTCATGCACTCCTGAAAGCATCTATATACTCATCTACTTTCTCTCTCTCCTCCAAGGGATCGCTTATCAACCTCTCCTTACAAGCACAAAATCCAATTTTTATCGCAGCGTGCATAAAAAATGAGGGCTCGTAGTGATATCGGGGATCGAGAAAATAAGCGGCAACATGTAAATGCATATGAAGTTGACGATCGCACCTAGCATCCATGATGTCCCAAAATGATTTGTATTTTTCTTCTTCATTGTCTAATGCACAAGTTCCTCCTTGGTCCTATCCATGGCTTCATAAATGAATCACATCAGGGGAATATTTTCTGAATCAACCATTTGTAAGACTGTGACCGACATCTTGGTTGTTCTAATAAAAAAGGCAAGGCTCGACCAAAAAGATTTCGCATCCAAATTGTGTTGCATGCACTTTGCCCTTAGAGCTAGGAGGAATAGAGAATCCTCTTCCATGCATAGGAAGTAAAAAAATGATTCGAGAGAGTCCCTTACAACAATAAATCTCTGTAACGTGAGGAAAGCCGTAACAAAACATGTAATAGTAAGACGGACCAAATCTCTCCCAATCTTTTCCCTGATCATGGCCAAAACCCAATCATGAGCATAAATGCAGCTGATGACTTTTTTCGCTCATTTGAAAATAGAGGCATGCAAAGGTATTTTAGAATATCTTCCAACTTCAAGTCAATACAGTGGGCATCGCATACAGTCCGAAATAAATATTTTCTTTTCTTTATTAACAATTTTCCAACTGCCTTGTAGTTTGAGGCATTGTCAGTTATAATTTGCACAACATTGCTCTCACTGACCTCCTCTACTACATCATCGAGTAGAGAAGAAAAGTATATGTGCACTCTTTGTTTTGTAAGATGCATCTATGGACTTCAAGAACCACGCCCCAATCGGATTGTTCACTAAAAAAATGATAAGTGAATGACCTTTCGTGTTCGTCCAACCATTATACATGATGTTGTAGCATGTCTCTGCCCAAGAAGCTTTTGTCACTTTCATCAAATTACCTATGTTATTCACTTCTTACATTAATATCCAAGATCTCAACTCGTATGCCATTGGAGGTTTCAATCCCCTCCCAAATGCACCTACTGAATGAAGCATTGTTTGAAATGCTGGACTATTTGCACAATTGAATGCCGATTGATTTAAAAAAAAAATCCAATATCACGACAAACACGAGTCCTCTCTCCTTTTTTCCATGATCTCGTTCAATGTCGTATGATGCTACTTCTTAGTGCTGTTGCTAGTACCAATCGTGGGACCTCCCAAACCGGATGCACCAACAAATAGGTCCATAGGACCCCTCACTTGCTTCAACTACTGGATCCTCCTGTCATTGTTTGACGTTTGTTGCTCCCATGAAGTGCTTCCATTTCATAAGCATCCACTTAACAAAGTTCTTCCATCTCTTCCATTGCTCTTGGGGTGGAGTTCGTCTTTCATCCCAGAGAGGGGACTGACTGACTCCTTGGCGGCTTTGGGCTTCACTGTACCTCACTGAATTCCAGTGTTGTAAAAGTCGGCCGACTAGGCCGACTAGTCGGTCCGACTAGTCGAGTCGGGGGGGTACCCGACTCGACTAGGCCAAGTCGGTCTATAGTCGGTCTAACCCGACTAAACGGGCGAGTAGTCGGCCTAGTTGGCCGACTAGGCGGCCGACTTTTGCATAGGGAAATTCAATAATCTGCTTTGATGGGAAACCCGATAACATGCTTATATGGATTTAAGGGTTACTGTCTAACAGTAACCCTAGTACCCCTTCGTTCGAACCTCTCCCCCGAACCCCCTACCCAGGATCTCCCTCTTTCGTCTCGCCGCCCCCTCGAACCTGCCCCGTTGCCGCCTTCGTCGCGTCGTTGCCCCCTCCTCCGCGTTGCCGGCACCTAGACGACAACTCCTTTTGGTGTTGGTCCTCTACTGCCCCCTCATTCGTGTTCTCCGACCTCCAACTACTTGGTTAGGTTTATTTATTTTTTCTATTTTTTCTTGCTTGGTTTTATATTTTACCGCTTGATCTTAGATGTTATTACTTTGATTTTCTATACTAAGCTTGATCTTAGATGTTATTACTTGCTTTCTTACTAATTTGCATTGAAGTTGTGGATGAACGGATTAAGTAAGTACCATCATTTAGACAAGCATAGTCCTTTTATGCTTTTGATGCATTTTTGTGGTACCAATGCGATGCAGACTGTTCTGCATTATGAAAAAGTAGGATGATTGCATATTATACTAAGAATCTGTGCACTCCCCAGAAAATGCTTTGTACCATTTTCGATGAAGAAGTTGAATGATTGCCACAAACAGTAAAGTGAATCCTTAATCTTCATTTTCGAGGCTTCATATTCACATTAGGATGACCAACTAAGAGCTTATGTTACAACTGTCCCGATGTTGCTTATAAAAGTTTGACATTGGCAGGAAAAGAAGAATAAATAATAGAAGCCTCATGATTAATCATGTTACCATTGTGTACTGTTGGGAGAGAATGAAAAGCTGTTTATTATGATAATCTTTCCCCTTGTACAATTTCTTTATTTTTTCTTCTCTTGCTATATCTTTTAATCTCTTAAAAATATTAAAACTGCTAAATATATGAATATATATGAGAGTATATGTATTAAATATTGAATTTTATATTTAAAATAAATAAAAAATTCAAAACCGACTAATGCCCGACTAAATCCGATTACTCTCCCGACTGCCGATTAATCCTTAGTCAGTGACCCCGCCGACCGAGTACCGACTGCCGACTTCTGCAACCTTGCTGAATTCTGCTTTTGGGACAAGAAGAGTGGTCAATGCCCTTGGCAGGATGGAAAGGAAGCGAACTATGCTGATAATGGTCCGTTGCCAACTTGCTTTTCAGCTGAGAGGTCAACAGTGCCCAGCTTGAAGTAGGAGATGTACTCCAAGGCCCTAAATGTCGGTTTCGGTCACCATTTCGGTGACCAACCGAAATGGAATTTCGGTGGAATTCGGTCGAATTTCGACCGAAATTTCGGTCATTTCGGTCATTTTTTGTACTAGGGCCCCATATTTCGGTCATTTCGACTATTTTGGTCGAATTTCGATTTCGATTGGATATCGATATTCGACAGAAATTCGACCGAATTTCGCTGAAATTTGAGGCCATGCTGTACTCTGATCTTTGCATTCGCCAATTTCTCTTCAAACCTTGGCAATAAACACTTCATTTCATCTGATACTTCAACCAGAACTTTTCGACATGCTTTAACATTCTTCCCAGTTTAACATTTCGACTGGAACACGATATCTCCGTCTAGGGTCACTTCGACCTCGTTCAGAATCTTTTGCGCCTCTCTTGTTAACTCTCGGCATTTTTGAAAGGTATAACACATTGCATTAGAGAGTAAGTTATTTGTACTCTTGTCCACTGGACCGAGAACCTTACCCACAATTACTTCCATTTTAACAGTGCAAGTTCCACATCAAACTAAACAAGAATTTGTTACAGAAAAGAGAAATAAATCAGAATCATAACACTCAACAAATAAGCAAAACTAAGAATTACAAAACTAAGAAATCACTTCCATAGCAAAGAAATTTCACTTCGAAGAATGAAATGAAAGCCAACGAAGCTAATAATTACAACTAAGATACAACAAAGCTAAGAATTACAATAGGGAAGACTCAGAACAGTCAGTAAATTGACGGGAAAAACTAAATTAATCCATATACAATTTCAGTGGATGCCTGGCAATGGCAATAACTACATGAGATCACAGGAGATTTAGTTGGATATTTATATGTTGAATAAACGAATCAAGGAGAAATTAAATAACTGGAAGTAGAGAATTACAAATAGATGAATTAAAACTAAGATATAATAAGAAGTAACAAGATAAAACAAACAAAATTGAATTAAAAGTGCAGCAGGTGGTGGACTGTGGACCTGGTGGTGCAAAGGGAGGAGGCAACGGCGAATGGAGGAGCTCGCAAGCTTGGAGAAGAGATCCTCGATGTCGAAGGGTGGTTGCAGCAACCCGAGATGGTGTCGCCGGCGTCGGGAGGAAGAGGGGGCTCGATCGCTCGAGAGGGTTAGGGCTTTGGGTTTTTCTGTTCAAAATTGGGAAGCAGAGGGGGTTGGTATCAGGAATTAGGTGAAGAGGAAGGGTTACTAAAGTGGGGTCACCTGTGATGCACATGACCCTCTTAATCAAATTTAACCCCATCCATCGCCTCGGACCGCCTCGAGGCGGTTACGCCTCAGAACGATTTTGTATGTCGAGGCGACTGCCTCATTGGAGACGGCTGAGGAGTACACCCCCAGGGCTGATTGGGACCACCTCGCCTTGAGGCGTATGCCTTGAGCCCCCTGAGGCATGATTTTTCCTCCCATGGTCATGGCGATATGTCGCCAGACTTCTCGTTGATGCCCGAGAAAATGATATATATATAGTGGTTTCCATTTGGGGGCTTTGTTGTGATAGCGACATATTGGTGATATATTGTCGACATGTTGTGATATTTAAGGCTATGCATCTAACTACAAAAAGTCTAAAACAAGGCTGCTACAAAAAACATTAGATGGTCACTGCCCTGAGTATCCTCTAGTAATCATTCTTTGACTTTTCAAAAAAGAAACATGGGATTCCAAACTTTGCAAATATTTCATTTACTTTAGAGGCTCATTAACCACTTGGCTTGTTTGTGTTTGATATTGTTGCAGAAGGCTTTCAAGGAGAGAAGTGATAGATGTATCTAGAACCGATGGGGTCGTTCAAGTCGATGCATTGGCATACGAATCATTGAATACGGGAAGTGTCTCAACTAGCGTTGGAGCACTTGGTTCGTTAAAAATTCAAACATTGGAGGAGAAGCAAATCTCCGAGGGTGAAGATGTTTCTTTCATTCGGGATCATGCTTCAACGAACAAGATTTCTGTGGACGGATCACTTGGCTCATCAGATGCCCACGATCCAGATGTTGGAACTTGTAACATGGAAAGCTCATTATCATTGTTGACGAATAATCAAACACCATCCAACACCAATGGGTCTTCGGGGAATACTCGGAGATATCCCACTCAGGGAAGCATGTCGTGTGGTAAGAAATCTAAATGCAACGAGCAAGAAGTTATCACGAGCAAGACATCAAGACAAGAGCCTTCAACGTCAAAAAATGAGGTTTCAAAGAGAATAGCTAGAACGGAAGGAAACCACACATATCGTTCTACAAATAACGGAGCTGCTGACAATGGTCAACCTGCTAAAGCAAATACAAGCCTGAAAAGGAAATTGCGTTCTCATGAGAAGCAGAATTCTCATCCTCCAACCCATGGCATACTCAGTGATGATGATATTGCTTCATGGATTCGAGGAACAAAGTTTGAAAACCTGTGCATTGTTGAAAATGATTTGGACAACGAAATTGTCGCACATGAGAGAATTAAAGATGTACTACAATTTTTTCAGTTTGTAAGCAGGAAGCTTGTGGAGGAGCAAGAGGCTGGATTGCTACGTCTTGGCAAGGGAGGAAGGGCAGATCTATTGACACTGAGTTTTCTTAAAAACAGATTTGAGTGCCTTAATAAATGCAGAAAATATTTAGGATCTGTACCTGGAATTGAGGCTGGAGACACCTTCCAGTATAGGGCAGAACTTATGCTTGTAGGACTTCATCGCAATTTACAGGCTGGCATTGGATGTATCAACCATGGCGAAAATATTGTGGCTGCTAGTATTGTTTCTTCTGGAGGTTATGACAATGCTGTTGACAGCTCTAACATCTTGATTTACTCTGGGGCTGCGGGACATCCTGGTTACAAGCTAAAAAAAGAAAAGCTCTCGTCAGATCAGAAACTCGAGGGTGGGAATTTGGCACTTAAGAATAGCATCGAGGCTCGCACTCCTGTTAGGGTTATATATGGCCTTAAGGAAGATGAAAGCAGCAATAATCGGGTAGCGAAGCCTAAAAAAACTGCAGCATATGTTTATGATGGTTTGTATTTAGTTGAAAAATACTGGACAGAGTCAGGAAGCAATGGTAGTACTTTGAAGTTCCAACTGAGAAGGGTACCTGGGCAGCGAGAAATCGGCATCAAGGAATTATCAAAATCTCATTTCTCGCAAGTGCGGCGAGGTGTTTGTATTGAAGATATTTCTGATAGGAAAGAGAAGATACCTATCCTTGTTGTGAATACTATTGATAGCGAACTTCCCAAACCTTTTACATATGTAACTAAAATGATATATCCCCAACACCATAAGCTTGCCCTCGCAAAAGGTTGCCACTGCAAAGATGGATGCTCCGACTCGGTCAAGTGTGCTTGTGTAGTAAAAAATGGAGGAGAGATACCATTTAATCGTGAAGGAGCCATTCTGAATGCGAAACCACTTGTGTATGAGTGCGGTCCCTTCTGTAACTGCCCCCCGTCTTGCCAAAACCGGGTTAGTCAACATGGCATTAAGTTTCGTCTTGAGGTTTTCAAGACAAAATCAATGGGTTGGGGAGTCAGATCTCCGTCTAGAATCCCGTCAGGGAGTTTCATATGTGAATACATAGGGGAGATGCTCAAGGATTCAGATGCCGATATACGAGAGAATGATGAATATCTTTTTGATATCGGGAATAACTACCATGACGAATCCCTCTGGGAGGGGCTTTCTTATGTACCTAGCTTGCAAAAGAGAAGATCAGGTGGTACCATTTATGAAGAATATACAATTGATGCAGCAAACTTTGCTAACGTAGGGAGATTTATAAATCATGGTTGCACTCCTAATCTTTATGCGCAAAATATTCTTTATGACCATGAAGAGCAAGGTATGCCACATGTTATGCTCTTTGCTACCGAAGATATTCCTCCTTTTGAAGAGCTAACCTACCATTATAATTACTACATTGACCAAGTTCAAGATCCCGATGGCAAAATAAAGAAGAAAGATTGTTATTGTGGCTCTATTGAGTGCACTGGAAGATTGTACTGAAACTAGTTTGTTTTGTTAAGTGAAAAGCTATTTTATATTCCATTATTGTTCAGACCTATTTTGAATGAATGAATGCTTAACTTGATTAAATATTGTTTCTTTCTTTTCTATTCCTTTTGTTATTTTATGGTCATTATTCCTCATTTTGATAATTTATAACTCACTTTAAATCATAAAAGCCCCATCGGACCGGTGTGTTATGCCCCATAATTTCCTATAAAAGGGGTTTTCATTTGAGGCAGGGGGGGGGCAAACAAAGGTGTCCGCCCCTTTCCTAAGGTTTTCCCCTGAGTTAATACTTTATAGATGGTAATACATATTTTAGAGCATATATTATTCTCTCAATCTTTTTCTCTTACTAGTAATTTATCCCATAAACTACAATAAAGTCAAATTCATATATTAACCTCAATTAAAATTCCATAAGCTATTAAGACTATCTCATGGCACAATAAAATATTAATTTTGACCATGAAAATAGTAGGGGAATGGTAAATGTTCTTTTACTTCATCCACTTAAAGGCGTGAGGTGCTCCGAGGCGTGCTAGGTGGTCCAAAATTCTTGAGGCGCATGACGTTCGCCCAAGAAAAGCAAGATGCTTAATATATATATAATTACAATCTAAGGTCAATCTAATATATATGGATACATGTATATACTATATAGGTGCACGCATATGAATGAATGCGTGTAGGAGTATATATGTAGGTGTGTATATATGCAAACTTAGATATATATCGCCTAAGTACTGTCTACATTCTACTCAATACAGAAACACATGTATGTACGTGTACGGGTATCTACGTATGTATATGTAGATAAATATGACATAATTGCAATCTACGATCAATCCTACACACATGCACATATGTAGGTGTGCATCTATGTATATGTATATTTAGATGTTTTCATGTGTATGTATGTGTCCACGTATATAGTTAAACGTACTTATAGCACCTTGAACTAATTTGTATGTGTAAATGCACACGTGTGTGTAATACTTAGAACAAATGTGTATGTATATGTAATATAAGTGCACGCGTAATTTATGTACATATGTGTGTCTGAACAGTTGTATGTTAATAGTACTTGGAACCAATGTCAATCTAAGTTATCTAACCCAAAAACCTAAAAAATGCAATGAACATAATAAGTGAGTAAAAAGTGGCGGCTTGAGCCAGGGCCCCTGGGCTAGGATGGGATAAGGTGCTAGGGCTTTGCCTCGCCTTGCTTGAGTGCTTAAGCAAGTTCCCAGAGTGCCGTTGACCTAGCCTGCCCTTTTCTATTCGGGCTTGCAACAAAATCCAAACGCCAGCTGCAAGCAGATTTAAAATTTTATGGTTCGTAAACTGAGGTTGTTGCCATGCGTGTTCTGCTATATCCAAACTTCAATATGGTATGCAGCCTACTTTATTTCTGTGCTGAGGCTAACTTGACTTGTGTAATGTCCTCTGGGCATAAAGATTGTATATGGCATATAACAACTTCGTATCTTTATTAGTCCGAGTGCAATTCCATTGCAATACCCAAGATTCCCAGGTTTATTGGAACTGCAACCTCTCAGGTAATTTCTTATGTCCTTTTACTTCTTTTACAATTTTCTTGGATATTTTCCTTACTAATTTGTCATGTTATGTGTTATAAGGTCTTATTCAAATTCATTATGTAATATGTATGCTAGTAGCTAAAGTCCAACCTTATTGATAGTAAAGAACCTCAGTGGTAGGAAATTTGGTGTCGCATCAGATCGGATAGCTTTTGACAAAGTCTTTCACTGCGATCCAATTTTTGGACTTTTAAATGCCAATGCTTGAAATTAAAACATGAATTTGGATTCATGTTATAGCATGTTGCCATTTTATAGCTGTAATGAAACTGGTCTGTCAGCATTTTAAATGCAAATATATACGCACAACTTAATCACTCGGGTGTTTTATTTCAGTATAGTTTATAATCTATCGTGAAGTTTCCTACTTTGCGGGTTGAATTCGTCTCCATTTAGGAGAATCTCAGTGGAAGATCCAACATTGATTGAAATAGGAGCACTGATTGAAATAGGAGCCAGTTCGACCGGAGTTGTTGAAAACAAAGTGCACCATGGAAAAAAGAACAAGATGAATAAAGAAGTCCCGCATGCATCCGTCAATGCCTTATAAGTACTAAGTAGTCAAGCAACTTTTTCTGCCTGATGAGGTGTAGTCGTCAAATTCTCAACTCTTTGCTCGTCATTAGGTAATCCCACATGTTTATTTCTATCTTGATGAGTCATGCTTATTTATTGTTACTTTTTAAAAATTTGAAAGGCTAGAAAGGCTTAATACATTGACTATTGCATCTTGCTTGCTGACAAAATAAAACAATTATTGTCAAGGGAAAATAATGGGATACTTTATGAGAGGTCCAATGGTTCTCTTATATAGGAGAAGAACCTATTGGGAAAATTACAGAAAGAAGAAAAGAGAAATAGAAAATATAAAAGTAATACTAAAGATAGTTAATATCTCAATACTCCCCCTCAAGGTGGAGCGTAGATATCAATAAGACTCAGCTTGGAACAACATCTTTGATAAGGTCCTCTCGCTAGGGCTTTTGTAAGTACATCTGTTGTTTGGCCTCCAGAGCTGACATGCGTAGTAGTGATGATACCCTTATGTATCATGTCACGAGTGTAGTGACAATCCACCTCTATGTGCTTTGTCCTCTCATGAAAGGCTGGGTTGTTTGCAGTGAAGAGATAGCTTGATTATCACATTGGAGGTGCATGGGAAGAGGCACTTCTATAGCCAGGTCAGTAAGAACGGATCTCATCTCTGTACTAGCATGTGCTATGGCCTGTATTCCGATTCAGCACTTGATCTGGCAAGCATAGTCTGCTTTTTACTCTTCCATGAAACAAGAGAGTTCCCTATGAACAGAAAAGCCATATGTAGACTTTCTATCCTTTGGACACCTAGCATAATCTACATCTGCGCATGCTGTAACTGAGAGAGATGTGCCTCTGCTGAAAAGAACTCCAGTACCAAGTGAAGTCTTCAAGTATCTCAGAATCATATGGACTGCATCCATATGTGCCTGTCTGGGCTGCTCTATAAACTGGCTTACTTTGTTCATGACAAATGATATGTTGGGCCTGGTAATAGTTACATACATCGATTCCTTCACCATTGCTTCCATCAAAGGTGCACTCCATATATTCGGTCTTAACCCTACTTATACGAAATCCTTTAGTCTCCAATGCATGTCTCCAGACCTCAAGCTTCTCATTTACTCTATCTCTAGTCTCGTCAATCAACACAATATCATCAACAAATAACATACACCAAGGTAACTCATCCTGAATGTTATTTGTCAACTCATCTATAATCAAAGTAAAAAGAAATGGACTCAAAGTTGAACCTTGATGTAAACCAATGTTGATGTCAAAATAGTCTGTCTTCCCAGACGGGGTCCTTACACACGATAAAGCCCTATCATACATGTCCTTTATGAGGTTAATGTATAGGACATGTACTTGTCTCTTCTCCAAAACTCTCCATGATATCTCTTGTGGGACAGAATCATATATGTCTTGACTGGAAGCTCCTTCGACCAATATTACAAGGAAAACATGATGTTTTAGTCACTGCTTACTCTGTAGGGACTTTCATCCATGAAGAGTGCTCTCGATCTCAAATCGGCCTACTACTCACCTTTCGGATGGTGATTAACTTGTCAACAAATAAATGCACACTAACAAAAAATAATATCATCCATAGAGCGTCGAAGGATGAGAGCTATAGATCTTGATCTTCTAACGAATCCACCAGCACAAGATTGGGTTTACAGGCAATTAACTGACCTCTCAATCTACCACACTCCCGACTTGCGGAAGGCATAAGTAGAACCAATACCGACCTAGCTCGACTAGGCATAAGCAGAACCAATACCGACCTAGCCCGACTCCTGCTCATCCCATGATACCAACATGGTTTCCATCAGAATAAAAAAAGTCTCCTATTACTGCTGTCTGAATCATATCCTCCAACTGCTTGGCATCATTTTCTTTGCTATTGCATGGGGCCGTCTTCTGCTGCTGCTTGGCATCATTTCCTTTGTTATTGCATGGGACCGTCTTCTGCTGCTACTTGGGATTGTCTCGTATTTTTACTTGGATCTTCTCTTGGTAATATTGTCCATCTTATGCTACAGCTACTCCCACTTTTGATCCACTCCTACCACTTGATAGTCTCTTCAGACTATTGCTCGTGATCATATTCTTCTATTAGGGTCGTCGCAGCATACTATTTCTTTTGGTGTCTTCCATGTTGCCTCGAATTATCATCAAGAATGGCTTGGGACAGTCTCCAATAGAATTACGATCTCATACAAGTACAAGGACTAAGTCATATGTGGCTAAAACAACAGTCCATGTAGATATTCCATTACCCAACTAATTTTGGAACCGACTCATATATTCGCCCTCAAGCTGGAGCTTAAAAGCTTTAGCTCTTGCATAAGAACTAGTTCCAGCTCGCTTGGCATATATCCTGGGTTAGGAATAGAATGGTCATCCGCCAGGTAATTCTCGGTGTTCTTAGTTCTGTGCTTATGCTTTACTATCTATTATATCTTTCAATAAGAAGGTTGATGCAAACAATGCTGGTATTTTGTAGACAGCATGCTTTCTTCCTGCGAGTTATGTATAAACGTTAGATGACCATGCCAGTTATTCTTTGGCAGATAGGTGTAGATTTCATAATCCATATAGTAGAGGCACACCATGTTGGAGCTGTTGGGAAAAATAGAAGCGATGTTTATTCCACCAGCCCTAGGCTCTCTTATATAGGAGAGTAGCCTATGGGTAAATTACATAAAGCATACGGCAGGAAAGAAAAATAACAGAGAGATACAAAGGAAACTAATATATGTTTACACTCCCCCTCAAGATGGAGCATAGATATCGATCATGCTCAGCTTGGACGCACACTTCTGGAATGGGCCTCGTAGTAATGCCTTGGTGAATATATCTGCAGTTTGATTTCCTGAAGTAACATGAGATGTAGCAATGAATCCCTTCTGAATCATGTCACGTATGAAGTGACGGTCAACCTCAATGTGCTTGGTTCGCTCATGGAATGCTGGATTGTTTGCAATGAACAAGGCTGCCTGATTGTCACATTCTAAGGTCATAGGAAGTGGTATGTCTATACATAGATCTGTAAGCACAGCCTTTACCCGCATCATTTCTGTGCTAGCCTGGGCCATAGCCCTATATTCAGATTCAGCACCAGACCTGGCTACCACCGTTTGTTTCTTGCTCCTCCATGAGATTAGAGAATCTCCAACGTAAACTGCAAACCCAGAGGTGGACTTCCTGTCCTTGGGACAACCTGCATAGTCTGCATCTGCACATGCTGAGATAGAGATCCCCTTGCCTTTCTTGAATAGCAAACTTGCACCTGGAGATGATTTGAGGTACCCGAGTATCATATGTATAGCATCCATATGAACTTGACGTGGTTGCTCCATGAACTGGCTCACACGACTCACTGCAAAGGATATATCGGGCCTAGTGATCGTGACATACAACAATTTGCCTACCAGTTCTCTGTATCTTCTCCTGTCCACCTCCTTTGTGTCATCATCATATAGCTTCATGCTAGGGTCCATTGGTGTTGTAGCAAGCCAGCACCCAAGCATACCTGTTTCACTCAACAGGTCCGTAACATATTTTCTCTGCGACATTACTTAGCCCATACGAATTTCTGGCAAATTCCAGCCCCAGAAAGTATCTAAGGACTCCAAGGTCCTTAGTGACAAATTCGCTACCCAGCTTTTCTTTCGCCTTCTTTATTCCTTGTTCATCATCTCCTGTAATCAAGATGTCATCTATATAAACCATGATTGCGATAATACCTCTTGAAGTCTTCTGTACAAACAAGGAATGATCAGCATTAGCAGTTTGTATCCCTGTTTTTCAAAGAGGTCTGAGAGCTTCTGGAACCGTGCTCTGGGGCTCTGCTTAAGGCCATAGATAGTCTTATGAAGTCTGCACACCTTAGAACACTCCCCCTCAACAACAAAACTGGGTGGCTGTTGCATGTAGACTTCCTCCTGTAAGTCTCCATATAAGAACGCATTCTTCACATCCAACTGATATAGCGACCACTCTCGAGTAACCCCAACTGATAGCAAGATCCGTAGGGTAGAATGACGGGCTACTGGCGAGAACATATCAAGATAATCCACCCCGTATGTATGTGTAAAGCCACGAGCAACAAGGCGAGCCTTGTATCTGTCAATACTGCCATCTGCATTCTGCTTGACTGTAAATACCCACTTGCAGCTCACTGGGGACACATCTGCAGGTATAGGAACTAGACTCCAAGTTCCCCTAGATTGAAGTGCTGCCATTTCTTCCTCCATTGCTAGACGCCATCTACTATCCTTCAGAGCGTATTGATAATTCTGTGGAATATCTACTACTGATAAGGCAACCACAAAGTCCCTGAAATCCCCAGATAGTCGTTCAAATGACACCGAAGCTGCTAAAGGATATGTGGCGCATCTCCTCTTCGATTTGCGTATAGCAATAGGAACATCTAAATCGGTTGTGTCCTCATCTGGCCTCTGCAACATATCCTGCTCAGAAACATCATTAGATCCATCAAGAGTAATATCTTCAGTACATACCTTAGGCGAGCTAGGTGATGAGTCATGACCATGAGCTGGAGTAGGCCTGCGGGTATAATGAAATGGTAGTGGTGAAACATGGATAGAGCTAGGAGGTGCGGATGATGGTAAAGGAGCTGGTGGTGGTGGTGGTTGTGATGGTGGTACTGGTGGTGGTGGTGTCATATAGATGGCATCGGTAGTAACTGGAGGTAGCTGCTGATCACCTGAGGATGAAAAATACATTACGGATTCAAAAAATGTAACATATGCACTAAAAATGTAACGCCTGCGCAATGGATCAAAACACTTGTACCCCTTTTGAGTTCTGGAGTACCCAACAAACACACACTTGACAGTCCTAGGAGAGAGCTTTTCAGTACCGGGAGACAACTGGTGGACAAAGGCAACCGAACCAAACACACGAGGAGTAAGGGAAAACAGATACTTACCAGGAAAGATAAGGGAGAAAGGAATCTGTTCACCTAGAACAGAGGACGACATACGATTAATTAGGTAGCATGCTGTGAGAACCGCGTCACCCCAGTAAGAATAATGAGCATGACTCTGTATAAGAAGTGACCTTGTGACATCTAGTAGGTGGCGATGTTTCCTTTCAGCGATCCCATTTTGTTGAGAGGTATAAGCACATGATGTCTGATGGATAATCCCTTGGGATGAGTAATAATTGGCTAGAACATGAGTACACAATTCCAGGGCATTATCACTTTTCTCACAATTTCAACAGATGTGGAGAAAACATTACGAATCTCATTAAGAAAATGGATAATAATATTCCCTGCTTCAGATTTATTTTTCAACAAAAATACCCATGACACACGAGAGAAGTCATCCACAATAACTATATAAAATCTGTATCCCTGATGATCAGGTACACGACTCGAACCCCAGATATCAATATGAAATAACTCAAACTTGGAGGTACTACTCTGACTCGGACGACTGGGAAAGGTAGACTTGTGATGCTTTCCCAACTGACAAGCCTCACATTAGATGGATGTGTGAGGCTGACCCTGGGGTAACACACGACGCAACTTCTAAAGCGATAGATGTCCAAAGCGCAGATGCCACAGCAGAGGAGATACGGATCCAGTAGGTAGGGATGAGGTTCCAGCAAAAGGAGTCTGATTGAGGCGATAGAGGCCTCCTTGCTCATAGCCACAACCAATCACGTTGCCCGTAAGGATGTCCTGAAAAATAAGAGAAGATGGATCAAAAATTGCCCGACATTGTAAATCCTTTTTGTAATCTGGCTGATTGATAATAAATTCATTAAAAAAATCAGGCGCATGTAACAAGTTCTTGAGCTGCATAGAAGATGTCAGTCTAATCTCCCCCTGACCAGTAATTGGGGAATGTGTACCATTGGCAATGACCACTGTTCGGCCTGGAGGAATCTGAGAATATCCTGTAAGTAAACTCTGATCGCCACATAGATGATGTGTAGCTCCCGAGTCCATAATCCAAGGTAAAATATCTGATCTACTACTGGTAAATGCAAGTATGCTACCTGATGCACTGGTAGACGCAGAGGCAGATGCAGCAGCATCAGATTGACTCTCAGTGGTAGGTGCTGGGCCAGATAGGGGAATAATGCCCCTTAGACGGGCAACTAGATCATCGAACCGCTGATCCAAAGTGGCAGCAGATGGAGGCTCTATCTGCTCAGCGACTCGTGCAGATGCAGGAAATCCATGCTTAGAGTAGCATGTGTCTTCATTGTGTCCAACGCGATGGCAGTAGGTACATGTTGGCCGAGTGCGGCCTCCTCTGCCATGAGGTCCACGTCCACGGCTCTGATGATGAAATCCACGGCCCGTGTTGGCGGCCATGGCTGAAGCATTCTGATTTGTGGCCGTAGAAGGGACGGTGATGCGGCTCAGTCTGTGAAAGGCTTCCTCCATGGGAGGAATAGTAGAATCGGCCAGGATCTGGGATCGTGTCGCCTCATACTCTAGATCAAGTACAACAAGGAAAACGCCCACCATAGTCGCATTCCGGTAGGTCTTCTGTTGCTCTGGCGTGGCTGTCAGGGGCATGAAGCTGTATAGCTTCTCGAACATCCCTCGCAAGGATGTGTAGAGTGAATGTAGAGGGCGACCATTCTGCTTTATAGTGAATATATCATGCTGAAGCTGCAGAATCTTTGTCTCATTCTTCGCTTGAGAGTATGTGGCCGCCAGAATATCCCACATGTCTTTGGCCGTGGGCTGATGGAGAATATCATTGACAATCTCGATTGCCAAAGTTCCAGATAACCAGACTTTGGCGTATGCATCATCGGCCTCCCATGAGGCATTGGCTCCAGTCTTCTAGCAGGCTCTTCTTTGGTAAGAATGTGCTTCTTACCAGTTGACTTCATCATACTCATGAACTGCATCGCCCACAGTTCGTAGTTCGTACCGTCATCTTTACGATAGGAGCTGGACCACGAAAGGCGCCAATAGATGGAATATCCGCCTTGCTTTCTGACATACTGGAAATCGAAGACTAGAGCGATTGACTGAAGATAAGATTCGTCTACACGAACATAGACGGGTTTAGTTGCATATGTAGACTTCAAGCAACCAAACCCATTTAGTTGACGGTGTGCGCTCTAGAGACGTATAGGGCTGATTCAGGGGGACACGCACATGCGCTTTCAGGGGTGCACGCATGTGAGATGAGGCGCGCACAGAGCGCTGAGATGCGCGCTGGAGGACACGAAGATGCGCGCTGAAGAGCACACAAGGGCGCGCTGAAGCGCGCTAGATGGCGCAAAGGGGCGCGCAGGCGCAAGCGCGAGGGCGTGCTGGCGCGGGAGCGCGCAACGCACGGGAGGTGCTCGCGCGGAGGCGCGGAGGAGGCGTCGGCGGCGGAGAGAGAGGCTCGCGGGTGGGGGGTAGGGCTAGGGTTAGGGTTTCAAGAACTCCGATCTAGGACCGTCGCTCTGATATCATATTGGGAAAAATAGAAGCGATGTTTATTCCACCAGCCCTAGGCTCTCTTATATAGGAGAGTAGCCTATGGGTAAATTACATAAAGCATATGACAGGAAAGAAAAATAACAGAGAGATACAAAGGAAACTAATATATGTTTACAGGAGCACCTGGGCGAAGGTCCTAAGTATGGCAGCAAACTTGTTTAACAACAACAACAAAGCCTTTTCCCACAATTAAGTAGGGTCAGCTACATGGATTCTTCGCTTCCATTCAGATCTATCTTGGGTCAATCTCGGGCTTATATCCAAAAAACTAAGATCAGTTCGTATAGTCTCTTTCCAACACTTCTTGGGCCGTCCTCGCCCTCTCTTAGCCGGCTCAACATCCCAACACTCACATCTCCTAACTAGTGCATCAACTGACCTTCTTTGCAAATGACCAAACCATCTTAAGCGGTTTTCTCGTATCTTATTCTCGATCAGAGCTACACCAACTTTCTTTCTGATTGCATCATTCCGAATCTGATCTTTACGTGTGCGTCCACACATCCACCTTAGCATTTTCATTTCTGCTACAGTCGTTCTCTGCACATGTCTATGGTTTACAGACCAACTTTCAGATCCATAGAGTATAGCAGGTCTCACAGTTGCTTTGTAAAACTTTCCTTTAGTTTTTAAAGGAATTTTCTTATCACAGAGATCAAGAGAGGCTCCTCTCTACTTTATCCAGCCTGCATTTATTCTATCAGTAGCATCTCCATCAATTTTCACATCATGTTGCAAAATAGATCCCAGATATCTAAAAGAATCTCTCTTCCGAATGTTATCGTCACCAATCTTCACCTCAATTCCTTCACTATTGCTTCCATCAAAGGTGCACTCCATATATTCCGTCTTAGCCCTACTTATACGAAATCCTTTAGTCTCCAATGCATGTCTCCAGACCTCAAGCTTCTCATTTACTCCATCTCTAGTCTCGTCAATCAACACAATATCATCATCAAATAACATATACCAGGGTAACTCATACTGAATGTGACTTGTCAACTCGTCCATAATCAAAGTAAAAAGAAATGGATTCAAAGCTGAACCTTGATGTAAACCAATGTTGTTGTCAAAATAGTCAGTCTTCCCAGACGGGGTCCTTACACAAGATAAAGCCTTATTATACATATCATTTATGAGGTTAATATATAGGATAAGTACTTGTCTCTTCTTCAAAACTCTCCACAATATCTCTCGTGGGACAAAATCATAAGCGTTCTCCAAATCAATAAAGATCATATGGAGGTTCTTCCTTTTAGCTCTATAAATCTCCATTGTTATCAGCAAATGGATGGCTTCAATAGTTGAGCGACCTGGCATGAATCCGAATTGATTTTCTTTTACTTTGGAAACTTACCTCAACCTTATTTCGATCACACGTTCCCAAATTTTTATAGTGTGACTCATCAGCTTGATACCTTTGTAATTTGAACAAATTTGAATGTCTCCTTTATTCTTATAAAGAGGCACCACGATACTCCTCCACTCTTCAGGCATTTTTTTGCTTCGCCAAATAACATTGAATAGATTCGTAAGCCAAGTCAAACCGCGCTCACCTAAAACTCTCCATACTTCTACAGGGATGTCATCCGGTCCTACACCTTTCCTGGGTCTCATAACCTTCAAAGCCTCCTCTACTTCCTTTCTTTGTATTCGTTTATAGCTTGCACGATTCAAGTAACTTTCACTACTAGCTAGATCACCTAAAGTGATCTCTGTATTTCCTTTTCCAGTGAAAAATTTATGGACGTACTGCTCCCATCTAGTCCCTATATCATTCTGAGTAACAAGCACGTGACCTTATCCGTCCTTAATGCATCTCATTTGAGAAAGGTCTTTGGTCTTTCTTTCTCTTGCTTTGGTCAACCTGAATATATCCTTTTGGCCCTCCTTAGAGTCGAGATTTTTATACAAAACTTCATAAGCTTTTGACTTAGCTTTACTTACAACCTTCTTTACTTCCTTTTTCGCTATTTTGTAGTTTGTGACAGTTTCCTATGTTCTAGCCTTTGACATAGCTTTAAAGCATGCTCTTTTAATTTTTAGCTTCTCTTGCACCCCTTCACTCCACCACCAAGACTCCTTTTGACCTGGAGCTCCTCCCTTTGACTCGCCTAGCATCTCTTTGGCTATCTTTCGGATATAAGATGCTACTGCCTCCTACATCTCATTTGTATTTCCGCTACAATCCCAAGATAAGTATTCTAAAACCTTCTCCCTGAAGCTCGATTGCTTCAGTGGAAGATTCCACCATCTATTTCTAGTAATCTTAGGAATACTCCTTTTCTTTACCATCCCTTTTATTTGCACATCCAAGACTAACAAGCGATGTTGGGTTGTCAAACTCTCTCCTGGGATTACTTTGCAGTCTTTACAACACAACCGATCTCTTCTCCTCAATGCAAAGTAATTTATCTGTGTTCTAGTTGGGTCACTCTTATAAATAATTAAATGCTCATCCCTCTTCTTGAAGAGAGTTTTTGCTATGAAAAGATCATATGATGTTACAAAATCCAGAATGACTTTTCCCTCTTCATTCCTATGCCCAAAACCATGTCCTCCATGAACACTAGCATACCCTGAAGCATCTTTTCCCACATGTCCATTAAGATCTCCACCTATGCAAATCATCTCTCTTTGTGGGATTCCTTGTAAAATCTTATCTAGATCCTCCCAAAAAGCTTGTTTAGTCCTTTCATCTAAACCGATTTGCGGTTCATAAACTGAGATGATATTCAGAATTTCTTGTTCAAGCACCAATTTTAGCAAAATAATCCGATCCCCGAATCTTTGTACCTCAACCACACAATCCTTCAAATCCTTATGAACAATCACTCCAACACTGTTTCTGCCCTTATCTTTACCTGAATACCAAAGTTTAAAGCATGTCTTCTCGATCTCCCTTGCTTTCTCTTCAACCCATTTAGTCTCTTGAAGACACAATATATGGATCTTCCTTTTTTCCATCGTATCCACTATCTCCATCAATTTTCCAATTAAAGGCAGCAAACTTGTTATGTATACTATTTTATTTACAACTGCTTCCAACCGATATCTGTTTAGAATTTGTCATGAAAGAATTCCACTGTTCTACAGTTGGCCTTCCCCACATCAAGGACGAGCTTACATTCTAGCCTTACAAGAGGTGATTTGTTATGATGAGAAATCGTGCATCTATCATTGTCCTCCAATGAAGACATTTTAAAAAGAAAGTCCAAAATTTTACATTTGCATGCATTAATCAAAAGATAACGAACCAAATAGAACATACATAAACTTTAGTTTTCTCATGGATCAGTACTGATATGTCGAGTGGTTTTTTGTGCAAATTGTCTTTACATAAATTGGGTGATGAACTTTCTTGTTTAATAATCATCGTGACTACAAGACATGTAAGCCAAGGTACGATGCTCATCCAAGTCATCTTTCTTGTTATCTAGATGCTTAATCTTGCATGTCAATAACTATTATAATGCATGCCGATGATCCATAAAACAGTATCATGTAGCATTTGACTTCCATTATAAAGTATTCTCAGTGGTTGTTACTTTACGTAGTCTAAAGGAATTGTTCTTATTAGCCAGTGAAGTTGCAATGATTTTTTGTCATGCATTTTTATAGGGTTTAATGTGGCTGCCACAGGGGGAGCTAACTTGGCTCCCCCCGCATCATTTCGCTCATTTTTTATTTTTTTTGAAAATTTCTTCCGTGAATATTCATCACTATATCCCTATATTATGCTATTAAAATTTCGTGCGAAACAGAGACTCCTACGGCCTCCATCCAGACAGTCATTTTTTAACGGTAATAGAATTGCTAAAAATGACCACGTCCGGATGGAGGGCGCATGAGTCTCTGTTTCGCACGAAATTTTAATAGCATAATATAGGGATATATTGATGAAAATCCATGGAAAAAAATTTTCAAAAAAAAAACTAAAAAATGGGGAAAATGGGGCGGGAGAGCCAAGTTAGCTCCCCCTCAAGGGGGCAGCCCCATTTTACCCATTCTTATATCATATTCTTATTTTATAAGTGCATCCACTTGATCAGTGTTAAACATTTTAATGTTGACATACAGTGAGAAGCCCCAGGATTGAAGCATTCAAAGCTTGCAGAGGTGTCTTGTGATGCTCCTCCAGGGTTCATTACATTCAATATGTGAACACCATCAGTTTTTAGGATATTTATTTATATTAGAAAAATAAACTACTTGGAATCTTATTACTTGTCTCTGCATGAATCTTCACATCAAGATTTATTGACAGCACTGTATGAATCTTCATACTTAGATTGAATCTTGATATGGATATCCATATTAGAACTTGCTAAGTTGGCCATGTGTAAATCCTCGTGTTAAGAATTAAATCCGAGGCGCTGTCTTTAGATATCTTTACTAATTTATTTGCTAATCTTTTGGTAGGCATGTTATCAAGTTAACTCTTTTCAGTTACTTCCTGTGATCGATGTTTTGAGCCATATATAGGTGACAATGATTTGGATGAGCCCTTTCCCTCTTCCCCTGGAGGTAGGTGATGGCTTCGCGCCTTTCAACTGCGGGGAGTCGGAGTCTCGATCTGGGAATGTATGAATGATGATTGGACTAAATGCAGAGATGGTAACAGGGGCTTAAAAAAGAAATATATTGATCATCTAATGATTATATATGAATTTTGTAAATATGATTTGGAGTACCTGTGGTAACAGCTTAGCTGGTAAGGTTAGCTCTACTGGTTTCCACCTGGATCGATTTCTCCTGCCACTTTAAGACAATTGCGCACCGTAACGCATGGTATTCTAGAACCTGTTTCAGATATAGAAGGCGAGGCAAATAGGCGCAGAGGTCAGATCCCTGTTGCAGCAGGTATTACAGCAGTGCTTGTTAAGTCACATCTATGTCTTCCAGGTGTGATCCTATGACTGATATTGGATCATCCAAATAAAGTTTGTTTTATTTATTGGATTGATTAGGGTTTCAAAATAAAACAAAGCTGGTCGAGGAGAAGCACTCATATCACCCTCATTGATGACACAATCAATAATTACAATTGTTCAACTACCTTAGCTTATTGTGCTTAAAGTCAAGATAGCTTAGGCCAGGGTGATTATTTGCCCCGTCGAGAATCAAAGTCTTTCTGTTCAATGAATTCAAAGGCAACAAAGGCGTATACTTTGTAGCTAGCATAGGGCACTTGGGATAAGTTGAGGAGATTGCTTCGTTTATATGATCATTGTAAGTAATGTCGCGGATCGCAGAAACAAACACACACATGATCAAACAAGCAAGATAGAAACAAAGATTTACAAGGTTCACTCGTAGCAGGGCTACATCCTTGGGCGATGATGATCGGTTTCACTATGTGGAGAAAAAAAAGAAATATAGAGGATACAGATAGCCCTGGACTTTATATAGTACTCCAGTACAAATAGATCCCTGAAGAGAAACATACCCATATATCTGAATACAAATAGAATCGATCCTAAAAATTTTCACCGAGGGCGTTGTCCCTACACCACCATAGGGGAGAATGCACTCGCTCCCCCCAGACCCCTCACTCCGGGCTCGATGATCGAGCAACATTGCCCTGTCTCGTACGACAGGAACCGGTGCATACAAGATTCTTCAACTTGAGTCAGATGGTTAGAATTCAAGGCATATCAATGAGTAATTTATCACTTCATCGTTGAATATGCGAAATAGAGTTGAAATTAAATACACTAGATTGATTAGGTGGTTCAAGCTATATTGACTATGACAAGCACATACTTTATGGCATAGAGCTGAGTAGGGGACCTTGTAGAACACCAAAGTAACTTCCAATGTATGTACAATCAGTCAAATCACTCTATAATGATGGTACAAACTTTATGGCTAATATGGTTTATGGTTTGGCTATTAGTTGCCCATTATCCATTCTTGAAGGGAACATGGGTGAATATGTAAATTTAGAAGTTCAATAGGGATGATGGTATAAATATGAAAGATAGGGGCACGGGTGTAATTGTAATGTTTGCAGAGATACAAGTGTAAAAATCCATTTACCATTCCGTTTCACAATAGAAGAACCCATTACTAATAGCATATCTTGTCCAACCTCCATTAGCACATTTCATATGGTTGATACCATGATGACAGAAAGATAAAGCTCCAAGCATGATTCACAAACATACAACCTTTTCCTTTAGCTCCTCTCACATGCATAGAACCTTTTTTCTTTAGCTTATCTCACATGCATTAAGCTTTTATATCTTCTACAATTTGTAACTTGAAGTAAAACATCTTGCTATTACTATGCCATCAAGGACTAGTAACTTTGAAGAGGCACGAACTCATTTCCCATGGCCATTGCTCACCGTATCCGTCTCCTCAGCTGCACATGGGTTGTTAGCTTCGCCTCCACCACCTCGGATTTTCCCTCCTCCCTCAGATCCATCGCCACTCCCCGCCCCAAACCCGTAAGCTCCCCCATGACTCGCCCCGCTACTACCGTAACCATATCCATAACCAGAGCCAGAGCCAGTCCCAGTTCCGAAGCCAAACCCTGACCCCTTCCAACTCCCACTAGGTCCTTGCGCCGATCCGGAGCCAAAACCCCAACCTCTCCCAGGACTTGATCCCCAGCTCCAATCGTAGTCCCAACTACCACCAGGGCTTGACCCATGGCCATGACCGGAGTCACCCTCATCGGTCGAGCCCGAGGCTGGTGAGCCAAGTCGACGTGGGTCGTGGAAATGACTGAAGGCAAAGAAAGAAGCGAAGGAGCTATTCATGAGCATTGCGAGCCATATCAACAGGATGAGGATGACGTGTGGAAAGCGATGCGCATCGGTTGCCATATTTAGTGAGGGATTTTGTGGATGGTGCTTGGTTTGAGTTAGGGATGATGGATTGGTGGCAATACTCATGTTTATATAGGTGATGAGTGGTGGGGTGAGTAATAGTATATGACATTGTGGGTGTGGTCTTGTGTGATATTGTGCGCTCGTGACATTGAGTTGAAAATTTTGGCAAAGCAAAGGATGTGATGGTTCCTATCCCCACCACCGCCCTTAAAAAGGATCCCATCACGCCATGTTCATAAATCGAAGAGTTGATCTTAAAAGGAAAGAGATGGGTTTTGTTTGCTGCAAAGCAAAGAGAGACGGTGTTGATAATAAATGGCATGTTATGAGGCGCACTACTAATGTCATGTTCAAAGGAGCATCTTTCTTATCTTAAGCTCATGTTGAGAGACGGGCATCACTTACTTTAGGGTCATGGAAACACATATGGAAATTGAATTTTATGAATGTTATTATTATTATTATTATCATAATTATTCGTTTATGAGTGTATGATACATATGGTCTTACATTCCAATTTGTGAAATTTGAAATTGTATATACTTTACATATGCTATTACATTTGATGAAAAAGATGTACAAGAATCCTGTGGTACCTTAGTCACCTCCGTTTTGATGGGGCTACCATCTGGTTCTACCGATGGTTCCCTTCCTTTAGAGCAAAGAGTATCGAAGAAACTAATCGCTCCTGGCCGGTGGTACTAGGTTTTCCTCTTCACTGCCGTTGTACCTATGTGCTGAATAACCTCGCCAAAAACTTTGGGAAACTCCTCGCATTTGAGATACCACCAAGGATCGAGGATTGTGAACATGCCTCCTGGTGAAGCGTCTCGTCGATATCCCAAAGGTTTAGTCTATACCTAAGTGTATCGAGGTTATGATGATTGATGGTGTTTTTGATGCCTCCTTTCACCCCATCAACTAGTACCAAGAGGTTTCTTTTACCCACTAGGAAAATCCCTCATCTGAGAACACTGTCGCCCGTTTTGTGATTGCGAAATGCCAGCCTGTTGAGCCCCCACATCACTCCTCGTTCACTTGGAACCGTGAACAAATCCCTGCCACCCCTATCGTTGAACTTGCATCACTCCCCTTTGATAAATGCCTTAGACTCTAGGTGTTAAAGAGAACATCGAACCATTACCATTCTCCACTCATCATGATTTCTCTTTTGATGTTAGGCTTCACTTTACCAGATACCTGGATCAAGAATCGACATAGAATACCATCCTTTGGCTCAAAATTGTGGGCACCAACATCGACAAGAATAGTATCAAGCATGCAGCTTGGCTTCCATCAAAAAAAGGTAAAGGGGAAGATGATGACCACCTTGGCTATTGAGCATGCTCATGTAACTAGCCGCTCTCCTATAACTCTGGCTCTGAGAAACACCCCGACCACCCTCTGGGAGGCCTCAACTCCCAACTCCTCCATCTCAAAGAAGGATCTTGATCCTACATCATGTACCTTTGATGAGGTCATTTTTTATAAAGATCCCTCTCTTTGCCAAGCATATCTCCTATGGCTAAAACTCGAGCCCTACCAAAACATTCTCTGACCACACACCTCTCTTTGCGAGCATATCCTCTCTCCAACCAATATGTCCTCCCTTCAAATGGAGGCCTTATGGTTTGGGAAATCAACATTCACATCCCTCGTTGAGTCTTCTTGGTCCATATCATGTACCGGATTTAACTCTTTCCATACATGGCATCTAAAAATTAAACGCATGAAATACGACATCATTGCATGGAAATAAGAAAAAAAATCTCCTTTCTTGTCCACTTCAGAGAAACTTTTATCTAAAATCCGAATCTTGGATCAGTCACTCACAGATGACCCCCTCCCCTTCTTCCTCTGTTGAACTACAACGTCTTCATGAGGAACTTGAGCGATTGAACAAAGATGAATTTCTCTGTCTAAACCAAACCAACGTACGAGAGTGAGATGGCCCCGTGAAGATGACCCCAATACTAAAATTCTCCCATCAGTTGCCTCTGTGCCTAGATGCAGAAACTCCATCCTCACTTTTAAAGATTGCCAAGGTACCATACACACTGACAATGATAAAATTGCCCATATTGAGACTGCCTTTTATCATAAACTCTTCTCCACCCCAGATTCGAACCCATTCACCTCCCTTGACCTTGATCAATCCTTAGTTAGACAAATTTCCGATCTTGTAGATCATATTACACCCATATCTGAGCATGAGACCTTTGAGGTGATCTACAACCTAAAATCCTTTAAAGCACCTAACTTAGATGGCCGCATCCCAGAATTTTTCAAAACTTATAATCAACTGGGATTTCATGGTCATGATTACTCGCCTTTTTCTCCAAACTTCAATTCATCTGACTTGAAATTCGTGAACAATTTAGTTGTTACCCTCCTACACAAGAAAGGTGACCCACAAGACATTGGCAACTACCACAAATTAGCCTCATAAGCCTTTCGTTAAGAATCATGTCTAAACTTCTTGCCAATCTATGAGCCCCTAATCTTTGTGAAATGATTTCCCTATCACAATGCACCTTCTAGAAAGGTAGAGGTGCCTCTTATACCTTTACAGTCACTTCCAAACTTCTATCCCAAAGGAGCCATAACAAGACTAAAGCTGTTGTTCTTATGACTGACCTTAAGAAAGCCTTTAATTGGTAGAATGGAGTCTTATGTCCAAGGCCCTTGCCTTAAGTGGTTGCCCTCCAAAATTTCTGGAATGGGTAACTGCCCTTCTTCAAAAGCACCATGATTACCTTAAAAAAAAATTAACAATTCAGTTTCAAACTTTTTTAAACCTTCTTGTGGAGTTAGACAGGGGGACTCTTTGTCACCTCTGCTCTTTATAGATACCATCAACTTGTTGGGAGATATTTGACAGAACCTTGCCAAGCAGAGCTTTATTGAAAGCTATCATATACTGGGGAGGGGTGGATCTATTCATAACCGATATGCTTTTCGTTGAAATTCTTATTATCTTAAAATTTGATGAGTGTGCCTATATGTATCTCAACTTCACCTTGAAAGTTTTTGCTGAGATATCTAGTCTTTGCGTTAATAAGGACAAATCTACATTACACTATCTCAACCTCTCAGATTCAAAAAAAAATGGCCGCTTCCACAACTTTCAACTGGAAAATCAAAGATTTCCCTATTTGCTACCTTGGTATACCATTGTCTTATCAATCTTTTAAGAGAGTAAACTGGCTCTCGATCATTGAAAAGTTCAAAAAACTACTTGGGTGGAAATCCATGATGTTATCCTTGCCATCTAGGATTTATTGAACTCTTCTCTAATGCCACAAATTTAACCACATGCTCTCATCACCGAAGGTGCCAAAAACTGTTCTACTTAAAATTGACAAGATTAGGAGGCACTTCTTACGGAATGGCACCAATGAGGATAAAATCGGTACCAAGCTAGATGAGAAATCATTTGCTGCCCTTGGTTCAATGATGGTTGGGGCATTCAACATTTAGAACTTTTTAACTTTCGATGCTTTCCAACTGGATTAAATCACAAGAAAATCAAACATCTCTCTTTACTAGAATTATTAGTGGCTAGTACCTTAACTCATGGCCTATTCCCATCTTGAACCCTCAAATCCATGTGATTCACCTTGTTGGTGCCCTATCAAAGTTGGCTCAAGGGCCATAAGAAATTTGGTCTCCCCTTGCAATAGTTCAGGTGATCAACCTGTGGAGCGACAACCTCAATGGGAACTCTCCTCTTTGTGAACTCTTCCCTGCACTTCAGGAGCTCGCTCAAAACAAAAACACTTCCCAATCAAAAAGCACACTCGACTTAAGACACTAGACAAAACTGGCTAAAAGTTCTTACATGTCGATCAAATTTGCACCAAGACATACCAAGACTAAAGGAATTTCTATCTAAACATCACCCTTGTCCAAACTCTGTTGACACTTTAATCTTCCCAGGAATAATGATGACCACTAGATTGACAAATCATCCTTACAATTTGCTAGCCCACGGGAGCTTGGGTTCTAAACTCAACATGAGGTTTTGGTCGAGACCATTCCACCCCAGAGTCTCACTCTTCCTTTGGTCATTTAGCCATAATAACCTCATGGCACAAGATAGACCCTTGATCTCTGACGTCTCTACATCAAACAGATGTCCTCTGTGCTTGATTGATGCGTGAATCATTCCCCACTTATTCCTATACATTTTCCTTTCTTAATATTCATATTGTTGTGGGAGCATGGAAGATTTTCTTGACATCATAATTTACACCCATATTCCTCATCCCATTGTCACATATCCGCTAAACAAGCATCAATCTAGTGGTTAATCGGGAAGGAGCGTTGTTCGAGGATGCACCCCCGCACAAATTGCAAAATATGTTATTCTCCTTATCACTCATTCAGCCTAACACATTTGGATTTCCAGATATCACCCTTCTCGATTTGGTTTTTGAATAATCTTGAATTCTTTTAGTCGCTAATCCTTTCTTGCAGTCGTCAGCTCTGAACCCTTGTCCCCGCACTTATTGCTAGATTGCAACAAAGAAGTGAAGCCCCACTGCTCATTGAACTCAAATACTCTACCTTGGATCCATATATGGGCAGCAGCTTATTTTATTTTTTGCAATCTATGAACATGATCACTTTTTTGCTCCCTAGGCGGTGGTCTTAGGTTGTACTAAATACCAAGGCCCCCTAGGTTTAAATTTTATGCTGTTTTTTTATGTTGTCCTTAGTTGTTAAGTAATGTGTTGCTCTGAACCTTATCTTTCGATGAATGGAATTCGATCCTTTATTTAAAAAATGAATCCTCAACCATTAGTTCGACTTTCAGTTTGTCCACTGACACATCGGAGCATGTTTTATCGTAAAGACATATATGCAAGTAATTTGAGCAACAAATATTGGCATGGCTTAAGATTGCATGTGCCTTTAGAAATAAGTGAATTCCATCTCCTCATACATAGCTTGTTTCAATCATGCATCCTAAAAGGTTATAGGATAATCACGTGGAAGTGGCATCACCTTAAAGCGTATGTAAAAATCCTATCAATGTAAGGTAATCCGTTAGTAGATGCAAAATGTGACATAAGATGCAAAGTACATTACCTCATGAACTTCCTCAAAGCAATATGAAGTTATGTAGAGGAAGAGCGGCCATTCGAGTTTGTAGTGGGGTGGTGATGATCGCAAAATCTACCTCTTTAATAATCAATAAGTGTAGTATAGGAGGCAGAAAACGATTCAGCAAAAACCACAGTCTTTGAATGTTGTGGAGTATTTTAACTTGGCAAGTCTACCAAGGCCGAACACAGGGAACAGTGATTCTCATTTGCGTGGTTTTAAATTAAATAATTAATTAATGGTTGATTAATTTCCGTGTTGAAATAATATAATACAATGCAATGCAGATGCAAAGAAATAAGCAGTTCGAATGAAATCAGCACATGATCTGTGATTAAGATTTTTGCTCCAAATAATGTTAATCAATATCCTCGAAATTTATCACAGATCAAAAGATATAGTTCAAGAGAAATATTCAAATTAATTCCAGGCTGCAAGCATAGGAGGTAATAGATTGGTCATACTTCTACTAAATAAATCAATGAGACTATCTAAGCAGAGTATCTATCCTCGAAATTCATGTGATTTAATTCCTCAAATATTATAATAAATAATCCAAAGGGAATTATTCAATGTAAAGTCCTTAATTGTGCTCATGCAAAAGAGATCATTAATTTCTTCAATGTAAAATAACACCAATATGCCAAAGACCAGCTTGCACAGATTAAGAGGTTCATAAAATTTTTATCATCAATAATGAGTTTCAGATCAGTCCATAAACTATGCAAAATGACAGAGAATGAAATAAGCTTCAAAATGACATATTATATGCTAGAATCAGAGTTCGGATGAGAAAGATATGCTAACATGAAATTGTAGGGACTAAAATGTAAAGAAAATAAAGTTTTTCCTTCAAACAGGTCCCTGTAGGGGCTTGTCTGTAATTTTGTAAAGTCGAGAGGGCTCTTATGTAATTTTCCCATGGCGGAGGTATACCTGTAAATTCAAAAAATTGAAGGGGCGTCGGTGCAATTTGCCCTCAACGTGTGTCGCACGTGCGCCTGGAGGGTCGAGAACGAGGCGGAGGCCTGGGAACCCGAGCATCTGGTTCGAGGGGTGAGGCGTAGGCTCGGGACCGAGGCGGAGGTTCTAGCGCCCCGAACTTAGGTAGCGGCTGGTGGAGGCTTGGAAGCCCCGAGCCTCGAGGTATGGAGGGTGGCTCGGTGCTTCCACGTGGCGGCTCGGGGCCATCGGATCAAGGGCTATTTCCCCGATCCAACGGTATCTGGAAGGAGGCTTGGGCCAAGCGACGGAGCAGATGGCGGAGGCCATGGCGGAGGTGGAGGCCTTGGCGCACGACTAAGTGCGACGATGAGGCGGGCTCGGCGGGTCAACACACGACCGGAGGAGCCCAGTGGCGTGGGCGGAGGAGCTCAGCCTTAGGCGACACACACCTGAGGCAGGATTGCTGTTGGCGAAGCGCGAGGGCAGTCTGCGGCGGTCCTCATGGTGGAGCACGGAGAGCGAGGCGGCAGAGCGAGTCATCGACGTGGGGTGGCGTGGCAGAGCGCGGAGGGCGGAGCGTCGGTCGGGGCTGGATGCGGGCAGAAGATCGAGGAGGCGGAGGCGCTCGGGGTGACTTCGCTTCCTGCAAGGGTTAGACCCAACCAAGAACGAAAAAGGAAGGGGGGGTGCTGAGCGTCGATGGTGGTTGTCGGAGCTAACACCAGCCTTTGCGAGGCCGGAGATAGGGTAACGCAGGAGGGTAGAACGATGGGCGCGGGAGACAGTGTTAATAGCCGGTGGTGGGTAGAAGATGGAATTGAGGTAGAGGAGGAGTACCTGGTCCTGCCTCCAAGAGCTTCAGCGGAAGCTTCTGTAGCGCATTGGAGTGGAGCTGCTACAAGGAGGAGACCTCCTTGAATCTTGCCGGCGAGATTGAATGTTCATATCAAGGGTGTCGTGCCTCTGTCACAGGTCAACAGCCTAAGAGCCTTCCTCTCCGATTGGCGGATGAAGCTGCATGGTGGAGAACGATAGAGCTTTATATAGAAGCGCGAGTGTGCATTACTCGAGAGGGAGGAGGAGCGGCGAAGAGGTTACGAGGGAGGAGGAGCAGAGCCGTTGTAGGAGGCGCATGCATTTCGCGAGGAGGGGGGAGGCACTGGGAATGGCTTGAGGAAGCTGACGGGAGATCACGTGCTAGGCACGTGGCGATCTGGAGGGGGTGCTGTCACGTGCAAAGCACGCGACTGGGGCTGGAGAGAGAAGAAGATGGGTGCCACGTGGCACGCCCAGGGGCTGCCACGTGGCACCCCAAAAAAATTCGAAATTGAAGAGGGGAAAAGAAATAAGAGGAGACCTCGGATCGAAAAAGATGAAAGTTGTTCGTCTCAATGAGATCTACAACTTTTATGAAGGACCCGTGGGCGAAAGCGGTCATCTGTGTGAAATGGATTTTTTTAGTGGTTCTCCATGTGTATAGAAAATCGGCTTTTTGGGGTTTTGTAATTTTTTGATGGTTTTAAAGAGGATAAAAATGCGATAAAATATAAGGAAATTAATTACACACTAACCTGATTTTTTTGGATTTTTAATAAATAAGAAAGTGGGAAAATAAAATAGAAGTATGAAACACACAATTTTTGTACAGAGTCACAACAGACACTTGGACTCAGTCAGTTTCTTTGATTCCAATTTTTATCTGGATTTGGATTTTTATGTCGCTTAAGAAACTTTCATCAAAGAACACAAATGAATAAGAAATAAAATTAAAATGGTTAATTATGTACATAAAAACTCAGGTCAAAAATAGCAAAAAGTTAAAATGCGCAAAAGAGACCCAAAACCCAACTTTCACATATGAGCTCCTAATTTTATGAAATTGGTATTGTTTTGAAGGTATTTGAAAATATAGTACTTTAAAAGTGACTAGACCAAAATTGGACACTGTATTAGGGAGATATGCTCGTTTTAGTCCGTCAGATGTGAAATTAGACTTTGGAATTATTTGACACGTATTTGAGTTAGTAATTTTTTTGTAATTTTTATTTATTCTTGTTAGTAATATATACACAATGGAGGTGATTTGGAGTTAATTGTAGTTAGGATGAATTAACTAAAAATATGAGAAGTTAGCGACTTTTTGGGCTAATTTACACTTGGAATTTTTAATGCAATTATGCATGATGAAATGCAAATATTATTCACACATGTATGTATGCTAATGATGCTCTATCAATGATTAAATGCATGTGAATTTTGGGGAACAAAGCCTAATTGACCAATTTTAGCATGATGAATACGAGATTCAACAAACTCCTATACTTAAACCATGCTCGTCCCCGAGCATCAATGAATGAATGATTTAGTTGAATACATGCCTGACTGTATATGTGAATTTTCAAGGCTCAATTCCTAGAAGACCCTTAATTTGAGTGATCTAAAATTCTGGGCTCAACTACGCTTTAATCAGAAGGAATCCAACTTTTCAAATTTTCAGACTCTCTGTTTGTACATATAATATAAGGATATGATTTTTAGTGTATTGCATCCATGAGAGTCAAGTCGAGACATCACCCAAAGTTCCAATCCAAGAGACTCTCGTCTAGACCTAATCCTCCACACTAGGGAATAAGTCTATTCTTGCTTCAGTCAACCGTCTCATTAGTTTGTCAGACTTGAAAGTGTAGATGGACGGCCAGATGATGGAGGGCATAGGATTGTGTCTAATTTTCTCTATCTCACTTTGGAACAAGGTGCCTCTCGAGTGCCTGATGAATGCGAAATTTGCCTCTTTACTAATCATGAATTGTCGTAGTATAGGAGGCAAATTTGGTTAAATAAAAATCACAATCGTTTGAATGTTGTGGAATATTTTTACTTGGCAAGTCTACCAAGGTCGAATACAAGGACACAACTACTTAATCTCTTTATCGAATTTTGATCAATGAAGCACAAGTGTGAATTATTCTCAATTTCAGGTCTTTATAAAGATGCATGATGAACTATGCATTTCATAACGCAATAATATGATGCGTGCTATTTTTAGTTGATTTTTATGCAATTATAAAGTGATGAGTGAACAATTATGTAAGGTTAAAGATATGCAAAACAAAAGGTTACAAATATACCCTAAAAATATGAGCAACATAATAAAAATGGAAATCAGGGTCGTTTTAATCACAACATGAAGAACAATCATCAAACCAAAGCAAGGACCAAGAGAGCAGGGTCATCATCTATCACAAAATTAACTTCGTCTAATATAGTATCAGCTGAGAAAACCAAACATGCCATGATGTAGAGGACGAAACAAGGATCAAAACGACACTAAAATCATGCAATTTGGACCTACGATGCTCAAGTTATGCTAAAAACAATGCAGGGGCACAAATGTAAATAAAATGCAAGAAATAAAAAGGATAACTATTACATTTAGGTCCCTGGAGGGTCCTAAATGTAAGTATCAAAAACCGCCTGGGCCCGGATGTAATATTTCCATATGTGCAGGGGCCTTTTAGTAATTCTCATAAACTGGAGGGGCCTTCCTGTAAAATACCCAGGTGCACACGTGAGGCACGTGCCTGGGGACCTGGATGTAAATAGAAAAAATTCCGAGGTCTGTCATACAATTTTCTCAGCACCCCACGTGCAAAGCACGCGAGGGCTAGGCTCGGAAGGGCGCCTCTGGCTCAGGGCTACGTGGCAGCAACTGGTGGCTCGGGTCGAGGTTCAGGGGGCCCGAGCCTGTAGGGTTGTTGATGAGCGAATCCGACGGACTAAGGTAAAGGTGTCACTACGGTCGTTGTGACCTCAGTCACTCGGGACTCAGAGCTCAACAAGAAACAAAAATCAGACCACCAAATAAAGATAAAAACACGAGAAAACCAAATAGCAGTCCTAGTTATGGGATTGACCTGGTATAGCTCCCAGGGTCGAACTCGAGGAGCACGGGATGGCCTTGCGGCCTATGAAGTAGTCTAAAAACAAATAAAAATAAAAACAAATATTTTTGGTGGATTTTTAATATTTTTATATTTTTTGACATTTTTAATTATGAGGAAAATAGGAAAACAATCAAAACAAGCAACTTGGACCAATTATTTAACTACTCAAAAGTAGTCCAAAAATTCAAACAAAAATGTTTTTAGAATTTTTATATTTTTTCTGTTTTAATGAATTTTTGAGAATTTTCTGATTTTTAAGGAATTTTCTAAAAATAAAATAAGGCAAAAACAGAAGAAGGATGTCCAGTCAGGCTTGGAGGACCAAAATAAAATATACAATGGTCTTAAAATAGCTGGAAGTATTTTTCATATATAGAAGAAATAAAAAGGAAAAATTAGAAAAAAAAAGTTTATTAATTTTTGAATTTTCTATGATTTATTAGAATTTTTATGAGTTTTAAGGAGTTTTTCAATTTTTATGGTTTTTATAAATCTAAAAATCACCAAAAAGGGAGAAAAAATAAAAAACACTCAAACACACAAAATCTGAATTTTTTAGAATTTTTGAAAAGGTTTTTATATTTTTTTGTGAATTTTAAATCTGAACAGGCAAAAAATCAAGAGTTTTTGAATTTTTAAAAATAATAAAAGGGCTAAAATTTTTTTCCAAAAATTAGTGAAAATTCTACACAGTGGCAAGAGCCAAGTATCTAATTTTCACTCAATTTGGATGAAATTTGATATTTTATTTAAAACAAACAAGAGCCCATAGTGCACAGGGACCTGTTTGTCATAAAAATATCTTCTGGGAGCCAAAACGTAACAAAATCAGAAACCTGAGGGTCCTGGTGCAAAAATTCCAAGTTTACACGTGCCAGGCACGTGTACTAGGCATACAGGGACCAATATGCAATAAAAATACTTCCCCGGACTTCTTAGTAACAGGTGCTAAAAGTCCATAGGTGATATTGCAAAATGCTCAACAAATTCAACACATGCGGAAACAAACCATTCACAGGGGCATAAGTGCAATTATCAAAAAATATATTTCATTCCATAACACGTCAGACTACAGGGTATAAAATGCAAAATGCCCACTAAATCACGTGTCGATGCACGTGGCCAATACAAACAGGGACGATAATACAAATATCCAAAATAAGAAGGTCCTCGATGCAATTTTTACAAAATAAAAACAACTACAAAAGTATTTACAGGACTAAAAGGAAAATGCAAAACAAAAGGGGGCCTAAGTGATATTTACCCCACTTATTACTCGAGGGCTGTAGCGGCGCCACGTATCTGATCGAACGACTGTGAGTCGCTGGCGCCTCAACGAAGGAACTCGGCTCGGATCGAACGACTGAGGAACTCCCACGTGGCTGATCTGACGGCTAAGGTGCGTTGTGTGTAAACTCTCGTTGGATTAACGGCTCGGAAGAGGGCACGTGGAGATCGAACGGTGCTGGCTCAAGGGCGCCTCTTCATCTGATCGTGTGGTCCTGATCAAACCCCCAATGGATCGGATGGTGGCGTGGCTCCTCAAATGGACGACTCTAATCACATCTGGAGCAGGAGGGCTGAATGGACGGCTCTGGAGGGTCCTCCAAGAACAGGTGGCCGACGAACTTCGCCGGCCTGATACTTGCACGGTGGACCACTCCTGCTGCTGCTGATATGGGGAGAAGAATCGCCTCGATGGTCCGCAGCTGATGCTCCTCTCCGATGAGACCGGGAACGTCGGAGACGCTCCGGCGACGAAGAGGCTCGGAGCTCCTGTGCCTGAACTTCAAGGCCCTCAGATGGGCCTTTTTCAACCTGCAAAACACACATTCGAACTCTTGGGTCAAGGGCAAAGTACCTCGACCCGGTGAGAGGGAAATGGGTGGTCGGGTGACTCCGGCGAAGCGGCGGTGGAGGAAGGCGAAGGACCTGCTCTGGGGCGAGACGGGGGGGGGGGGGGGGTGGATGGGTGAAGAAGATACAGGGAAGTCTGGTGAAGGTGGTAGTCGGGTCGGGATGGAAGATGGGTGGACGTAACGGGCTGAATTGGTCGGCGAAGGCAGCGGAGCAAATTGGGGAAAAACTAAAATTACCCTAAACTACAAGCTATCTACGTTACCTGGCGGATGCATTCAACTAGGCTGGAGCTCCTGGAGCTCCGGGGGTCATTTCCTCAAGGGATCGTCGAGTCCCGAGGCTGAGCGCGCTCGCAGCGGCATACGGCGGCGAAGTGCTGCCGGATCGATGGTTCCCAGCGTCCCAAGCCTCACTGCTACTCTCACTCGCTCCGCTGTCACTCAGGCGAGGTGGAGGAGGTCACGGGCGTCAAGGGAGAGGACCAAAGATGCCTGAATCGTGCGGCGGAGCTAAGGATTTATATGGCTAGGGGTCCGGCTAAATGATGGTCGGGCGAGGATTTCGGAGTACGGACCCCGATAACCCACCCCGGGCGAGGGTCTCGGATGTTTGCTGATCAATCGGAGCCTGGGGTTTGAGGTTTTGGATGTCGGATCAAGCGTGGAAAAAGTCGAGAAATCGGGTCAAAAACGCAGATCCGGAACATATGTGGTCCAGGGGGAGAGTTGACCGGGGGTCAACAATCCCCCGTGGACCAATGGGGTGCGGCCACGTATTAAAGATTTGGAAATTAGATATAAAATAGCAAATGGCTAAATTTGGAAAAAGTTAAAACATGAAAAATATTTATTTATTTATAAACTATTTTTTGTGATTTTTATTTATTTTTTTGAAATAAAAATTAATTATTTACAATGTAGTATTATTATATATAGGTATATACAATATTGTATTTTTGATTTTGATTTTTAATTATTTATTTTTGTACATTTTATTCCAATTTTATATTTTATTTATTTATAGAATAAAATTTTGAATAAAAGTATATTTTTATTTTATTTTTATTAATTATTCACATAGGGTAAATAAATACTTTTATTTGTATACATATATGGTATATGTACAATGTTGAGTTTGGTTTTATTTTTATTTCTTTTTATTTTATTTTTATTTTTGTAATTTTTATTTTATTCATTTACATTGTGAAATATAGAATATGTACACATTTTTATTGGATTTTAATTTATTTATTTATAGGGATAAATAAATAGATAAAGGGTTCTATGTACATGGTGAATATAGACTATGAGGGATGAATTTTATTTCTTTTTATTTTTCTCATTTTTATTTCAATTTTATATTTACAAATATATACATATAAATACAAACCCATTTTTATTCTGAATAAGAGGAAAATATTTTTATTTATTTATAGGTATATATTTACACACATGAGCTTCCTTATCTCTCTCTACTTGGGTTTTTATGCGGTCAGGCCCATGCTGAGCCCTCCCTTGGGATTAGGTCGCTCAATATTTATTCTAAATATCTCCTATTTTTCTTTTGTTTCTTTATTCTTTTATTTATGCACAAAAACATGCTAATTATTCATTTTTACACAATGCATGCTGAATGCTAATTATTATTATTTACATAAATCTACATGTGTTTGGCAAAGGTTTTGTAGCTAAAATAAAAGAATAAAGAGTGATGAATGGGTATTCATCACCCCCTATACTTAACTTTGCTAGTCCCTTAGCAAACACTTATTTGAAAAAGAAGTGAAAAAGAAAAAGAAAAAGAAAAAGAAAAAGAGGAGAATATACATGGATTAATGCTGATAATTAAACTTGCCTTCATTAAATTGAATTATGGAGCTCGATCAGATCTTTGGATTATTAATGTGTCGGAACCTTATTTGGACTTAAGTTTAAAACTCAACAACCTCTAAGATCCACTACTCTAATCAAGACTCCTCAACAATCCAGATCAGAACAAGTCTACATATACAAACCCTGAAGACTATGAATCTTTCCTTGTACTGTGTAAGTGAGGTATAGCTCTCCACCTCAGAAGTGGTAACTTGACAAACCTCCCCAACAAGGTAACTCTATCACCCTAGTCTGGCCACTCTTTCCTCGAGGAGCGGGGTATTCCCTTCTAAGTTCAAGTTCAACCGGCTCAAGAAGAGGGGGAAGAAGAGAATGGACCATGGCCAGTGTAGCCATGTATTCTTGGGAGCTCAACCAGTGTAGTTAAGTCTCCCTGCTGCAAGCTACATAAGGTGGGACATGAATCTCAAGCTTTGCTTATTTGCACTATATACATACTCCGGTGGGATTATCATTTTCTATCAGACCCACCACTTTTTTGGAGTTATTTTCTTTTTGCATTTTTTTTCAAGTGCATCTATACAACATATACAATGTGCAGCATATATACATAAAGAGTTTTTCCTCTTGAGCTAGTAGACTATCCCTCTTTTGAAGCATTATTGCAACCCACAACTCATGTTGTTAGACCTCATGGCAACCAGACCAAGTTGAGACGCACTTCCTTCACTAAAAGAAGAAGAGAGGTTCCGCCTAGAAGTACTACCCTCTTATGCTACCCCAAGTCAAGGAAGACTACCTCCTCACCACCTCATCCGTAGAGAGCTCGGTGTAAAGTGCAGGTCCAAGTAAAGCCATTGTCTATATGAGTCATGTGTGTGCTGTTAAGTGATCTACTTAGGCTCATTGAGATGACATGTGATCATAGCCTAGTGGACTCAAATAATTAAGTCACCATGGACCTGAAAAGCCTTAACCCTAAGCCCTATAAGGTTCCTCTTAGAATTAGGTGGATTAAGATCTTAATCAAGCTCCATTTCCCAATTTAATTCCAGGCTAGTTTAAATGTCAACTATAATCCAGGAAAAACTATACAAGTATATACAAAGATGCTATTTACACAATATTTACACAAATGCAAAATTTTTGAAAAATGTTTTGAAATCATGAATGTATGCATGAATGCAAGTTTTGCAAAATATTTACACAAATTTACACAAGGTTTTTGCAAACTTTTGATTTTCTCAAAACATTTTGGAAAAATTTTGTACTATATACATAGTTTTGATATGCACATATTTACAAAATATTTACACAAAAATTTTTTGAAAACATTTTTACAAAAATAATTTGTACAATAGCTATGTATGTGCAAATAAAAGAATGTTTATTTACAGGGAAAATTTTTTAAATTTTATAGATTTTGGGTTTTTAGCCATTTTTATTTATTAACACACTCACACAAAGTACAAGTTATGGCTAAAGTATATATGAAATATATACACCCCCCTATACTTAGCTCGAACGATGTCCTCAGAGTCTAGAGCGATGAAGAAGACATAACTCGTGCTTAGTATAGGGAAGTAAAAAGGAAGGCTATATACAAAGACGAATAGAAATCAAGAGGGTCTCGGCTTCTCCCCCTATACTTAGGATCAAATAATCCTAAGTATAGCAGGCTGTACACAAAGGGAAAAACCGAGTGAAGAATGTACAAGGTCTACCTCCCCCATACTTAGGGTAAAATATCTCTAAGTATAGGCAACAAAAATAGGGGTATCAAGACACGAAGAAAATTGATAAATATATACAAGGTGGAGGACATCACTCCCCCTATACTTAAGGTGAAGAATCCTTAAGTATAGGCAACACAAAAGAAGTGATGAAACAGAACGGAAGAACAACTCGGTGTTTCCACCCCCTTATACTTAGAATGAGGTATATCCTAAGTATAGCAAAGATAACTCTATGCGAGACCTGGGGTGAAAAAAAGAACGGAAGAAAGAGAGATCAAACTAAGACAAAACATGTATATACAAAAGGGTACAATGTTGAGGTGACTCTCAACAAGCGCTAGTTTTTATGCCCCTAGCTGGGCGCAAAGGCTAGGATAAAGCAGTGTCAAGGTTCAGGACGGCATCGGTAAGGCGAATGCCGTACTGTCGTCGTAGTCTCGGTATGAGAACAACGACGAAATGCAAAGTGTAAATAATGACACCCAGGTATGCAATCAAGCGGGTGTCTACTACTGGCCAGGGATGTGGAAGCATGCGATCGGGATCCGGTAGCACAAAAGAAATCATCGGCTCTGGATCAGAGTAGAGTGAAAGTGTAGAGCCGAAGAAATCAAACGTGGAGAAGGATGGATCAGTCATGGAATCCTCCACGTCAATCAATGTCTCAAAAAGGTGTGGACAGGCAAGATCAGGAGACTCTCTAAGAAGACTGATATCCGATGAATGAAATAGAAGCAAGTCGGGCAGATCATCGAATATCTCAAGGATGGGCTCATCCTCGCGAGGGTCATCGAGGTGAGAAGACTCAGAATCAGAAGGATCTAATGACTCGGTTTCGTGTTCTGCCAGATCAGAGACACTCTCAGAAGGTGAAACCGAGTACTCATCGTGTGCGGCATCCTCCCGCAGGTAACCCTCGGGGAGAAATGCAAGATCAGAGGTGAAAAGTAGAGGATCATGATCTAGAAGGGCATCTACAGTGCCGTCAAGTATCCGCTCGGTGCACCAGGCTGCATCATCATCGGAAGTGTGTCTCTTGGCAATCTGGAAGCAGGAGAAGGTACTGGTCAACATCGCGGAGGCTGGCAAAGTGTCTACGGCTGATCCTCGCTCTGTGGCAATGCTGGCTGCCAACTGGTCCTTAGCCAGTGTATCTGTCTCGTCAGAGTGGAGGACAAAAGGCTCGAATACGGGACTCTCTGTGTCTGTACTCTCAAAGTGGTGTCCCATATCGAACTGTGACTACTGGGCTGAATTATGGTCGCTGTCAAACTTCGAGAAGTATCTCTGCAGAAAAGAGGCTGACTCCTCCGCGACTGGAATCTGAAGTGGCTGAGACAATGACTGTAGTAGTGGGGGCTCCTCCGGTTCCTGGAGTATCAGAATGTCTGATATCCAAGACTCGTCAACTGGGAACTCTGGGGCTGACTCGAACTCTAGCTGGAAGACCAACAGGAACTCGAGTAGACTCTGGGTCCGAACCTCTGCTATTGCAGTCATCTCCTCTGTACTCTGTGATGCTGGAGCATCCAAGTCCTCGGCCTGGTGTGTAGAAAGTGTATCCACCGGTAATGCGACACACCGCACTGGTACTGCAACATGCGCATGTGTTGTCCCGACTAAGGTATCTCGTGAAGAAGATCTCTGTGAAAGTAGCCTCGAGATGGTATCCAGTAGGTGAATGTCGGAACTGCGGTGTGAACCGCCACATGTGGTAATCACCAGTGCTAGCTGCTCTGCGGTCATCCCCCGCATGGAGATCTCTATCAAGTCTGCCAGTGGAAGTCCGTGGTCTGGAAATCTCCTCAAGAGGTCAAGAAACCTCGGCCATGCCTCAAGCAATGGCTCCTGGGGGTCAACTGAAAATTGGTGATCAACGACCGCATCAACTCTTCTCTACGCGAGGGGAAGTATCTCTGTAAGAACTCTCGGCGTAGCTCTCCCCACGTATTGAATCTCCTCCCCAATCGTCGGTGCCATCTCATGGCTCTGTCATGAAGTGTGAATGGGAAGGTCCTCCTCATCAGCTCCTCTACAGTGATATCTGAATATAGCTGTGCTCTGCAAAACTCCTCGAATGCGGACAGGTGAAGATAAGGCTCCTCGTGCGCCTCTCCTGAAAATGTCGGCAGTCTCTGAATGTAATCTAAATCCAAGCTGAATGGACAAACTGTAGAAGCTGACTGAGCTCCATGTGATCTCTGCTCCTCCATCAATCTGGGATAGGATTTATCTGGTAATCTCCACTGCTCTCTCTGATCACGAACGGAGTGCACTCTCAACTCAGCAGTGGCATCATCCAGGTCTCGCATCTTCTCGATCTGATCTCCGCGGACGTCTAGCGCATCATGCCCAGAGTAGAGAAAGGGATAGGAGGGAGGGAGCGGGAGGTTGGTCGGAGATCCGACCTCCCTAGAAGGTGGACTGGACTGATGGTCAGAAGGTGAAGAAAAAGCTGCAAGAGTCAGCCTGAAGTCAGAGGGATCCATCATCCAGGGGTAAGGGAGAAGAAGAAGAAAAGACTGATGGGAGGGAGGGTGGGAGAAAAGAGAAGAAGATAGATGGGGGAAAGGCAGAAGGGATCTGGAAATCACACAAGATGAAAAAGCAAACCCCGATTCACCTACACACACGAGCTGAAGACCGAAAGGGATCAGTCAATTATCTTGTCAATTTTATTTTAGGTGATCATTCAGTCTTTCAGAGCGATTACGTGAGCTAAATAGGAATCCAATATTTTCTCAACCGACTGTCCCGTACAGAAAGCCGGTAATCAGTCGAGAAAAATCGGATATGGCTTTAGCCTAGGGTACGTGTCACTCTCTCGCTCATCCAAACCAAACAAGGAGGGGGTTACTCTCCCCAAGACAGATTTTTCAATTTGGTGTCTTTTAGATCAAGTGTGATTAGCAGTCCCGATTTTATTATTTTTCTTTTTAGGTATTTTTCAATAAAAAACAAACGCCTAACGAATTTTTCGGTTCTCCTGGTTATTAAGTCCAAAAATCAAGGGGGAGAAGTCGACAAAGCCGTTGCGCGAGAAAATCAATGATGCATGCAGAGTAAGAGATGCGTACCTGACTCCAGCAGTCTACATGCAAGATGATCCGTGCAGAATTTAAAGACTGAAATAAAACTACCTAAATGGTGCAGGCAGAAATCCGAGCCCTAAGCAGCAATTCTACTCGAAAGAACGTCCAATCGACCACCAGCCTCCAATCCAAGAGTCCGGTCTCAGCCCACCCCTCCTCCTCTCGACAAATCGAGTTCAAGAGTAGCGCTTGGTAGGGTGGACTGTGGAAAGTAGGCTCGAAGGTAGTGGATCGACTATTTTATTATATTTTTATTCTTGGTCCAATTACCGATCTATATGTACAGGCAAAGTTATTAGGGTGTTTGGATCCTATTTATTACGTCACAGTCAAGAAAAAATCCTAAGGCTAGGGGCTCAAAACCGCGAGAAATCGAATAGGCAGAAAATAAATAAAAGTCGCGAAGAAAACATCGTAAAGCCACGAAAAAGCCGAGGGGTCCCTCGAGCTCACCGGTGCTCGGCGAAAAAGACCCCGAGAGTCTCAAAAGTCCTGTTGAGTGTCCTGCTGTCCTGTATTATTACAATTATCCAAATAATGCGGGAAATAAAATCTAAGCTACTCTAATCTAAGCTCCCGCACTCTCCTGCCTCCTCGCGCTCTCCTGCGGCTCCGTGCAGAAGGGAGCCGCCTTCGATCACCGCGGTTGCGTCGGCTCCTCGAAAGTCGCCGCCTTGGTCCTCGGGCCCTCGCAAGAAAACAAAAGAGTGTCACAGACCAAATAAAAATAAAACAGATGAAATAAGAAAAAGAAAACATGGTAGATATGCAAAAATGTAAATAAAAATAAACAAGCAAAATCAATCAAAAATAAAAGAAAATAAAATAAAGAAAAATGAAAATAAAATAAAAATAAAAGAAAAATAAAAAGCTGCGAAAAGCCGCAGACGAAGAAAAAACTGCAGAAAGCCGTGAAAATCAAAACAAAATAAAAAGAAAAAGAAATCGATTACTAAGCCGTGCTCCCTGGCAACAACGCCATTCTGATGAGCAAATCCGACGGACTAAGGTAAAGGTGTCACTACGGTCATTGTGACCTCAGTCACTCGGGACTCAGAGCTCAACAAGAAACAAAAATCGGACCACCAAATAAAGATAAAAACACGAGAAAACCAAATAGCAGTCCTAGCTATGGGATTGACCTGGTATAGCTCCCAGGGTCGAACTCGAGAAGAACGGGATGACCTTGCGGCCTACGAAGTAGTCTAAAAACAAATAAAAATAAAAACAAATATTTTTGGTGGATTTTTAATATTTTTATATTTTTTTTGGGATTTCTAATTATGAGGAAAATAGGAAAACAATCAAAACAAGCAACCTTGACCAATTATAAAACTGCTCAAAATTAGTCCAAAAATTCAAACAAAAATGTTTTTAGAATTTTTATATTTTTCTATTTTCAGTGAATTTTTGAGAATTTTTTGAGTTTTAGGGAATTTTCTAAAAATGAAATAAGGCAAAAACAGAAGAAGGTTGTCCAGTCAGGCTTGGAGGACCAAATAAAGAATACAATGGTCCTAAAATAGCCTGGAGGTATTTTTCATGTAAATAAGAAATAAAAATGAAAATCTAGAAAAAGAGTTTATTAATTTTTGAGTTTTCTATGATTTATTAGAAATTTTATGGATTTTTAGTAGTTTTTCAATTTTTATGTTTTATAAATAAAAAATCACCAAAAAGGGACAGAAAATAAAAACACGCAACACACAAAATCTGAATTTTTTAGAATTTTTGAAATGGTTTTTATATTATTTGTGAATGTTAAATCTGAACAGACAGAAAATTAAAAGTTTTTGAATTTTTAAAAATAATAAAATGGCTCAAAAATTTTCCCAATAATTAATGAAAATTCTACACAGTGGCAGGAGCCACGTATCCAATTTTCACTCAATTTGGATGAAATTTGATATTTTATTTAAAACAAACAAGAGCCCACAGTGCACAGGGACCTGTTTGTCATAAAAATATCTTCTGGAGGCCAAAACGTAACAAAATCAGAAACCTGAGGGTCCTGGTGCAAAAATTCCAAGTTTGCACACGCCAGGCACGTGTACTGGGCACACAGGGACCAATATGCAATAAAAATACTTCCCCGGACTTCTTAGCAACAGGTGTTAAAAGTCCAGGGGAGATATTGTAAAATGCCCAACAAATTCAACACACGCGGAAATAAACCATTCACAGGGGCATAAGTGCAATTATCCAAAAATATATTTCATTCCATAACACGTCTAGACTACAGGGTATAAAATGTAAAATGCCCACTAAATCACGTGTCGATGCACGTGGCCAATACAAACATGGACGATAATGCAAATATCCAAAATAAGAAGGTCCTCGATGCAATTTTTACAAAATAAAAACAACTACGAAAAGTATTTACAGGACTAAAAGGTAAATGCAAAACAAAAGGGGGCCTAAGTGATATTTACCTCACTTATTATCCGAGTGCTTTAGCGGCGCCACGTATCTGATCGAACGGCTGTGAGTCGCTGGCGCCTCAACGAAGGAACTCGGCTCGGATCGAACGGCTGAGGAACTCCCACGTGGCTGATCTGACGGCTAAGGTGCGTTGTGGGTAAACCCTCGCTGGATCAACGGCTCGGAAGAGGGCACGTGGAGATCGAACGGTGCTGGCTCAAGGGCGCCTCTTCATCTGATCGTGCGGTCCTGATCAAACCCCCAATGGATCGGATGGTGGCGTGGCTCCTCATATGGACGGCTCTGATCGCATCTGGAGCAGGAGGGCTGAATGGACGACTCTGGAGGGTCCTCCAAGAACAGGTGGCTGGCGAACTTCACCGGCCCGATACTCGCACGGTGGACCACTCCTGCTGCTGCTGATATATGGAGAAGAATCGCTGATGAATCTCGGATTCACCATCTAAGTCTCATTAATTAAGCTCAAGTCCCTCAAAATCAACTGCATTTCTACATTTATTTTGCATATTTAGCATTTATGCATGATTTCATAAGAATTGCATTTTAGCATTAATTTCTGCATAAAATAAGAAGCCAAAAATCCAAGCCAAAAATGACCTGTAAATAGCCTAACTTCCCCTATTTTTAACTCATTCATGCTAACACCGCATGACCCAGAACCACCTCCACTGTGTACACATCACTAACAAGAATAAATAAAAAATACAAAAAAATAATTAACCCAGTTAAGTGGACCAAAAACCCAAACCCTAGTTTCAGGATTTTCGGACTAAAAGCCACATATCTTCCCCATCCAGTGTCTGATTTTATCCTACTCACTTTTGAACTAATGCACATTCAATTACCTTCAAAACAAGACCAAGTTCAAGTGAATCGGAGCTCGTATGTGAAAGTTGGGTTTTGGGCCTCTTTTGTACATAGTAGCTTTTTGCGGTTTTCTGGCCTATATTTTATGTACTTATTTTCTTCATTAATAAAAATCCAAAAAAAATTAGATTAAGGTCTCTTTTATTTATCTTTGAGTTTTCCATATTTTTCCGGATTTTTATCTTGTTTTAAAAATGACAAAAAAAAATTCAAAACCCAAAAAATCAAGGTATTCTATGTACATAGGATACCCCAAAAATTCACTTTTTACATTTGACTGATTTTGGCTTTGATGTCTTCATGAAAGTTGTAGATCTCGTCGAGACGAACATTTTTTGTGAAGGAACTTTTCGATCAGAGGTCATTTGCTATTTTCTATTGATTTTACAAAAGATTTTATTTTTCGATTTATCTGGAGCTGACACGTGGCAGCCCCAGAGGCCGCCACGTGTCAGCGGTTTTTGAGCTTTATTAATATCGTTTTATAAAAAAAATAAAATAAATAGAAAGCCACGCACATGCGTGGCACGTGCCACCCCCACACTCTCACCCTCTTAGCCACGTGGCCATGGCAGGGCCGTCCGATCTCGGCCGATCGGACGGCCCCTGCCCATCGTCCCCAACCGCACCCCCTTTCTCGGAACCGCCTCCGTAACTTCCGCCCCTCCCCTTCGCAACCGATCGCCGGTGACCACCTTACCGGCCCTCCGCTCCTCTCGCGCGCGCCAACAGCCACCCCATTGACCACTCTGCTATCCCCTCACCGGCCGCCTCCCTCGTTTATTTAAACGACGCACCGCCCCCTAACCCCATCATCCGCCGACTGATGCGTGAAGGACGACCGACTGGAGGTGACAGCTCCACGCCCCGACGACACGGCGAGATCCGAGGGCTACCCCCTCGTTGCACCGCCGCTCCTCCGCGTGCAGGCTCCTGCTCCGTCCCCTTGGCGTCGAGCCAACGACGATTTCAACATCTCCGCCTTCGCCTTCACCATCCACGATACGCCAACGCCTTCTCCGACTTTGCCTCAGCCGCTTCGCATCGTCTTCCCCGGCCATCTACTCCGCCTCGACTCCAGCTCCGTCGTGTTCACAACCACCACCGCCAGGAGCTCGACTCTCCCCTCACCGCCATCGACAACCACCGCGGGCCAACGCTTCACCGGCTTCGCCTCCAGCCACTTCGCCTACACCTCGCCTGGGCGCCCGCTCGACACCGGAGTCCCACCAGGCTGACCTCCCTCGCCGCCTTCGCACCGGGGATGGACCGAGACCCCGCCCACGTGCGTCGCACGTGGGGTGGGGGACGTCAGCAGTTGCATCATCCCCCGGGTCACGTGCTACGCACGTGACCGCGGGGTAAATTACGAAGAACCCCTGCTACTTCCATTATTTGCCGCTGCACCTAAAATCCAGAGGGCATGTGCTCCGCACGTGCCCCCTTGGTTAATTTGCAGTTCGCCCCCAGTTTCTTAGGTAATTATAATTAGGTCCCCCTGCATTGTTTTTATCTATTTAATTATTGCACGTGTACCCCTGTCTTTGTCATTCATTTTAAACCTTCACATGACATCGTTTTATTTCTTTAAAAGTAGCACTGTGTCCCTCATATAATTCTCTACATTTTGACATGTCGTGGGCATTTTTTGTGATTAACGGTTAATTAATAAATAATTATTTTGTGGAAATTAGTATATTTTGCCCAATCTGTGCTATTAAATTTGCCATTACTTAACTGTTGCTCTAAAAATCTCCAAAAAATCACATATTATAGAGATTATTTTGCTTGACATTGTGCCCAAAAATCTTTGCATTTGCATGCATAAATTGCTCTGTAAAAATCATTTAGCACATTTCAGTATTTTGATTTTTAATAGGTATTTAACCCCACGTTTTCAAGGTTTAGGATTTTCCTGGTATTCATCACCTCGTGATAGATCTTAGATAATTTTATCTCTTGAAAATAAGTAGGTTTAATATTTATTATAATTAAATATTGAAAATCATTCTGTTTGCATTAAAAAATCCATAAAAAATTTATCTTGCATCCAAAAATTCCAAAAAATTACAGTGCACTCATTTCATCATATTTTACATCTCGGCCAAGTTTCGTATTTTCTCGGACGTCGTTTGATTTGAAATTTACATTTTAGTCCCTAAAATAGGCTGAAATTGTATTTTGCACCCTCTATTGCATTGAAAAATGCCAAAAAAGACCGTCTTGAAAATCGAACTAAAAATTGGATAGACACAACTCTAGGTTGTTCCTTTGCCTCCTTGTGATCGACCTTGGGACTTGCCCAAGTAAAATAAACATAAAAACCACTTGATTAAATTTGATTAAAAATTGTGGTTATCTCTTGACTGTTTCCGATCGCCGCCTACAACGAACGACATTCTTTAATTTCACAAATAAAAACACATTTTTATCACAGTGAAAATCGGACTCGTCAGATGGCGCCGTTGCCGGGGAGGCAAACGGCTTAGTTTTGTGTTTTGAAAATTTTTTGTTTGGTTTTCCGAATTCGGGTAGTCTGACCCCCAAAATTTTCATTGTAAATCCCATAATTTTTTTCTTTTTCTTTCTTCTTCAGCATTTATTTCATTTATTTTATTTTGATTATTTTCTGAGTCACTCTCTTACATTCTCTCTCTTATTTTTCTTGCGAGGTACCCGACGCACGTGGAGCGGTTTTTCAAGGAGCCGACGCATCTTCACCGACACCCGAAGAAACCACAATTAAATTAAGATCGAGTCGAGTCGTGAGAGAGCGTAGAGTCTAGATTTTTAATTTCTGCACTTTAATTTCTGCTCATTTATAGCGGTGTCCGTTTGGGCTCTCGCGTGTGTAAAAAGACCTTGAACTTTATTTGTGGTGTGTCGTGGCCTGTTTCACTCTCCGGAGATGGTGGGGCCCGACTTGAGTGGCGATTAGGATAGACCTGCATATACGGCTCTTAGAGCATTTTTATTTTTGATTGTGCTCGTAGGATCTTAAGCCACACTTCACTTTAATCAAGACGCACATAGATCGTTCAACTTAGCCAAATTCAACTCAATTCTTCCCGCTAATAGAACTTTCTACTTAGGTGCGGCTTTTCATCGGCTTGCACGCATTTAGTATAAATTTTTCAATTCTGTATTGCATCCCACATGGATATTGCGAGGAGGCACTGTAAGTCTTATAACTGAGCATACATCATTATTTTTTGCGTGCATCGGCTTTTCCCGAACTCCTCCCTCTTGTTTTATCACATAATTTTAAAAGGAAATTGGGAGTGGATGGTAGACGTTTATTTGTGTTCATTTAAATTCTTCAGTGATCACCTAATTAAAATTGGGACTGCTAACTATAGCCGATCTTAATAACCCATAAAATCAAGAATTTCTGCGGGAGAGCAACCCTGACCTTGGATGTTTTATTTTTTTCGAGTGAGCGAGAGACGACACTTAAGGTTAGAGCCCAAATCCGAAATCTCAGCTCGCTAAATTTTTGCCAAGATTGATTTATCACCAACAAAAATTGAAAAGATAATAGCCGATCTCTTACGGCTTCATTGTGTGGTTGGTGAACCCAGGGTTTGAATTGTGTTTGCATTGGTGTGCGTGAACCGATTTCAAGATCAATAGCGGCACATTTGATTTCTCTTGACTATCCCGTGCAATCATCTCTCCTCTCTTCTTGATAATGGAATTCTTGTACAAAAACAGACCCAACCCCTCGTTCCTCTCAGCTCTTTCAGAAATAACCGAGAATCCATCAGAATTATACTATGAAACGAATTTGTGTCGGTTAGACCAAAACACCTCCTCCAAGAGACTCTCAACCACCATCTCTTTTTACCAATCCGATCTGCTTCATGAATGACAATCCTCTGTTTTCGGACACAACAAATCAACAATCGACTGAGGTCTCCACTTCTTCATATATCAATCCTCTCTACACCGATCATGCAATTCACCCATCATATTCAGCGAATATCAATCCATCATTCATGGGAGATGGTAACCACATGATCGAATTGAACACCTCTTCACCTCTTCCATCGAGCCTCCCTTGAACACACATGAACAATCATCATCTTGGATTGACCATCACAACCCCTTTTCAGACATGATAATCATATAGAGGATTGGACTGATTACATGCTGACTCCACAACATCAAGGTCCGACCACTCAAAGAATTGAACAGCCTTTGGACCAACTCCACATGTCTGGATCATATGAGCAGCCGCCTTCCATGATTATTGAGGAGATATTTTCCGAAATTAATGATCATATATTGGATATTCCAAGAAATTCTCCTCTCAGCACAAGCGAGAAAATGGAAGATGAAATTATCGAACACACACCGACTGCGCCTATGATTGATCATGAATTGAATTTTGAGGATAAAACAAGATTCAATTCAATTAGAGGAGAGATTTCAAAAATTTACCGATCGATTCATCGCATTCTATGGTGGCTCGGACAGTAAAATGAATGAGGAAATTATTGGATCTGAGATTGAAAATTCTGAGGATATTCAGGGAGCTAGGGACGATCCTAAAAATGACTATGTAATTGACCCTCACCCTGAACTCCAAGGCCCCTTTTCATCTGAAGAACACACCACACCCCCACACCACCCAGAAAATACCAAAAAAATGGAAATATTTGAAAATCACAAAAAAATTGAAAATTCAGAAAATTTCATAAAAATTGAAACTGAAGAAGATCTGAGGAATTTGGATCCGACTGTACGGGAAGCACTGGAAAAACGCTTGATGTTTGAACTTCCCTTTATACAGGCCATTGAACACTTCCCCGACCTTAAAAGATTTATAACAGATAAATTAATGAACAAAAAGTCGGGCATGATACGAACAAAGACTGAAAGACATATCTTGTCAATGGCCTCCTCCTTGGTGTTGAGGAGAAAAACCAAGAGCCGCATAGTGAAGCGGTTGCCCAGATTTGACTATGAAATCAAAGACACAATTTTCACCCATGCTCGGATTGATGACGATTCACCAATCAATATCCTCCCGACCTCTGTATTTCACGAACTCAAACTCGGACCAATTCGGAAGATACGAGAGATTGTCTAATTGGCAGACCGGTCGATAAAAAGGCCGAGAGGAACCATTTCTGTCATCATGAAATTCCAAGGTGCTCCGCTCAAGGTAGAATTCACGATCATTGATATTGAGCATCAAGGAGAATTCACCCAGTCTCCAATCATTCTCGGGAAGCCATTCTTGGCATTGGCCAAGGCGAGTATTGATTGTGAGACTCGGGAGATCAATTTCACAACATTGGAAACACTTAAATCCGACCCTATCTTTGAGGAACCACGATCTTCTGAGGCAACCCACGAAGTCCCCGACAATCGTAACCATGAAACGGTAGAAGAGCCCTACCCCACGACCACACCTGAGATAGCGGTTGTTGATGAGACTATTGGTTTAGAAAAACTCCCCCCTGCCCCATTCCCAACCGTTCTTACCATGGACAATCATGTATATGAATCATATGATCCGGAGACTTATGCATGGGCACACCCTGGGTCGACCTACTCCAACTACATGGATTACATCAACTCGACACAGGAATGTGCTAACATCGAAGCAATTGAGAAAGAACATGCAGAGACTCTCCCCAGTATTTCAATTCCCGCGGATCTCAAAATAGACAAATCTTTCTACTACGATCCTGAGACATATGCATGGTCACACCCGGGAGCAACATTCTCTGAATATCTTAACCAAATCATCCCAATTCGAGAGTGCTCAAACATTCAAGAGACTAAGAACAAGCACGCAGATCGAGCACCAACCAAGGAGAATTTCAATGGCTATTCATCGGGATACTCAAGTGAACCGACACCTTCACGACGAAATAAAAAGAGAGTCACCTTTGACCTTTCGGAAGAGGAATCAGTTGATGATCCCTCATCAGGTCCAGAAAAGATGGTTTACATGAGTGAAGTCTGTTCGGCAGCCCTAAAGCCATATCTTCGTAAGGATCCAAAATTCAATTCTCGTTGGACAACTCCCGTTCCTAACTACTACTCATCCAAAGCTGATGCTCCTGCATTTTTCAAGTACACTGGAATTCTTTCGTATGAGCTAACTGAGACCAGTGCTTCTGATTACTCATCCGAGGACAAACCGATTGACCCCAAGAAGGAACGAAGTCTGAGGAAACAACTAAAGAAATAAAAAGACCAAAATACTTGGAGTATGTCCACTTTCAATTACTACTCCTCTGAGGATAACTCTGATGATGGATATCTTTCATCTGACTCAAACAATTCATCTACTATCCATCATAATTTGTCTGAGGATGACACTGACAATAGTTGGGAATTATATGCCTCATCTCCATCTCATCATTATGATCTCCCACCGCAGGCTCATAAGAAGATCAGCCGAAAACCGCCTTAATCATCGGCTACCCACCCTCCCTCCCGACCACATCGGTCTCCTTGTACAGCTTCTTCCTTTACTTAGGCCAAGGCCTAAGTATAGGGGGGACCGATGCCATCTGTATATATCATTCTTCTCCTAACTCCCGATCACTCCATTTCCACCCTTCTTTCATACTTAGGCTAATCAGAGCCTAAGTATAGGGGGAACCGACATCCACCTGTATATACTCTCTTCATTCACATATCCCGACCGCTTCATTTTTTCTTTTCATTTTTTCACTCCCTTACGCTTAGCCCGAGCTATGTCTTCTTTACGCTTCTTGTGCTCTGAGGACACAGCACTCGCTAAGTATATGGGGGTCTGTATATATACTTCGTATATATTTTACCCATATCTCGTACTTTCGCGTAAGTCTATATGTATTTTCGGGGTGGGTACTAACTTAAAAAAAATAAAAAAAAACACAAACAAACACACACAAAAAAAAAGAAGAGTTTTTGCTACTAACACTGACTTGCCCAAAATTTTTGAAAAAAAAAGAAAAAAAAGAAAAGAAGGCTTCTTATTCCATTTTCTGCATAAAAAATTCCCTTGCATAAAAGAAAAGAAAAAAAGAAGAAGAAAAAGAAAAACAACAAAAAAAATGTGTGTCAGCATTTCACACCTGCACTTCATCCAACATGCATTTGCATCCGTAAAAGGTCACTGGGTTCTGAACCGAGTTATGAGACGAAACCGAGAGTGGTCTGGACTTGACCTTAAATCCACCTAATTTTCAGAGGAACTTCACCGAGAAATAGGATTTTAAGAGCTTCAGGTCTCTTTGACTTAATTCCTTAAGTTCCACATGACAATGTACAGCGTTTGACTCTTAGTGTCTAACCTGGTCTCTTCATTCTGGGTACAACTCTGGAATAGGGAATTAATTCGCACTCTCGCACTATGCACTTAGCTCAACCCAGACGGGATGTTGGAAGACTGTGTGAGTCTCTTTTCTGGTAGCGTGAAATCTAAAGACCGGAGTACGGGTTGAAATAAAGCTTCGGAAAAGGGATGGACGGCTGGGCACAATTTTTTCTAAGACCCCAAAAAAATGTACGGAATAAAAAGATTCTATATCCGTAGGGGCACAACAAGATCCAAGCAGAACCACCAAAAATTCCAAATACATAGAAACATTCCACCAAATAAAAATCCGACCAAAAAGGTCCAAGCTTCAAGAAACCTGCAGATCTTGGTGGAGACTCGGCTACACTGGCCATCTTCACAAGGAGAGGTGACTACACTGGCCACCCTCCAGTTCTTTTCCCTTTCTTCTATCTTCTCCCTTATTCGATTGTGAACACAGCACGACAGACCTTAGAAGGAAATACCTGACTCCCCGAGGACGAGTTACTGGAGAGGAGAGGAGCATGGTAGTCCGACATTCTGAATGGGAAGAGCTAAAACCCTTCACACACAAGAGTCGGTGATTCAATGTTCATAGGGCATACTTTGGGAAGAGGATTGATCTAAGATGACTTCTGAGCCAAAATTGTGTCAATGATGTGTAGAACTTGAGGACTGTTGATTTTAAAATTTTAAGTCTCAAAGAAGTTCCACCACATTATTAATCCAAAGGTCGAGTTTAGTTTCACTTTCACCTTCAGTTCATGGTCTTGGTATGGAACCCAGTCTCATTTCACTTCATGGCATTTCTTTTTGATGCTCAGGGACGAGCATGGTTTAAGTATAGGGGGATGATGAATCTCGGATTCACCACTCTAAGTCTCATTAATTAAGCTCAAGTCCCTCAAAATCAACTGCATTTCTACATTTATTTTGCATATTTAGCATTTATGCATGATTTCATAAGAATTGCATTTTAGCATTAATTTCTGCATAAAATAAGAAGCCAAAAATCCAAGCCAAAAATGACCTGTAAATAGCCCAACTTCCCCTATTTTTAACTCATCCATGCTAACACCGCATGACCCAGAACCACCTCCACTGTCTACACATCACTAATAAGAATAAATAAAAAATACAAAAAAATAATTAACCCAGTTAAGTGGACCAAAAACCCAAACCCTAGTTTCAGGATTTTCGGACTAAAAGCCACATATCTTCCCCATCCAGTGTCCGATTTTATCCTACTCACTTTTGAACTAATGTACATTCAATTACCTTCAAAACAAGACCAAGTTCAAGTGAATCGGAGCTCGTATGTGAAAGTTGGGTTTTGGGCCTCTTTTGTACATTGTAGTTTTTCGCGGTTTTCTGGCCTATATTTTATGTACTTATTTTCTTCATTAATAAAAATCCAAAAAAATTAGATTAAGGTCTCTTTTATTTATCTTTGAGTTTCCCATATTTTTCCGGATTTTTATCTTGTTTTAAAAATGACAAAAAAAATTCAAAACCCAAAAATCAAGGTATACTATGTACATAGGATACCCCAAAAATTCACTTTTTACATTTGACCGATTTTGGCTTTGATGTCTTCATGAAAGTTGTAGATCTCGTCGAGACGAACATTATTCGTGAAGGAACTTTTTCGATCAGAGGTCATTTGCTATTTTTATTGATTTTACAAAAGATTTTATTTTTCGATTTATTTGGAGCTGACACGTGGCAGCCCCAGAGACCGCCACGTGTCAGCGGTTTTTGAGCATTATTAATATCATTTTTATAAAAAAAAATAAAATAAAATAAATAAAAAGCCACGCACGTGCGTGGCACGTGCCACACAGGCACGTGCTCCGCACGTGCCCCACACTCTCACCCTCTTAGCCACGTGGCCACGGCAGGGCCGTCCGATCTCGACCGATCGGACGGCCCCTGCCCATCGTCTCCAACCGCACCCCCCTTTCTCGGAATCGCCTCCGTAACTTCCGCCCCTCCCCTTCGCAACCGATCGTCGGTGACCACCTTACCGGCCCTCCGCTCCTCTCGCGCGCGCCAACAGCCACCCCATTGACCACTCCGCTATCCCCTCACCGGCCGCCTCCCTCGTTTATTTAAACGACGCACCGCCCCCCTAACCCCATCATCCGCCGACTGATGCTCGAAGGACGACCGTCTGGAGGTGATAGCTCCATGCCCCGACGACACAGCGAGATCCGAGGGCTACCCCCTCGTTGCACCGCCGCTCCTCCGCGTGCAGGCTCCTGCTCCGCCCCCTTGGCGTCGAGCCAACGACGATTTCAACATCTCCGCCTTCGCCTTCACCATCGACGATACGCCATCGCCTTCTCCGACTTCACCTCAGCCGCTTCGCATCGTCTTCCCCGGCCATCTACTCCGCCTCGACTCCAGCTCCGCCGTGTTCACAGCCACCACCGCCAGGAGCTCGGCTCTCCCCTCACCGCCATCGACAACCACCGCGGGCCAACGCTTCACCGGCTTCGCCTCCAGCCACTTCTCCTACACCTCGCCTGGGCGCCCGCTCGACACCGGAGTCCCACGAGGCCGACCTCCCTCGCCGCCTTCACCATTGGGCGGTGGACCCGAGACCCCGCCCACGTGCGTCGCACGTGGGGTGGGGGACGTCAGCAGCTGCATCATCCCCCGGGTCACGTGCTACGCACGTGACCGTGGGGTAAATTGCGAAGAACCCCCTGCTACTTCCATTATTTGCCGATGCGCCCAAGATCCAGAGGGCACGTGCTCCGCACGTGCCCCCTTGGTTAATTTGCAGTTCGCCCCCAGTTTCTTATGTAATTATAATTAGGTCCCCCCTGCATTGTTTTTATCTATTTAATTATTGCACGTGTACCCCTGTCTTTGTCATTCATTTTAAACCTTCACATGACATCGTTTTATTTCTTTAAAAATAGCATTGTGTCCTTCATATAATTCTCTACATTTTGACATGCTCGTGGGCATTTTTGTGATTAACGGTTAATTAATAAATAATTGTTTTGTGGAAATTAGTATATTTTGCCCAATTTGTGCTATTAAATTTGCCATTACTTAATTGTTGCTCTAAAAATCTCCAAAAAATCACATATTGTAGATATTATTTTGCTTGACATTGTGCCCAAAAATCTTTGCATTTGCATGCATAAATTGCTCTGTAAAAATCATTTAGCACATTTCAGTATTTGATTTTTAATAGGTATTTAACCCCACGTTTTCAAGGTTTAGGATTTTTCTGGGATTCATCACCTCGTGATAGATCTTAGATAATTTTATCTCTTAAAAATAAGTAGGTTTCATATTTATTATAATTAAATATTGAAAATCATTCTGTTTGCATTAAAAAATCCATAAAAAATTTATCTTGCATCCAAAAATTCCAAAAACATTACACTGCACTCATTTTATCATATTTTACATCTCGGCCAAGTTTCGTATTTTTCAGACGTTGTTTGATTGAAATTTACATTTTAGTCCCTAAAATAGGCCGAAATTGCATTTTGCACCCTCTATTGCATTGAAAAATGCCAAAAAAGACCGTCTTGAAAACCGAACTAAAAATTGGATAGACACAACTCTAGGTTGTTCCTTTGCCTCCTTGTGATCGACATTGGGACTTGCCCAAGTAAAATAAACATAAAAAACCACTTGATTAAATTTGATTAAAAATTGTGGTTATCTCTTAACTGTTTCCGATCGCCGCCTACAACGAACGACATTCATTAATTTCACAAATAAAAACACATTTTTATCACGGTGAAAATCGGACTCGTCAATCGCCTCGATGGTCCGCAGCTGATGCTCCTCTCCGATGAGGCCGGGAACGTCGGAGACGCTCCGGCGACGAAGAGGCTCGGAGCTCCTGTGCCTGAACTTCAAGGCCCTCAGATGGGCCTTTTTCAACCTGCAAAACACACAGTCGAACTCCTGGGTCGAGGGCAAAGTACCTCGACCCGGTGAGAGGGGAAATGGGTGGTCGGGTGACGTGGGATGGCGCCCTCCGGCGAAGCGGCGGCGGAGGAAGGCGAAGGACCTGCTCTGGGGCGAGACAGGGGGGTGGATGGGTGAAGAAGATGGAGGGAAGTCCGGTGAAGGTGGTAGTCGGATCGGGATGGCAGATGGGTGGACGGATTAGGCTGAATTGGTCGGCGAAGGCAGCGGAGCAAATTGGGGAAAAACTAAAATTACCCTAAACTACAAGCTATCAACGTTACCTGGCGGATGCATTCGACTAGGCTGGAGCTCCTGGAGCTCCGGGGGTCATTGCCTCGAGGGATCGTCGAGTCCCGAGGCTGAGCGCGCTCGCGGCGGCGCACGGCGGCGAAGAGCTGCTGGATCGATGGTTCCCAGCGTCCTGAGCCTCACTGCTACTCTCACTCGCTCCGCCGTCACTCAGGCGAGGTGGAGGAGGTCACAGGCGTCGAGGGGGAGGACCAAAGATGCCTGAATTGTGCGGCGGAGCTAAGGATTTATATGGCTAGGGGTCCGGCTAAATGATGGTCGGGCGAGGATTTCGGAGCACGGACCCCGATAACCCACCCCGGGCGAGGGTCTCGGATGTTTGCTGATCAATCGGAGCCCGGGGTTTGAGGTTTTGGATGTCGGATCAAGCGTGTAAAAAGTCGAGAAATCGGGTCAAAAACGCAGATCCGGAACATATGTGGTCCAGGGGGAGAGTTGACTGGGGGTCAACAATCCCCCGTGGACCAATGGGGTGCGACCACATATTAAAGATTTGGAAATTAGATATAAAATAGCAAATGACCGAATTTGGAAAAAGTTAAAACATGAAAAAATATTTATTTATTTATAAACTATTTTTTGTGATTTTTATTTATTTTTTTGAAATATAAATTAAGTATTTACAATATAGTATTATTATATATAGGTATATACAATATTGTATTTTTGATTTTGATTTTTAATTATTTATTTTTGTACATTTTTTTCAATTTTATATTTTATTTATTTATAGAATAAAATTTGGAATAAAAGTATATTTTTATTTTATTTTTATTAATTATTCACATAGGGTAAATAAATACTTTTATTTATATACATATATGGTATATGTACAATGTTGAGTTTGGTTTTATTTTTATTTCCTTTTATTTTTTATTTTTGTAATTTTTATTTTTTTATTTACAATGTGAAATATAGAATATGTACACATTTTTATTGGATTTTAATTTATTTATTTATAGGGATAAATAAATAGATAAAGGGTTCTATGTACATGGTGAATATAGACAATGAGGGATGAATTTTATTTCTTTTTATTTTTCTCATTTTTATTTCAATTTTATATTTACAAATATATATAAATAAATACAAACCCATTTTTATCTGAATAAGAGGAAAATATTTTTATTTATTTATAGGTATATATTTACACACATGAGCTTCCTTATCTCTCTCTACTTGGGTTTTTATGCGGTCAGGCCCATGCTGAGCCCTCCCTTGGGATTAGGTCGCTCAATATTTATTCTAAATATCTCCCTATTTTTCTTTTGTTTCTTTATTCTTTTATTTATGCACAAAAACATGCTAATTATTCATTTTTACACAATGCATGCTGAATGCTAATTATTATTATTTACATAAATCTACATGTGTTTGGCAAAGGTTTTGTAGCTAAAATAAAAGAATAAAGAGTGATGAATGGGTATTCATCAGTCGTCTGGAGGTTTGGGCTGCCACGTGTCTCCATCATGGCCATCCGATCTAATCGATCGGACGGTATCTGTATCGTCTCCCTCTGTCGCAGTTCTACCGGAGGAGGCGGGACTCCGACATGCCATATAGAGCTCCACCGAGCTCCGAGGGGGAGCCTGATGATCGAGGATGAAGTATGACCCCCTGGCGAAGCTCGTGGGGACCAGGAGGGGCTTCGCCGAAGTCTGGAATGGCGAGATGGAGCTCAATTGTCGGAGTAGAAGCTTGAGATCGGAGATGGGGCCAGAGTTTCACCCCTTAAAGACATGCAAGGAATGATTTGGATAGCCAAAGCATGCAGGTGATGTGTGTGAGTGATGTGAGGTGAGTGGTGGTCCAGTGGGGTGGAGGGAGCGGTGGACCTGGGCTCCTTCTCTGGTGGGTGGAGGAGGAGATGGGTCGGAGCGAGGGGGAGGGTCTGGAGAAGGGAGAGGTGGTCGGCGAGGATGTTGGTGGTCATGCAAAGGTCGTGAGGTGGTCAGGTGAGGGCGATAACGAGTGATAAAGTCGGAAAAATAATGAGAAAATCAAATAAAAAGAGGGGAGGAAGGACCTCGTCGGAGAGGGGAATCCGATAGGTGTAGCAGCTTGAGCTGAGGCTCAGACGAGCCTCGAGGTCGTCGCTCAGCTGGGCAGTAGAACCAGCAAGCTCGGCGGTGGCGGAGCCAACCGCAGCACGGCCATGGCGGCCGCGGGTCGACACCGGGCAAGAAGCTATCGTCGCCTCGACAATCCGCCCCTCCGCTATCACCAGAGGGGCGAGGGAAGCTAGGCTTATGCCTAGAAATGGTGGACACTGTGAACGGAGGCTTGAGGGTAGGTTTTATAGGCGGAGATGGTCGAACGTTTCCGAGGTCGTCGGGGGTTTTTGAATGGGATTTTAATGGTGAATGAGTGATGGAAAGGAAACGTGGAGGTCGCGCGAGGAAGGTGGGAGACCGTTTATGTGGAGGAGACATTACGAGCGGAAGAGGTGGTCGGACTGGAGTGCTAAAAAAAGGAAGGGGGCGGTGGGTTGGCGAGGCGTAACACCTGGGAGCGAGGGAGCTGGAGGTTGACGAAGGGTTTTGGATCGTTGGATCGTACGATCCAACGGTCAGGATGATGGCGCAGATGGAGGGTTAAGATTGGATCTGGAAGAGTGGATCGGGTGGATGAGATTAACGCGGGTGTGTGTGGTGCTGATGAGGTGGCTGGATTGATCATACGGTGGAGATGAATGGGGTGATGTGGAGAGATGCAAGCCGTGGGATAGGAGATAGATCTAACGGTCCAGGTGAAGGGGCGACGTGGCACAATGGAGGCCGTAGGATAGGGAGTGAATCCAACGGTTGTAGCTGAGGCGGGTGCGTGCGGTTAGGATCAGATCTGGCAGTCATATCTGAAAGTAGTGGTTAAGGCGGTAATGGAGGGCTGAGATGGAGGTGGGGAAGAGCGGATCTGACGACCCACGAGGACATCGGGTGGCGGAAGGAGGAGCGGCCATGTGGCGGCTCGAGAGAGCGCCATGTGGCCCAATTAGAAAATTCAAAAATATTAAAACAAAGAAAAATATAAAAGAAATAGTTAAAGGCAAAATTAGGAAAAAGTCAAAATATGATAGTTGCTCGTCTCGACGAGATCTACAAGTTTCATGTTGGATAAAAAGCCAAAAGAGGTCATTTGGACAAAAAGTATTTTTGGAGGTATTTTTAAGGGGCTAAAAACACCGAATTTTATCTTTTGATTTGTTTTTGTATTTTTAATATTTTTAATGGTCAGTGAATTATAGACAATTAATCTACTAATTTTTAGGGTTTTTTTTGATGAGAAAATAATTACAAGAAAAATAAAGGAAATTAAATACAATTAATTAAGGTTAATTATACACAATATAAGACAAGATAAAAATAAAGAATTAATGGAGATTTTTATTGGTTTAATTAAGCCAGGGTTTTAATATGTAGATTTTAACAAGATAAATACGAGATTCATCATACCCCTATACTTAAACCATGCTTGTCCTCGAGGATCTAAAGAATGAAGGAGTCGGATTAATTCCTGACAGTGCAAGTGAAGATTTCAAGGCTTGATCTTTCGAAGACCCTTAATTTAAGAGATCTTAAAATTCTAGATTTATCCAAGCCTTAGTCAGAAGGAATCCAACTTCTCTAATTATCAGACTCTTTTTTTGTACATATAATATACGGATATGACATTAGGTGTACTGCATTTCATGAGAGTCGAGTCAAGGCATCACTCAAAGTTCCAGTCCCAAAGACTTTGCTCTAGACCTCATCCTCAATACTAGGGAATAAGTCTATTCTTGTTTCAATCAACCATCTCTTTAATTTGTCAGACCTGAAATGTGGATGGACGGCCAGATGATGGAGGGAATGGGATTGTGTCTATTTTTTCTCTCCCTCACATTGGAACAAGGGGCCTCTCGAGTGCCTTTGTACTCAACACATGTAAATTTTTAGATCGTTGATCAATGTGTCCGTCAAGAGAGTTGGAGTCGTCTGCACTTGTTTTTCTGGAAGTACACTGGGATGTGTCTTTTCTGAGTATCTAAGATACCTTCGACACCTAGACTTGTATCGCTTACGATGCAGATCCCTTTTTGTGGTGTCAGCCCGACTCCTTGGTCCTAATTAGCGCTTGGTCCAAGTGGACACTTCGAAAATGTTTGGGAGCGCTCGCCATTGGTGGAAGCTCATTTGTAATTTGACTTTGGTATTTAGAGCTTTTCTTTGACATTTCTTTTCTTTTGTTGTCTAGCTCCACTGCTTTTATCAAAAGTTAGCGCACACTGATCAACAATTTCCATTAAGTTTCATCACACCCTGGCACATAGGTAAATGTCAAAGAGATAGCATATGAATATTGTTCACATACTGGCTAGGTTTTTGCTGACACTCAGTTTCCTGAAGCCTTCATTAACTTTATCCCATCCTCGAATATCATTAGATTGGATCTAAACTCAAATCTCTAGTCCTAGTTCCTCAAGTGATATCTCAACTCATCCCATCAATTATGCAGTTGTGAAAGTAACTTGTGCTGATCATATTCTTTTGAAAGTAGAGATGAAGAGTGCAATATAACACTCAAATCTTTCAAACTAGGGAAATGTGGATATTTAAGTTTAAAAACCCTAATGACTAAGGCATGTTAACTCCGACTCTCAAGATCACAGAAATCCAGTGTCCTCAAAATCCTCAAGCCTTGAGTGAGTGTGAATGTGTCAAGAATACACCAACTCCTTAGTTAGTGAGTTTTTGTGTGATTTTTGTTTATGCAGATTTTTGTGGATTTTAATTTTCCAATTTTTTGGAGAGACAATGACTGGTCCATGCTCAAATGAATAAAAGTATCTACTCTCAGCCAAAATGGGTGTAAGTACGGGCCGATAGATGGACCCATGTTACTTGAGGACGGAGCCATATATAGTGTCCTCTAAACCGCCCACTCTGCTAAGGGAGACCGAGGTTCCCTCACTGAAAGTGTCTACTAAGCCTAGTAGTCAGAGTCTAATTCAAAGAAAAGTTTTTAATTATTCAATTTTTTTGAAAAGGGTTATTTACATAGATTAATCCCTCAATTAACAATTTTACAAGGTTTTTACAAAACTCAGTTCACAGGTTTACCAAAACCAAGTCCGAAAACAAAATTTCAAAAAGTTTTAAAAAAACGAGCTATGGCTAAAGTAAATATACAGTAATATATGCTATACCCCATATACTTAAACTTTGCTGTGTTCTCATAGCACAAGTATCATGAAGCCATGGCTCGATCAAATATAGGGTGATATAACGGAACTGAGGAGGAGGGTCCCCCTATACTTAGGTCAAAAATTGACCTAAGTACAAGAAGATAATGTGAGGGATAGATGGGTAGATGGGAACCCCTATACTTAGGCTACAAATAGCCTAAGTAAAGTCTTGAGTTAGGGGAGTCTGTATCTGGGAAAGTATTTTCACTATGATACAAGGGTGGAGGAGGGGTATTGTATTTCTACAGATTGCTAGGGGGCAGATGGGTGGGGGGTTGGTGAAATACACACACAAAGAGAGAGAGAGAGAGAGAGTGAAATATACATAGGGAAGGGAGATGGGGGGGGGTGAGTGTGTATGTGCAAGTGAGTGAGTGTGTGTGTGTGGGGGGGGTAGATCATCAAGTGATTTACCCTTGAATTCCTTTTTTTACAACATGCAAGCCCTCTAATGAGGACTGTTAAAATAAATATGCTCATGCAACATTTTTTTACAGTATGCAAATGCAGGCTGACTGATAAAAGATCCTAGAATTTCTTCACAAATTCTTTTGTGGCCTCTTCAGCGGAAGCTCCCGACTTCATGCCTCCATGAAGATCAAGCGTCCTCAATTTTCATGGGCCCTGCCATAAAAAAGAAAAGTTAGAAAAATACGGAGGAAATTAATCAGCAGACATGATGCAAAAAATAATGCATGAAATGAGGACCTGTAATTCTTGAAAATATTAGACAAAGAAAAATTAAACCCAATAAATAATTTAAGTTAAGCCGTGTCCCCGACAACGACGCCATTTGATGAACGCGAAATTTGCCTCTTTAGTAATCATGAATTGTTGTAGTATAGGAGGCAAATTCAGTTCAGCAAAAACCACAATCGTTTGAATGTTGTGGAATATTTTTACTTGGCAAGTCTACCAAGGTCGAACACAAGGACACAACTACTTAATCTCTTTAACGAATTTTGATCAATGAAGCACAAGTGTGAATTATTCTCAATTTCAGGTCTTTATGAAAATGCATGATGAACTATGCATTTTATAACGCAATAATATGATGCATGCTATTTTTTAGTTGATTTTTATGCAATTATAAAGTGATGAGTGAACAATTATGCAAGGTTAAAGATATGCAGAACAAAAGGTTACAAATATACCCTAAAAATATGAGCAACATAATAAAAATGGAAATCAGGGTCGTTTTAATCACAACATGAAGAACAATCATCAAATCAAAGCAAGGACCAAGAGAGCATGGTCATCATCTATCACAAAAAATAACTTCGTCTAATATAGTGGCAGATGAGAAAATTAAACATGCCATGATGTAGAGGACGAAACAAGGATCAAAACGACACTAAAATCATGCAATTTGGATCTACGACGCTCAAGTTATGCTAAAAACAATGTAGGGGCATAAATGTATATAAAATGCAAGAAATAAAAAGGATAACTATTACATTTAGGTCCCTGGAGGGATCTAAATGTAAATATCAAAAACCGCCTGGGCCTGGATGTAATATTTCCATATGCGCGGGGGCCTTTTAGTAATTCTCATAAACAGGAGGGGCCTTCCTGTAAAATACCCAGGCGTGCATGTGAGGCACGCGCCTGGGGAACTGGATGTAAATAGCAAAAAGTCCGGGGTCTGTCATGCAATTTTCTCAGCATCCTACGTGCAAAGAACGCGAGGGATAGGCTCGGAAGGGTGCCTCTGGCTCGGGGCTACGTGGCAGCAACTGGTGGCTCGGGTCGAGGTTCAGGGGGCCCAAGCCTGTAGGGTCGTCTAGAGGTTTGGGATGGCACGTGTCTCCGTCATGGCCATCCGATCGAATCGATCGGACAGTATTTGTATCGTCTCCCTCCGCCGCGGGTCTACCGGAGGAGGAGGGACTCCAGCGTGCCATATAGAGCTCCATTGAGCTCCGAGGGGGCGCCTGATGATCGAGGATGAAGTATGACCCCCTGGCGAAGCTCGTGGGGACCAGGTGGAGCTCCGTCGAAGTCTGGAACGGCGAGATGGAGCTCAGTTGTCAGAGTGGAAGCTTGAGATCGGAGACGGGGCCAGAGTTCAGTCCATTAAAGACCTGCAAGGAGTGAAATGGATAGCCGAAGCGTACAGGTGATGTGCGTGAGTGATGTGAGGTGAGTGGTGGTCCAGTGGGGCGGAGGGAGCGGTGGACCTGGGCTCATTCTCCGGTGGGTGGAGGAGGAGATGCGTCGGAGTGAGGTGGAGGGTCTGGAGAAGGGAGAGGTGGTCACCGAGGATGCTGGTGCTTGGGCGGAGGTCGTGAGGTGGTCAGGTGAGGGTGATAACGAGTGATGGAGTCGGAAAAATAATGAGAAAATCGAAGAAAAAGAGGGGAGGAAGGACCTCGTCGGAGAGGGGAATCCGGTGGGTGTAGCAGCTTGGGCTGAGGCTCAGACGAGCCTCAGGGTCATCGCTCAGCTAGGCAGCAGAACCAACAAGCTCAGCGGTGGCAGAGCCAACCGCAGCACAGCCATGGCAGTCGTGGGTCGACATCGGGCGAGAAGTTGTCGTCGCCTCGACAATCTGCCCCTCCGCTGTCACCGGAGGGGCGGGGGAAGCTGGGCTTATGCCTAGAAATGGTGGACACCGTGAACGGAGGCTTGAGGGTAGGTTTTATAGGCGGAGATGGCCGAACGTTTCCGAGGTCGTCAGGGAATTTTTAATGGGATTTTAATGGTGAATGAGTGATGGAAAGGAAATGTGGACGTCGCGCGTGGAAGGTGGGAGATCCGTTTATGTGGAGGAGACGTTACGAGCAGAAGAGGTGGTCGGACTGGAGTGCTAAAAAAAGGAAGGGGGCGATGGGTTGGCGAAGCGTAATGCTTGGGAGAGAGGGAGCTGGAGGTTGACGAAGGGTTTTGGACCGTTGGATCGTACGATCCAACGGTCAGGATGATGACGCGAACGGAGGGTTAGGATTGGATCTCGAAGAGTGGATCAGGTGGATTAGATTAACGCGGGTGTATGTGGAGCTGATGAGATGGCTGGATTGATCGTACGGTGGAGATGAATGGGGTGATGTGGAAAGATGCAAGCCGTGGAATAGGAGGTAGATCTAAACGGTCCAGGTGAAGGGGTGATGTGGCACAGTGGAGGTTGTAGGATAGTGAGTGAATCCAACGGTTGTAGCTGAGGCGGGTGCATGCGGTTAGGATCAGATCTGGCAGTCAGATCTGGCAGCAGTGGTTAAGGCGACAATGGAGGGATGATATGGAGGCATGGAAGAGCGGATCTGATGGCCCGGGAGGACACCGGGCGACGGAAGAAGGAGCGGCCACGTGGCGGCTCCAGAGAGTGCCATGTGGCCCAATCAGAAAATTCAAAAATATTAAAACAAAGAAAAATACAAAAGAAATAGTTAGAGGCAAAATTAGGAAAAAGTCAAAACATGAAAGTTGCTCGTCTCGATAAGATCTAAGAGTTCCATGTTGGATAAGAAGTCAAAAGAGGTCATTTATACAAAAAATATTTTTGGGGGTATTTTTAAGGGGCTAAAAACACCGAATTTTATCTTTTGTTTTGTTTTTTGTATTTTTTAGTCTTTTTAATGGCCAGTGAATTATAGACAATTAATCTACCTAATTTTAGGGTTTTTTTATGAGAAAATAATTACAAGAAAAATAAAGAAAATTAAATACAATTAATTAAGGTTAATTATACATAATATAAGACAAGATAAAAATAAAGAATTAATGGAGATTTTTATTGGTTTGATTAAGTCGAGGTTTTAATATGTGGATTTTAACAAGATGAATATGAGATTCATCGGTGCCTTATTATTCAACACAAGTATATTTTTATTTTTTTGATCAATGTGCCCGTCAAGAGAATTTGGAGTCGTCTGCATTTGTTTGTCAGGGAGTACACCGGGGTGTGTCTCTTTTGAGTATCTAAGATACCTTCGACATCCAGACTTGTATCACTTATGATGTAGAGCCCTTTTATGGTGTCAGTCTGACTCCTTGGTCCTAATTAGCGCTTGGTCCAAGTGGACACTTTGAAAATGTTTGGGAGCGCTCGCCATTGGTGGAAGCTAATTTGGAATTTGACTTTGGATGATAGAGCTTTTCTTTGACATTTCTTTTTTATTTTCTTTTGTTGGCTAGTTCCACTGCTTTTACCAAAAGTTGGCGCACACTGATCAACAATTTCTATTAAGTTTCATCACACCCTGACACATAGGTAAATGTAAAAAAGATAGCATATGAACTTGTTCACATACTGGCTAGGATTTTGCTGACACTCAGGTTTTCTGAAGCCTTTATTAACTTTATCCCATCCTCGAGCATCATTAGATCGGATCTAAACTCAAATCTCTAGTCCTAGTTCCTCAAGTGATATCTCAACTCATCTCATCAATCATGCAGTTGTGAAAGTGAATGTGCTGATCATATTCTTTTTGAAGGTAGAGATGAAGAGTGCAATATAGCGCTCAAATCTTTCAAACTGGGGAAGTGTGGATTATTAAGTTCAAAAACCCTAATGACTAAGGCATGTTAGCTCAGACTCTCAAGATCACAGAAATCAAGTGTCCTCAAAAATCCTCAAGCCTTGAGTGACAATGAATGTGTCCGGAATGTATCAACCAAGGAATGCATGAGATGCTTAATGAAATGTAAGACCATGAGTGATTTTTTTATGCAAAAAGTTTTTGTTGTTGTTTTTTTTGTTTTTTTGAAGAACTGGTATTATACACATAATACACATTACTTGTACCCATCCCCGATGTTAGATAAAAACGATTAAAGTACGAGCTATGAATAAAGTAGATAGAATATATACAAATACCCCCTATACTTAGCTAGTGCTATGTCCTCATGGCACAAAGTGCAATGTATACATAGCTCGTACTGAGTATAGCGGGGACAAGAAAAATAGAAGTCGACATGCCCCCTATACTTAGACTTTTGAGGGACTAAGCATGGAAGAAAAGCATGAAATGAGGCAGTCGAGGGTGAACGGAAAGAATGGAAGTGATGTATACACAATGATATCGGTCCCCTTATACTAAGTACTGGGGAACCTAGGGAGGGTTGATGGATATACAGGAGAGTATTGGATTCGAAGAGGTGGTCTATCTGGGCAGTTCAAATCTTTCGTCAAAAGTTATGCCCTGAGTGAAGGAGATCTGTTCTACTTGTACCAATTCCTCGTTGGATTCGACAAAGTGTTTAAGTAGCGGACCGTTGACTATAGATGTTTACGTGCTATATGTGGTCTCTGAGATCTCAACACTACCGTTATTGTGTACCTCTCTTACGATGAAGGGTCCCGTCCATTTTGATTTCAATTTACCTTGGAAAATTTTCAATTTTGCATTAAATAACCAAACTTTCTGCCCTGGGACAAAGGTCTTTATTCGAATGTTCTTGTCATGTCATCTTTTTACTTTGTCCTTGTAAATGGTGTTGTTTTCATAAGCATTTTCGGATTTCGGATAGTTCATTCAAATCCATTTCTCGGTTCTTCTTCCCTTGGTGACAGTTCCAGATAATCTTTTTGATTGCCCATTCTGATTTTATGCACGAGTTCCACGGGCAAATGGCATGGCTTTCCATATACCATTTGAAACGGGGAGGTACCCAATGGGGTCTTATAAGCCATCTGATAAGCCCATAGAACCTGGTCCAGGAGTTGGGACCAGTTCTTTATGTCAGGGCAGACGAGCTTCTGTAAAATTCCTTTAACCTCCTTGTTTGACACTTCGGCCATGCCATTGGATTGTGGATGGTAAGGACCAGCGACACGGTGCTTGATGTTGTATTCCTTAGTCAACTTCTTCACCTCTCGGTTGACAAAGTGGCTACCTCCATCGGATATTAATACTTTTGGAATTCCAAACCTCAAAATAATATTATCTTTCAAAAATTTGCAAACATTTTTTCTATCTTTTGCAAAGTAGGGATAGCCTCCACCCATCTAGATAAATAATCTACCATGAGAAGAATATATTCAAATCCTTGACTATTAGGGAATGGGCCCATAAAGTCAATGCCCCATGTATCGAATACATCACAGATGATCACTGGTTGCATAGGCATGGCATCTTTGGAACCAATGGTCCCTCCCATTCTCTGACAGACGGGGCAAGACTTGACAAAATTGTATGCATATTTAAACAAGGTCGGCTAGTAAAATCCACATTGCATTATCTTCTCAGCGGTCCTCTTCCCAGAATGATGTCCTCCTGTCTCCAAGGTGTGGCACAGATTGAGGATACTTTGGTATTCCTCTTGAGGAATACATCTTCTCCATATGCAATCTGGTCCTTCAAAGAAAAGGAACGGATCCTCCCAATGGTAGTGTCTTGCTTCCGATATGAGTTGATCGACTTTATTTCTGGGCCAACCCTGAGGAACTTTCTTGGAGACAAGATAATTCACCGTGTCGGCATACCAAGGGAGTGAGTCAATAGCAGAAATTGACTCGTCTGGGAAGGTTTCACGGATGGATTCCGATTCAAGGATTCTGTTATGTTCGATCCGTGATAAATGATCTGCCACGATATTCTTAACCCCAGGTTTGTCTTTAATCTTCAAATCAAATTCATGAAGTAATAGTATCCACCTAAGGAGTCGTGCTTTGGCGTCTGTTTTGGCCATTAAGTACCGAATGGCAGAATGGTCTGTGTAAACTGTCACCTTCGATCCTAGAAGTAGAGATCGAAATATTTCCAAGGCAAAGACTATAACAAGCATTTCCTTTTCGGTCACAGTGTAATTTTTTTGAGCATGGTCTAAAACTTTGCTTGCGTAGTGAATAGCATACGGAATTTCATCTTTTCGTTGTCCTAACACAACCCTTACTGCGAAATCGGATGCGTCTATCATGATCTCGAAGGGAAGGGACCAGTCGGGCGCTTGTAGGACGGGAGTCTCAATGATCCTCCTTTTGAGTAGTTTGAAGGCTTCAAGACACTTATGATTTACTAGGAACTCAGTGTATTTCCCTAGGAGATCAGTTAGCGGTCGGGCAATTTTTGAAAAATCCTTGATAAATCTCCTGTAAAATCCGACATGCCCCAGAAAAGACCGTATTTCACATTGGTACCGTTGCCGGGAACGCATGTATTTCGCGAGGAGGGGGGAGGCGCTGGTAACGGCTGGAGGAAGCTGACGGGAGATCATGTGCTAGGCACGTGACGATCTGGAGGGGGTGTCGTCACGTGCAAGGCACGTGACTGGGGCTGGAGAGAGAAGAAGATGGGTGCCACGTGGCACGCCCAGGGACTGCCACGTGGCACCCCAAAAAATTCGAAATTAAAGAGGGAAAAGAAAGAAGAGGAGACATCCGATTGAAAAATTTCCTTCACGTATGTTGTTCATCCTGACGAGATCTACATCTTTCATGAAGGACCCGTGAGTAAAAGAGGTCATCTGTGTGAAGTGGATTTTTTTGGTGGTTCTCCATGTGTATGGAAAACCGACTTTTTGGGGTTTTGTAATTTTTTGGTGGTTTTAAAGAGGATAAAAATGTGATAAAATATAAGGAAATTAATTACACACTAACTTGATTTTTTTGGATTTTTAATAAATAAGAAAGTGGGAAAATAAAATAGAAGTATGAAACACACAATTTTTGTACAGACTTACAATGGACACTTGGACTCAGTCAGTTTCTTTGATTTCAGTTTTAATATGGATTTGGATTTTTGTGTCGCTTAACAAAACTTTCATCAAAGAACATAAATGAAGAAGAAATAAAATCAAAAGGGTTAATTATGTACATAAAAACTCAGGTCAAAAATAGTAAAAAGTTAAAAAGCACAAAAGAGGCCCAAAACCCAACTTTCACATATGGGCTCCTAATTTTACGAAATTGGTCTTGTTTTGAAGGCATTTGAAAATGGAGTACTTTAAAAGTGAGTAGACCAAAATCGGACACTGTGTGAGGGAGATATGCTCGTTTTAGTCTGTCAGATGTGAAATGAGACTTTGGGATTATTTGACAAGTATTTGAGTTAGTAATTTTTTTGCATTTTTTATTTATTCTTGTTAGTAATATCTACATAATGGAGGTGATTTGGAGTTAATGTAGTTAGGACGAATTAAATAAAAATATGAGAAGTTAGCGCCTTTTTGGGCTAATTTACACTTGGAATTTTTAATGCAATTATGCATGATGAAATGCAAATATTATTCACACGTGTATGTATGCTAATGATGCTCTATTAATGATTAAATGCATGTGAATTTTGGGGAACATAGCCTAATTGACCAATTTTTGCATGATGAATACGAGATTCATCAAGTGGGGGTTGGGGGTATGCTCTAATCGTATCAATTGCGTCATGTGATAGACCAAAAACAAAGGAGGGAATTACAAGGGAATGTAAGACTCAAAAAAGAAACTCCTGCCGAAACATAATGTAGACGTCTAATCGAGTTTCAACACGTGTATCACCTTTAGGATCGGGAATACCCAAGAAAAATGCACTTGATAGCACATGCAGATAACTTATCCCCAGTCTGTAAAAACACCTAAAATGGTTCCTCACCTCCAGAGAATAAGGAGAATGGGGTTACCCCAACTAAGAACAAATAAAGGCAATTGCATTCAGTATGTGGCAGTAAGAATGGTGCCAATGAAAATTCAGATTTTTCGTGACTATAGATCAATTTTATTGTTGTATGTGCTTTGTAGAGAATTCCATAGATATTAAAGGGTGGACATGTCCTTTTTTTTCAATTTTTATCCTTTTAAGTTTGTGAGTCATTGTAATATTTTTTCATCCATCTCAAAGAGGTAACACTCCTATAACCAAAGTTCAACTATCTTTTTCCCAATGGATACAAATAGCAAGTCATCTTTTTTTTTGTCTAAAAAATGGTCTTAATAGTAAAATGCATATAAAGAGAGTCAATGTCGAAAGAGAAAAGAAAATCAAGTCGTCAATTGTTTCAGTGGAAGATAGGAATGCCATTATATGATTATCAAATTTCAACAACATTATACAGACAATGGGCAAAGATTGCAGCTTAAGTCTGCAAATGCATGCTTAAGTTTAAGCATATGCTTTTGTAACTTATACATGTATCCTTTTGCTAGAAAATCCCAATGGACTAGCCTAAGATAGAGAGAGAAGGAGAGAACTATTAATCTATCAAAATATCGATTAACCTATCGTAGGAAATTTTATGTGCAGTATAACAGTGATCAACGTTTCCTAGAAATCTACCAAATATGATAAGGTAACTTGTTTGCGATTTCAAGAACCTATCAAGATATATAATCAAATAATGAATGTTTCACGAGTTCACCTCATTACATCGTGATTGATAGATAAACCTTGACGATGATGACGAGAGAAAGAGTCGTGATCTATTTTCTCCTTTCATTTACCCCAACCGTGAAGGAATTCTCAGATGGAGTAGAGTTAAGATGGCAAGTCTCTCTCTCTTTTTTTCAATTTGATAATGACCATAAAAGCCACTATGTCTATATTATAGGGGCAGGGTTGGAGAGTTTAACAAACAAAAATAAATCCACTACTATAATCGACTCATAATGATCCACTGACCATCAACATGAGTCACTTTATTTCATTCAAGTTGATCCATTGACTTGGTTAAACTCACTTTTATTATTCAACTCTTGGCATGTATGTATCACATTCGTCATATATTCCAATAGATATATCTTTATGTCATGTGATCCCTAAACTTGAAAACAATCAATGTGAATTTTCAAGCTTTGATCCATTTCAAATTGTTCACATATCACATTGAACTTACTTTTGGATTTGCACTTGTTCAATCACTATAAAAATGAAAGATAGGTTATATCGAATGCATAATGAGAATGGAGAAAAGTTTGGAGGAGTAGAGAGGTGAGGTGAGGAGAGATACAATAGTAGTTGTTGTTGCATGATTTGTTGCTAGCAATATAACAATGAATATAAATTTCATTGTGAACTTCAAGAATCAAAGATAATTTTACCCTTGATATATGTTGCTATAAATTTAATGTTAAAATAAATGATCAGTAATATTCAAAATATTTTATAAAAAGTTCGACAAGTCTAGGAAAATTCTGTTGGAAAAAACTCTGACACCAAATTAAGTGCTTGCTCTCAGAAGTTCGGAGAAAAGCAAGAAGTTCACTCCAATTAAACCACTATGAGGATCGAATGCATGAAGCTCCGAGCTGGTTTCGTCTACCCAACTGAAACCAGCTCGGAGCCAAAATAGATGTTTTTAGTTCAGCTTGTCTTGAACAATAATCGTAGCTCCACTTGTCCTTATTTCGTGGTTTTTTTCTTGAACTATATTTACTTGTTATAGAGGTTTTATTATGTTTTTATTTATGTATACTTGTCTTCGCATGTACCGGTACTTATCTCTTTTTGGATTGTGTTGCTCTACTCTTTTTGGTAGCGATGAATGAGCATGATCATTTTCAAAAAAAAAACAAAAATAAGTGTAAAACCACAAATATAGTCCTACATCTAAAACTCACAAAGTATGGGAATGTATTATAAAAGTGAAGGTTAATACTTAAACTCGAGCTTAAATATTTTGAATGGTTATCAACAAGTCTAGTCGCTCCCAGCAAGTTGTCAAGACCAGCTTTCCTCGATATCGGTCCGGAGATCTTAGCTAAGGACATTACAAGAAAGCTATACAAGTTCATGCTTGAGTTCTTGAGTCCATTCTTAAAACTTGTATTTGCCAAGTTGATTCAAACGAACAACAAGAAGATTATAGTCAAGTTGGAGATGTCTTCGACTCGGAGAGAAGATTATAGTCAAGTTGGAGATGACTTATAGTCAAGTTGGAGATGACTTTGAGTCCAAGCTGGTGCTGGGAGGAACTGATGGTAAGGATAGTCACAATGTAGATATTATGAATGTCATCGATGATGATGTTGAGTCACTATCGAGTATCGGAGGAGCCTATGGTAGTAGGAATGAAGATGGAAACGAGGAGATGATGGCAGGTGGGAGGAGGCCTTGTGGTGTGGATAACAACAATGTTTGAAATCAGTGGAAAGTGAGAGCCAAGGAGGATTGTGGTGTGATGACCAACGACGTCAATGGTATAACATGATGGGCAGAGGGAGTTCATAAATAAGTACGACATCTTAGTTTTTTGTTCACCCGTTTAATTTTGATTTTTGTAGAGCTTGAGCGAGCCCAGTTTTTAAATAAAAATAAAACATAATGCTCGAGCTCATTCCTTTAAAGCTTTGGGACTGGGTTCATGTCAAGTCTCGGGCAAGGTTGATGTCTATACAGCCCGATGCTCCACCCAAGTTGTTGCAAGAGTCGTCCAACGATGTTAAATTTACCAACTTTTTAAAGGTCACTCTCAAAACACTTGTTTATGTACGTTGATGCATCTTCATGTGCATCTTAAAAAAATGTCTTTATGGATTTTGTTTTGAGACTTCCAGTCACTTCTCTTAAAATGAATTCTACTTTTGTTGTTATCAATAAACTTTTAAAAATAAATTATGCACTTCATTTCATGTAAAAAAATACATGATGTTGCACATGTTGCAAATTTATTTTTCGATTATGTTGTCTATCTACATGGAATTTCTCGCACTTTTATGTTCGGTCGTAAACACAATTTTTGAGTCTTTTTTAATGTACCTTATGAAGGAAATGTATACTAGATTACAATTTAGCGTTGTGTATCATCGCAAAGCTAATGGCGAAACAGGGGGTTATAAATATATCATTGAGAAACTTCTTAGGATGTCTTGAAAGTGGCATGGGATGAGATAATATACTTTCCAGAGGGAGATCTTGTAATGGTATACTTCTGCAAGAAAAGATTCCTAGAGGGTTCCACCAAAAATTGAATTCCAGGAAATTTGGTTCATCCTGCATCATCAAATAAGTTGACCTGCTGTATAATTGACTTGCTGTAGAAGATTCGGACATCGTCAATCTTCAATGTCTTTGACCATGTTGATCCTCAACGATGCCACTACTTCCTATGACTCGGACTTTGAAACACCTCATTTCAGGTCTCTCTAAAACTTCTACTAATATTATTATTGATATTCTCAATATGTGGGATGTTTGCTTGCACCTCCTCGTGACTCCATACCATCTATGTCAACTTCATACCATCCATAGACTAATGCAATGGTCGAGTTGTAAAAGCAAGAACTGAAGTTCATACTTGAAAAGCTTGTTGGACCAGATAAGAAGAGCTTGTCCTAACTCTTAGATCAAGTTCTCTAAGCTTATTGAACATCTTACAAGACCTCACTGGGCACTTATCCTTTTCGACTTGTTTATGAGAAGTCATGCCATCTGCCCGTAGAGATTATACACAAATCAGATGAACAATGAAAGAGCTAATCTTCAACCTTCTAAAAGCCAAGGACAAGGAGAAATATTGATTTTAACAAACTGATAGAAATATGGAGCTTAGCATATGAGAACAACCTAATCTACAAGGAAGAGGTTAAGTTGTGGCATGATAAACACATCTGACACAAGACATTCGAGACAGGATAGGAAGTATAGGTATTCCATGCATGATTAAGCATTTTTTCAGACAAGTTAAAGATCAAGTGGGAAGGACTATACATTATGGTAATATTGATCATGTAGCCCGAGTTGAAAACGTCTAACATGCAGACCTGTGATGCCTGCTCAACTTCTTTGCAACCCCTCTTTATCTCATGATCGAGTTCATCTTTTATTACGTTTTGATTTTCTTGTGTACATTCCATGTAAGGTACTCCATTCTATTTTTCTATATCCATTATCATTCTCCCCTGCTCCATCTTTATTTAATTTTCATTATATTTAATATGACTTCATCCTAAGTGGAGGTAAGGATTGGTGGGAGGGGTGGGGTTTACTCAATCAATCCATTTGGAACATTGTAATAATTGTCTTATGCACTTAGGATGACCATCCCAACTATAACAGATTGATGCCCATTTCCTCTTCCTTAATTCGTTATTCTTTGCAACCAACTTCTCTTGTACTTAGGGTACCATAGGTTGGGTGGTTGACCTACATCTTTCATCCCCTCCACCTTATCCATCTTAATACGAGTCATGTTTTCTCTCTTTGATCTATGAGGACATAGCACAATATAAGTATGATGCATGCTACATATTTTTTCATATCTTTACCTATAACTTGTACTTTTACTATTTCCATAAATAAAGACCAAACTAAAAATTCTCTAGTACTTTTTTATTAGTAAATGAAAGCCTTAAAATCTTTATCAAAAAATTCAAATATGCACAATCAACAAAAAAAACCATAAAATTGTAAAAACTTTAAAAGCTTGGTATAAAATTTATAACTTAGAAAACCTGACTCACAAAAATTGCATTTGCATTTTTCGGACTGAAATTAAGTTCTGGAACAAGACTTGACACAGATTTGGAGAACAAAATAAAATTCAAAAGATCTTTATTAGGAACTGGAATTTAGAGGTTTCATGTCACTTGACTTAAATCTTTGGGATCCATAAGACTATGTTTAGAATTCAACTTTTAGTGTCTAAGTAGACTGTCTCATATCATATGTAAAGCTCTTGATCAATGAATATAAACTCTTTTCCTTAACACTTAGCTCGACTTATACATGGCGTGTGAAGGAGTGTCTCCATCTAAGCCAGGTACATATATGGCTTCTTCATCATGCATGTAGATGTCCATGACATTGGGAATGCAGACATCTGTATGCACCAACCTAATATGGTAACATGGTTGTCTAAAGATTAGAGTGCAAAGTTGAAACAATACTTCAGATGAGGGATAGTCTAACATGTCTGGGTCTTGTTGTTAAGATGGCATTAAAAAAATATGTAATCATGAACTTCACAATTTTTTCTCTCGTCCATAAAAAAGAGTACAAACATTCAAATGGCAACAAATGACAAAAAGATACAGAGAAAATAATCTAGACCCATAAAGATACAGTGCAAAAAACATCATAAGCAAAATTCTTCTACCAAAGTGATCCAACGACTACAAAAAGAGACTTGCACTACATTAGTCAAGCTCCAAATTTCTTATTTTCTTAGTTGGCAGACTTGAACTCAAAAGGAAATACTTGAATTCCCAATGAAAGAGTGGCTAGAGAAGGGAATCTAGAGGTTCCAAGTTGGACCGGTTGGTCATGTCACCTCCTTAAGTAGGAAGAGAGCAATTTCAACACACACACAATATAGTTAACTTAAATATTTAAAGAGAATGGGTAATAAGCTAGTTATCTAAGTTAACTTTTAGATTGAATCTAAATAGAAATTTGTAAAACTTGAGGCTCTTGAGTTTGAAATCCTAATTCAAAAAAGTCCATATGACTTCCAGTCTAAAGGTCTAATAAAGCTCTATTCTAATTTTATGTTCATTGGTTTGGCACACAAATTATTCTCACTTTCTTCTTCACTTATTCTTCAAATAGTTGTTTGCTAAGGTACTAGCAAATTTGAAATATATGGGATGATGAAACTAAGATTCATACAACTTATTCTTGCATATTAAGATAAATACCAAAATAAAATGCATGGAAATACATGCTAATACCACTTTAGTGTAAATGTACCTTCTAAAATAGGAACCTCATATTAACATCTAAAAACACATACAAATGTGCAAAATTGAAAATCAAAAAGAAGAGGAAGAAGGAAGTGTGTATCTATGCACATTTGCACAGACCAACAAACAGAAACATGAATAAATATGATTATATACTATTTATGACTCTAATCAAAGGCTCTAGGCCTCAGTCCACTTAATAAAAATAAGAGAAGTAAGAAAAACCTCAAAAACATCAACAGAATCTATAAAACAAATTAAGCTCAACATACTAGTAATTGATCTATACATACAACCAACAACCATAACTATTTTTAGTTGATTCATTTTGAACTACTAATTATTTGTCCATTATGTGCATAAAAATATCTGACAACTTTCCGACGATGTATTTATTTTTGACAATTTTAAATTGACCAAGCTTGTCTTTGAACATCATCCTATAAACGATCAGTTCTAAAAAGGATCTAAAAATGCATATTTCAAAGAACCGAGTTTCAAGTTTTTGACCACTTTGTATAGTTGTCTTGTATATACCTATAACTTCAAACATTTTTTGCTTACTATTTAACCCCTTTTAACGTAATCCTTTTTGTACTCTATATATAAAAATATATTAAAAATAAAAAATGATAAAAAATATCAACATGTACTAACACAAATAAAACACAATCCCTGCTTTCTAATATGTGAACATTCAAAGATTAATATCTCATGCATATGAACTTCATTTTGACTTTTGTCGCCACTAAGTTCAAAGCTAAAACTTCTTTAAATCTTAAAAATACTAAGATATTAAGTAGGGTCCATCTATGAAAAATGGATTTTGGGAACTATTGTGCAATGTATTCTAAACATAATAAAATTATAAAAGGTGCATTTACTCCCTTTTCAAGTGGTTTTAGTTTTGTATATTTCTCTTAATACTTTACTATCACCCAAAAATAGACAAAATAGTTTTCAAAACAAAAATATGTAGGTTGTACATAGGTCAATAAACCTTGTCTATTTTCAACTGGTTGTATATTATAAAATCAAAAGTTCACAAAAATATTCCGTACACCTAATATAGTATGCAACTATAATATATATATATATAGTATTTTGTATTAGCAAGGAAAAAAATAAATATCATAGTATAATATACATGTTAAAGGCTCAAATTGTCCATCTTTCAAATAAAACCGATTTTATAAAAAAAAAATCCTTATATAAAAGTGTAGGTCTAGAAATTTGAACAACTTTCATTTTACACTTATTCCTTTGAGATCATCTATTGTTTATTTTTATTTTTGCAAGATTTACTTTTTGCATTTTTTCCCACGCCTCCATTTGTCAACTATTAAGGGGTTCATTCCTTACCTCTAACTGCCTTGAACCTCACATGTATATGGTGCCCCATTGAAGTTTTACATCGATTCTCTCCCCCAATCACTACATCTATGCACTCTGTCCAACCTTTGTTTAACAACCCAATGATCTGGATATCGAAGTCCACCCTCCATTTAACCAACCACCATTTCTAGATGAAGGATATGGGGAGATCCTCAAGCGCATCACGGAAGCGTGAGCATCGTATCGAATACGATGAAGAACGACTAGTCGCACTAGTTGTTCTATGCAGCGGAAATTAAAAAAATTTATACGTCGAAATCACATGATCCAAGAACACTTCTCGGATCGTTTCCTCTAAACCACAAACAAGTAATAGGATTACCTCTTGAAGCGTGGTTGCGATCGAGTCTCTAAATGAAGAGACCTCCTGTCTCAAGTCCGATCCAATGGAGGAGACGCTTGCGTACGCGGGGATGAATCGTGTGCTTCTCGCAATCCATGTTGATGATCCAAGTGGCGGATCTCCTGATCTCAACACATGAGATCCGACGTCTTCTTCACGAGCGAGACGCACCGAAGGAGATGGATATCCACGAGCAAACGATCGGGCAGCATAACGACGATGCTACAACGATGGAGATTCCCTCTAGGGCATCCATGGTGGACGACCATGAGAGAGGAAGAGAGAGGGTTGACGTGTAGAGAGAAAGAAAGAGAGAGAGAGAGAGAGAGACTTATGTTCTCTTGTGTAAAGAAGAGCAAAGGGGTTGCCTCTCCTTTTATAATATTTTGGGATCCATGGATCTCAATCCATGGACAACACAAATCCAATGGCTCACATTGATTTGTATTTCTTTTAATGGCTAAGATTTGTGTTGGTAAAAACCAACAACAATTAATTTAATTTAGATTAAATCTATATTGATAAATCAATATAAATCAATCCCAAATTAAATCAAGCAATCATGAAGATTATTGGAATGAAGATTGCCTCCTTTCATAGTATGGGATTTGGTGGCAATTTCATGTAATCTCATGATATCTCATGAGATTACATTATTCCATGGAAATCTCCAAGATTTACAACAACACTTGTTGTAAATTATTCAACAAAAATAATTCATAATTATTTTGTGAATATTGCAATCTTGCCATTAGAAAATTATGAATCACATTCACAACCCAAAATAAAATGTAAATTACATTTTCAATTTAATGTCCAATGTGAATCCAATTCACATCAACATTTAATTAACAAATGTAAATTACAAATAGCTCTCTCTTATATATTATAAATCACATTTATAATATATATATGATTAATATGGATATTTCTATCCATATTATTCATATCCATGATAATTAAATCACATTTAAACATCTTGGATCTCTTTTCTCTTGTGCCCAAATAATATGAATCACATTCACATTATTTACATCTTTGATAATCAAATCACATTTAATTATCTAAGATAACTCTCTTTATAATATGAATCGAATTCATATTAATCATAATAATTAAATCAAATTTAATTATTGATAACTAAGAATTTCTGCGGTCTTAGGTTCCACACAAAGCGGGAACTCAATCGAAGTGTCAACCACTCAGAAACCCCTAATTAATCAACAATGAACCCACAATCAATATCAAACAATGACAGACAAATGTGGAGTCAAATTTATTTTTAACTCTACATAAAAAATGTATAGATGCAAGTACGTAGAGAGTTCGAACACAGGGAGCAAGGCAGGATAAATCAACAAGTGTGTGTGTGCGTGTGTGTGTGAATGTGATTGTATTGTCTACACTATTCAATGCAAGGCAAATGTTTTTGTGGGTTTTTAATTTTAATTTTTTTATTTATTTAATTTTTAATTTTGTATTTTGATTTTTAATTTTCTGATTTTATATTTTCTTTTTATATTTTATATTTTTTATTTTCTTTTTCAATATTGGAATATATAAACTATATAAGAAAAGAGGGATAGAATATTTATAAAAATAGGGAAAAAATAGTCAAAAATTAGGAAATAAAATCTTTCTGGTATTTTATATTTTTTTACTGTTTTTGTGATTTTTTGGGTATTTTTTAGAATGTTTTTGGTATTTTTAAAAGTCAAAATAAAGGGAATCAGTGAATTAATTATTTGATGAAATTAAAATAAGAATGAAAAATATCAAACAACATCAAAATTTTCCCAAATTAATATTAAAATAAAGAGAATAAAATGGGGAACCTACAGGACCTGAGTTTCTATTTTTTTGATTTTTCTACGATTTTATAGATTTTTTGGAAGTTTTTGGGTATTTTCTAATTTTTAAGGTTTTGGTTTTGAATGCTTTTGTGATATTTGGACTGACACTAGAATATCATAAAATAGATCTTAGGTAACTTTTTTTTGGAATTTTTCAAGGTGTTTTAATATTTTTTTGGTATTTTCTAAGATAGATAGTAGCTGAAATGCATGTTTTTGATTTTTAATAAATATTAAAATGCAACAAAAATAAAAAATAAAAATATGGCATGAAAGTGCAAGTTAACAGGAGCCTATGTGATTTTTTGGTAATTTTTGGAGTGTTAATGATGCATGAAATAAATAAGACAAGCACACAAAAATAACTAAGCCTAGCAGGGGTATATATACAAATAGTTAAAAACATCCAGGACACAGTTGTAATTTTCCAACAAAGTATTACACTAATTATGTGAATTAATGGACTAAATAGCAATCACAAAACCCGCAGGGGTAATCATGCAAAAGCACCAAGGTCACGCGCGCGGGGCACGTGAACCTGGGAGGGGTATAACTGCAATTATCAAAACCTTGGGGGTTGATATGAAAAAGTCCCAAAAATCAAATAACTACTTCTGAAAGTTTTGGTATTAAAACTAAATACAAACAAAGGCCGAGGATATGCCTGCAAAATTGCCAGGGGCACGTGCGCAGTGCACGTGACATGGCAGGGACCTAATTGTAGATAGATAAAACCTGGGGGTTCTTTACGCAAATATTACAAAAATTAAAACAAAGTAGATGAATGTTTTGGTATTAAATGCGAAATACAAAAATCGGAAGGGGACGTGGTGCAAAATACCCTCCCTTGCGCGCTGATGGACGGTGGGATCACTCCCACTTATCCACGTGTCGGCTTCAGGGCGCACGATGCCCCTTTGTCATCCCACGGCCAAGATTAGATGATCTTATCGACGATGGACGGCTGTGGTGCGTAGATCGGACGGCTCCTGCTATGCCTGGGGGTAGGCCTTTGATCGGACGGCAGAGGCGTGTGGAGGACGAACATGGAAGAAGGTCCGCCGTGGCGACCTTCCTCCGGTGATAGCGCCTCTCTCCGGCGGTCGACGTGCTTCCAAATGGTCCCAGGCGGTTGCTGCAGGTCCCTTCTAACGTCCGGTGGCCGCAAAACCCTCCAGCAATGGTTGGAGCTCGTCGATGAAGTCGAAGAAGCCGTCGGCCTCTAGGAACCTCCAACGAGGTGCAAAATGGCCTCCAGGTGAAATCTACACTCCAAAGACCTGCAAGGAATGTTAAGGAGGTCGAGGGCAAAATGCCTCGACCTTAGTGGGTTCTCAAAAAGGGGTGGACGACGATGTGGGTGCTTGGCCGGAGCAAGCTCCAGCGAGGATATCGATTTAGCGAATCGATGGATGGAAGTAGAGGATAACGGTGGCTATGAACTCCTACGGGTATTAGGAATAAAATGCGAAGGAAAAAAGAGGGGAGAAATGGCTGCCTCAATGGCCGGAGCCAGAGGGAAAGTTGTACCTCGACGGCTGTCTTTACCGAAGGTAATGGAGACGCCTCCGACCTCCTTCGCCTTGGCTGATGGCACAAAGATGGAGCTGTCACCTCCAGGTCTTCTTGGAGCACGAAAAGGGCGAGGAGGGGTGGACTGAAGGGACTCGAATTTCAAATGGGAGTCAGGGCTCCCTTTTATGTGGTTGATGATCGAGCGTCAAAGAACGAGGAATAGCGTCTCGCACAGCGATCCAAAATCCAAGGTAATTACTGGGCGAGTAAGGTGGAATATCGAGGAGAAAAAGGTCAGAAGGAAGGATCATGAAAGGGTGCAAGGAGGTGCCTCAAAAAATCCGCGAAAATTGGGTCAAACGAGGTCTGACACAGTGCACAGGGGTGAAGGTCAGACTGTTGACCTTGGTCAACAGTCCAGACCACATGGTTGGTCCACGTGGACCAACCAGGAAAAACCTCTGAAAATGGTTTTATTAATTCGATTAAAAATAAAAAATGGTCGAATTAAATTTTGGTTATTAAATAAAAAATTGTTATTATTTTATGTAGTATTTTATTCTGATTTTTAATTATTTTTATGAGGTATATTTTTACAAGTTGCTTTTTATAGCCTATATAGGTATATTACCTAGATATTTTATTCTTTTATTTTTATTTTGTGTATTTAATTTTATTATTTTTATTTATTATTTTATAAAATCATAAAATACTTTTGTACACACAAATATATTTTTGTTTTATTTTTCTGATGTGTTTTGTTTATTAAATAAAATATAAGTATGTATCATATATGTATATTTAAAGGTATAATACCTATGTATTTGATATATACAAGTATTTTATTTTGGATTTCTTTTGAGTTTTTATTCTGATTTTAATATACGTAAGAATTATAAATAATATCTACATAATTATAAAAATATAAAATTATTATAAAAATAATGAATAAATAATAAAATGGATATTTTAATCTGTACAAGTATACAATGGGGATTCAAAACTCAACTTTCAAACCGTAGCTCCACCAAATGTGAAACCACCGCCATTAAATAGCTTATTTTATTCTATATACAATTAAAGGTGAGTTTGATGCATTTGGAGTTTTCATCTGTGAGATACGGGTCTGGGAAGTTGGGATTCTTGATTTTTATTCAGACCATAACTTTTTATCTGTACATTATTTTTGAATGAAATCATTTTTGTATTTTTGTTTATTTAATTATCTACAACTTTCATGTACAAAGTTTCTTTATTTGATGTATAAAAAGTGGAACCAAAAATAGGTCCCAAAATGAATGAAGAATGAATAAAAAGAATAGGTATTTTGACTGTATTTTGACCCTTATCTTCCCCTACTTTATTCCTGGTCGACCTATTCATCAAGATGCCTAGGTCTCAGGGTTTCGGGTCATAAAATATTTACAATATTTTATTCTTTTCTTTTCTATTATTTATTCTATAATTTTGGCTTTAATTACAGTATTTTATACACTAATTACATGCACATGCATGAATGCTAAGATGCCCTATTTAATGGTATTTACACGCATTTACTAGGGTTTTTGAGGCCAAAATGATATAATAAAGATGATGAAATGTGGATTCATCATCCCCCTATACTTTACCTTTGCTAGTCCCTAGCAAACACTTATGCAATAAGTGCAGAAAAGAAAACAAAGAAAAGAAAAAGAAGAACTTGGATTTAGTTTAGTTATTAAACTTGTCTTCACAAAATCAAAGTTTGGAGCTTAAGTCGGACCTTTGGAATTTTAGTGCAGGCGGAACCTTAATGAGAACCGAATTTGAAATCCAACAGTCCCTGAGAATCCCAAAACTCTATTCAAGTCTCCTCAATAGCCAGGTCAGAAATATCTCAATTCATACGCAAACCCTTACGACTATGAATCTGACTCGTACAATGTAAGTGATGGTGTCTCTCCCCGACTAGAATGGCAAAGAAACTGACTTCTCTAGTACGACAACCCAATGATTCCCGCATCCAACAACTCCATCCTCGAGGAGCGGGGTATTCCCTTCTAAGTTCAAGTGGCAACCAACTCAAGAGGAGGGGGTCAAGAAAAGAATGGACGATAGCCAGTATAGCTACCTATCCTGGGATGCAAGACCAGTGTAGTCAAGTCATCCTGTTGCAGGCTCACATATTTAACTTTGGAACTCAAGCTTGCTTATTGGCTTTACAACATTTGTACATACTTTGCAGGCTTTTTATTTTTGTACATGCCTGAACATTTTTTTGAATACTATTCACAGCAGCATTTACATAAGGAGATTTTCCTCTTGAGCCAGTAGACTATCCCTCTTTTGAAGCTTTATTGCAACCCACATCCTCCTGTCTTTAGACTTCCTTATCACTGGACGGGTTGGGGTGCACTTCCCTCCCTAGAGGAGGACAAGTGTTTCCACTTGTGTGCGTCTCATACCGGCAAATCCAATCCCCTCACTACTCCTACTGAGTTGAGCCATGTGAAAGGTGCATGTGTCCAAGTTAGGTCATTATCAACAAGAGTCGTACATTTGCTCCGAAATACTCTACTTAGGCAGTCAAGAATCCATTGAACCAAGTCTCGGAATCCTCAAAGAATTAAGTCAACTAGACCTGAAGTACCTCAAACCCAGTTCCTATAAGGTTCCTGTTATTAGGTGATTTTAAGGTCCAATCAAGCTCCAATCTCTGGATTTTCTTCAGACTTGTTCAACTATCAAACTCAATCCGAAAAATGCTCGTGCTATGCAATGCGATGCAGAAAATATTTTTGTGATGCAATTTTCAAGATTTTAAACTTTTTATGGATTTTTGAAAAGATGATGATGATGCATATGCATTTTTTGTATTTTTCAAAAAGATTTTTCAAATGTTTTTGGATTTTAGTTTTGCAAATGTTTTTGGTATTTTTGAAAACAAAAAGATTTTGGCTGAAAACTATGTACAAATATTTACATGGGAGTGCTTCTTATATATACAAGAAGTGGATTTTAAGAATTTACAGGGTAAGTGATCAATTTTATACATGTATAAATAATGGATTTTGGTGAGATGTATGTATTCCTCAAACTTATTTGACACAAGTTTTTCAAACAATTTTTGAAACTATAGTCCAAAATAATTTTTACAAATATTTTACAAACATGTACACTCATTTGAAAATCATTTTGCAAAGGTTTTTCAAAAAGTATAGATAGATTTTTCAAAATATTTTTGCAACTATTTTTCAAACCATTTGTAAATCATTTTCAAACATTTTTATTTCACACAAAGAAAATAAATTTTACAAACCACACATTTTTACACAGGTTGAAAACATGTAACAAAATATTTTCAAAATAGTTTTCAATAGATTTTCACAAAGATTTTCAAACTATTTTTCAAACATTTTGCAAAAATCATTTTCATCTGATTTATTAATCAGTATATACAGAAAGAATTTGAAGAACAAAACACCTTTTTATTAAGGTTTTTAATGAATTTTAAAGAATTATTAGCCATATTTATTAGGAAAATACGAAAGTACGAGTTATGGCTAAAGTATATACGTAGTATATATGACCCCCCTATACTTAGCTTGAGCTATGTCCTCATAGATCGGAGAGAAAAGAGAAGACATAACTCGTACTAGGTATACGCAAGTCTAAAGAATACATAAATGAACCAATGAGAATTTGACCGTCCCCCTATACTTAGGATCAAATAATCCTAAGTATAGCAGATTGTTCACAACGCAGGGAGGGTCAAGGGTGGGAATGAACAGATCGTACTCAGATTGTCTCCCCCTATACTTAGGGTAAGATATCCCTAAGTATAGACAAGAAGAGGAGACAATGGAGAGGATAAAAAAGAATGACAGAATTCAGGGTGCACACCCCCATACTTAGGACAAAGTACGTCCTAAGTATGGAAAACTATCTACAAGGGCGGCACCTTTTTGATAGATAAAGAAGATAAACAATGAAAAGAAGAAAAGAAGAAAAGGAGAAAAAAAATCAGAAGATGGATGAAGAGATCGTGAGGATGTACACGTCACTCCCCCTATACTTAGGGTAAAGGAAGCCCTAAGTATAGGCAACAACAGGAGTGATGACACGGAACGAAGAAAGAACACTCGGCTCGTCCACCCCATATACTTAGGACAAAGTGCGTCCTAAGCAAGTCAAACACGAGAATGGGTGGACGAGCAATACGGGAGAGACAGAGATGAACAAAGGAGAATGTAAAACAGAGGTGGATGTACATATGATCAAGAAGGTGGAAAGCAAACCTTCTTGCGAGACCACTGAGGGATAGACCTGGTGTGGTGTAAGTCGACATCGGGTTCCACAGTAGGTGGAAGCCGATCAGGGTCGACATGGTGAAGGCCCTCAGTGGAATCAAATCAAAAAGGCACAAACTGGTTGATGGAAGCAGTATGGCTAGGTTCGCCCTTGGTGGTCCTATGTTGTGAAGGCGCAGACGGGCGAGTGGAAGAAGTACGACTAGGTCTGGCCTTGGAGGTCTCGCAGATATCAAAGTGGAATGGGACAAACTCATCATCCTCGGAAGAAGTGTGATCGGAGTCATCCTGCGAGGTCTCGTCCAGGTCAAAACCAAAAGGAACGAAATCATCAGTGGAAGTAGTAGAACTCAGATTGTCCTCAAGAGTTTCACCCGGATCATCTTTTTCATCAAGAGGCCAAAAATTTTGAAGATTCGCATCATAACCGACCTCAATCATCTTCACCTTTGAGTGACCAGGGACGGACTTATTAGTGGAAGTAGTCAAACCAGGTCCGTCCTGTCTAATCTTGGTATCTGTCCGCCGCTCAATAGGATCAATCACGTAAATGCTTTGGATTTCATCAACACATTGCCACACACCAGAAGGAGGAACTGCGAGGTCTATGCTTTCTGATTTCCTCCCCTTTCAGGGGATCCTTAGGCTCTCATCAGGGGTCGCTAAGCAAACATCTCTAATAGCATCAGATCGGTCACATGCCTTGAAGTCAGCTAGAATCGGTGAAGGTGCATCAGGTGCAGGTCTCTGGTCAACTGTGGGTGCGGTGATCGACACTTCGCTCTCGTCAACAGGACGGAAGCGAATCTCTCCTGATCCATAGTCGATAACGACCCTCGTAGAGGCGAGGAATGGTCGTCCCAGGATGATTGGAGATGGCTCCCCTGTGGAGGTCTCCATGGGCAACACGACAAAATCAACATGATGGCTCGTGCCCTGAATAGAAATGACGGCATTTTCTAGGATACCCTTTGGCCTCTTGATGGATCCATCAGCAAACTGAACGATCATCCTGGTTTTCTTGAGAGGTCCTAAGTGAGGAGACTGTACCAGCGAGAAGGGTAGTATTCTAATAGATGCATCGCCGTCCAGGAGAGTGCGATCACAAGTATAGTCAGAGATGGTGCAAGTGATGAAAGGGGTAGCTGTGTTCTTCTTTCTCGGAATGGGTCGGTGTGTGATGGCATGGGCAGTGGCCATGGTCAGGATGTGATGCTCATATCTGCTCCTCCGCTTTCTCTTCTTGGGAAGAGGGGGAGATAAATCGGTCATGGCCTGCTGAAGTGGGGCACGGATGATCTCATGAATAGTGGCCACCACTTCGGGTTCAGTCAACATTTTTTTGAATTTTTGGACCTCCTCCATACAAGGGAGGAAGTCAGAATCAGCATATACACGAGGCGTGCCAAGAGCAGTCTGTACAACGGCATCCTCAGGGTCAAAGGTGGGACTAGGTGTGAATGGATGTGTGGTCAAGGGTTCTGGCAAGTGGACTCTCTCCTCACAATCTAAATCAACCGAGTGTCTCCCGAACTCTTTTTGTGTTTTTAAAATTTTCTCATTTTTTTGTATTTTTGGTGATTGCAATCTCCCATGATCACCTACAAGTGAAGCTGTATCCCTGACGAAAGGAGCATTAATCCGATTCTTCCTCAAGAAAGCAAGATCATCATTCATCAAATCAATGCGCTTTGTCATCTGATTCAAGATATCACTCATAGAGATCGAGGGAGGTGACTCCATCAGGTCAGACTCGGGTAGATGTGAAGGTGGAGGTGGATAATATACAGATGGGGGTGGAGGTGGGTAGAAGTCTGAGGTCTGATACTGTGGCTGAGGCGGGTATGTACAAAGATCAGAAAAAGTAGGAGGAGGATCCTCCTGGTAAAAGGGAGGTGGACCAGCTGGAGCGAACGAGGGATTCGCAAAGTCCGGATAAAAAGCGCTCCAGGGGTCCATCTCGAAATCAAAAGGAAATGATTCGGGGGAACATGACGGTCAAGTCAAGAGAGTGAAGAGGAAGGTGCAAGTGCGCAGAAGCGATCTAGGACACACACAAAACAATCACAAACAAAAATAAAAATAAATCAAACCCTCAATTCACCTACTCAACTCGGTAGAGACCGCAAAGAGTGGTCTTTTTATCTTGTCTGTTTTAGAGTTAGGTGAGAAGTCCAAAAGTTGCACAAACACTTCGGGGGTTGAATATGGGATTTGGGCTCTAACCTTAGTGTGCGCGTGAGCAATGTAAAAACGAAGACAATGAGGGGATTACTCGCCCCAAGAAAAGATTTTCTTTTTGGTGGATTTTAGGGCCAAATACTATTGCAGTCCTAATTTTATTGATTATCATTTTTTGGATTTTTAATAAAAATGCACGAGCCTAACGAGGAGTCAATTCCTTTAAGCACCTAGGTTGGCAAAATCAGAGGGAGAGTCGGAAAAGCAATGCAAGCGGCAAATCAATGATGAATGCTAAAGAGAAATGCTCACCTTGCCTCCAGCACTCTACATGCAAAGATGCTCAGCAGAATTGAAACCTATCTATATGCAAATGCAAAACCGATGAAATCACCCTAAGTTTCAGAAATTTCTATTATCGTAAAGAACCACATGTTGACCACAAATCCTCAATCCTAGAGTCCGGTCTAGGCTCACTCCTCCTCCTCTCGACAAATCGAGTTCAGGAGAAGCGCTTGGCGGGATGAGCTCGCGGCGCGACGGCTCGAAGATAGTGAATCAACTGTTTAAAATTTGACTAAGTCCAAACGATACTATAGGCACATGCAAAGATATTAGGTATCTGGTTTTAATCTATCGCATGCAATCCTAAAACCTAAGGTCTCAATCCACAAAAGAAATGAAAAAGAAATCAAAACCGGAAAATGACAGTCGAGAAACGCGATAAAATCCGCGGTGAGCCCCCAGGTGAACAAACACCTGGAAATTAGGCCCAAAGTCCTGAGTGTCCCTATACCTGTATTATTACAAATTCAAATAAGCCTCTCTCTCACAAAAATAAAATGCAAACTAGCTAACACTCTTTCTCTCACTCCTCCTGCTCTCTCTTGTCGGCTAGGCTAAGAAAGCCGACTCTGCTTCCTAAGGTTGCATCGGATCCCTTAGGCGATCCGCCTCGCTCCGCGGTTCCTCGCAAGAAGACAAGAAAAGATGGTTAGAAAGCTCAACAATATATATCAAAAACAAGAGAGATAAAACTAGCAATGATGTAAACAATTAATCACAATTAATCAAAAATAGGACCTATACGTTGTTGCTCCCCGACAACGGTGCCATTTGATAACTAAGAATTTCTGTGGTCTTAAGTTCCACACAAAGCGGGAACTCAGTTCAAGTGTCGACCACTCAGAAATCCCTAATTAATCAACAATGAACCCACAATCAATATCAAACAATGACAGACAAATGTGGAGTCAAATTTATTTTTAACTCTACATAAAAGATGTATAGATGCAAGTACGTAGAGAGTTCGAACACAGGGAGCAAGGCAGGATAAATCAACAAGTGTGTGTGTGTGAATGTGATTGTATTGTCTACACTATTTAATGCAAGGCAAATGTTTTTGTGGGTTTTTAATTTTAATTTTTTTATTTATTTAATTTTTAGTTTTGTATTTTGATTTTTAATTTTCTGATTTTATATTTTCTTTTTATATTTTATATTTTTAATTTTATTTTTCAATATTGGAATATATAAACTATATAAGAAAAGAGGGGATAGAATATTTATAAAAATAGGGGAAAATAGTCAAAATTAGGAAATAAAATCTTTTTGGTCTTTTTATAATTTTTTACTTTTTTGTGATTTTTGGGTATTTTTCAGAATGTTTTTGGTATTTTTAAAAGTCAAAATAAAGGGAAACAGTGAATTAATTACTGGCCGAAATTAAAATGGGAATGAAAAATATCAAACAGTATCAAAATTTTCCCAAATTAATATTAAAATAAAGATAATAAAATAGGGAACCTACAGGACCTGAGTTTCTATTTTTTGATTTTTCTACGATTTTATAGGTTTTTTGGAAGTTTTTGGGTATTTTCTAATTTTTAAGGTTTTAGTTTTGAATTTTTTTTAATTTTTAGACTGACACTAGAATATCATAAAATAGACCTTAGATAAATTTTTTTTGGAATTTTTCAAGGTGTTTTAATATTTTTTTGGTATTTTCTAAGATAGAAAGTAGCTGAAATGCATGTTTTTTATTTTTAATAAATATTAAAATACAACAAAAATTAAAAATAAAAATATAGCGTGAAAGTGCAAGTTAACAGGAGCCTATGTGATTTTTTTTGGTAATTTTTGGAGTGTTAATGATGCATGAAATAAATAAGACAAGCACACAAAAATAACTAAGCCTGGTAGGGATATATATGCAAATAGTTAAAACATCCAGGGTACAGTTGTAATTTTCCAACAAAGTATTACACTAATTATGCGAATTAATGTACTAAATAGCAATTACAAAACCCGCATGGGTAATCATGCAAAAACACCATGGTCACGCGCGCGGGGTACGTGAACCTGGGAGGGGTATAACTGCAATTATCAAAACCTTGGGGGCTGATATGCAAAAATCCTAGAAATCAAATAAATACCTCTGAAAGTTTTGGTATTAAAACTAAATACAAACAAAGGCCCAGGGTATGCCTGCAAAATTGCCAGGGGCACGTGCGCAGCGCACATGACATGGTAGGGACCTAATTGTAAATAGATAAAACCTGGGGGTTCTTTACGCAAATATTACAAAAATTAAAACACAGCAGATGAATGTTTTGGTATTAAATGTGAAATACAAAAATCGGAAGGGGACGTGGTGCAAAATACCCTCCCTTGCGCGCTGATGGACAGTGGGATCACTCCCACTTATCCACATGTCGGCATCAGGGCGCACGATGCCCCTTCGTCATCCCACGACCGAGATTAGATGATCTTGTCGATGATGGACGCTGTGGGTGCGCAGATCGGACGGCTCCTGCTACGCCTGGGGGTAGGCCTTTGATCGGACGGCAGAGGCGTGTGGAGGACGAACATGGAAGAAGGTCTGCCGTGGCGACCTTCCTCCGGTGATAGCGCCTCTCTCCGGCGGTCGACATGCTTCCAAATGGTCCCAGGCGGTTGCTGCAGGTCCCTTCTAACGTTCGGTGGCCTCAAAACCCTCCAGCGACGGCTGGAGCTCGTCGATGAAGTCGAAGAAGCCGGCGGCCTCTAGGAAGCTCCGACGAGGTGCAAAATGGCCTCCAGGTGAAATCTACGCTCCAAAGACCTGCAAGGAATGTTAAAGAGGTCGAGGGCAAAATGCCTCGACCTTAGTGGGTTCTCAAAAAGGGGTGGACGACGATGTGGGTGCGTGGCCAGAGCAAGCTCCGGCGAGGATATCGATTTAGCGAATCGATGGATGGAAGTAGAGGATAATGGTGGCTATGGACTCCTACGGGTATTAGGAATAAAATGCGAAGGAAAAAAGAGGGGAGAAATGGTTGCCTCAATGGCCGGAGCCAGAGGGAAAGTTGTACCTTGACGACTGTCTTTACCGGAGGTAATGGAGACGCCTTCGACCTCCTTCGCCTTGGCTGATGGCACAAAGATGGAGCTGTCACCTCCAGGTCTTCTTGGAGCACGAAAAGGGCGAGGAGGGGTGGACCGAAGGGACTCAAATTTCAAATGGGAGTCAGGGCTCCCTTTTATGTGGTTGATGACCGAGCGTCAAAGAACGAGGAATAGCGTCTCGCACAGCGATCCAAAATCCAAGGTAATCATTGGGCGAGTAAGGTGGAAGATCGAGGAGAAAAAGGTCAGAAGGAAGGATCATGAAAGGGTGCAAGGAGACGCCTCAAAAATCCGCGAAAATTGGGTCAAACGAGGTCTGACACAGTGCACAGGGGTGAAGGTCAGACTGTTGACCTTGGTCAACAGTCCAGACCACCTGGTTGGTCCACGTGGACCCAACCGGGAAAAACCTCTGAAAATGGTTTTATTAATTCAATTAAAAATAGAAAATGGTCGAATTAAATTTTGCTTATTAAATAAAAAATATTTATTATTTATGTAGTATTTTATTCTGATTTTTAATTATTTTTATGAGGTATATTTTTACAAGTTTCTTTTTATAGCCTATATAGGTATATTACCTATATATTTTATTCTTTTATTTTTATTTTGTGTATTTAATTTTATTATTTTTATTTATTATTTTATAAAATCATAAAATATTTTTATACACACAAATATATTTTTGTTTTATTTTTCTGATGTGTTTTGTTTATTGAATAAAATATAAGTATGTATCATATAGGTATATTTATAGGTATAATACCTATGTATTTGATATATACAAGTATTTTATTTTGGATTCCTTTTGAGTTTTTATTCTGATTTTAATATACGTAAGAATCATAAATAATATTTACATAATTATAAAAATATAAAATTATTATAAAAATAATGAATAAATAATAAAATGAATATTTTAATCTGTATAAGTATACAATGGGGATTCAAAACTCAACTTTCAAACCGTAGCTCCGCCAAATGCGAAACCATCACCATTAAATAGCTTATTTTATTATATATACAATTAAAGGTGAGTTTGATGCATTTGGAGTTTTCATCTGTGAGATATGGGTCTGGGAAGTTGGGATTCTTGATTTTTATTCAGACAATAACTTTTTATCTGTATATTATTTTTGAATGAAATCAATTTTGTATTTTTGTTTATTTAATTATCTACAACTTTCATGTACAAAGTTTCTTTATTTGATGTATAAAAAGTGGAACCAAAAATAGGTACCAAAATGAATGAAGAATGAATAAAAAGAATAGGTAATTTGACTGTATTTTGACCCTTATCTCCCCCTACTTTATTCCTGGTCGACCTATTCATCAAGATGCCTAGGTCTCGGGGTTTCGGGTCATAAAATATTTACAATATTTTATTCTTTTTCTTTTCTATTATTTATTATATAATATTGGCTTTAATTATAGTATTTTATACACTAATTACATGCACATGCACGAATGCTAAGATGCTCTATTTAATGGTATTTACACGCATTTACTAGGGTTTTTGAGGCCAAAATGATAGAATAAATATGATGAAATGTGGATTCATTAATTATCCATTTTCTCAATGCTCGGATTCTTATACAACATTGAAATTTTCCTGAACTCTTTTAAGGATAATGCGCTTTCTCCGTGAATACTTGGAGATAAGGACATGGTGATTGTATTGTTCCTCATATAGTGACTTGGATATTGAGATCACATCTCAAATCCAGATCCCGGGCCTCCCATAGATGCTTGATTAAATCAAGACCGCAAATCTAATCTTCTCATTGCATCTGAATTACATTCAGATCAATGTCCAACATTAGGACCAAGATCAGATTACTTCTCTACTGAGAGGGGTCACTAAAATCCAGACCCGTTTCATCACTCCCTAGGAATGGAAGCATCATGGTTATACAATCGTTTATGATCACATCACCCTCAGGTATTCCTAATACATGTACATCCTGCGTACTGGAAGATTCAGAATAATCCTGAAGTATAAGATCAAATTTTCACTGTCTACTTCAGAGATTTATCATTAAGTTTCTCATTCGATCATTGAGAGTTGGTATCGATCATATACTTTCCAAAAATATATATCATACCCAAATGTTGATCATATAATTTCCAAAAGCATATATCAAACCTACAAATTCAGTCAAGCTTCCAAAGCGAGATGACCGTGCACGGAATTTGATTCTTCCCAATATCTCATGAGTGAGCTCATGTTTTCCGATTCGGTAATGAACATGTATGATCCCTTTGAGAGATCGTATTACTCATATGCCCTTATATGCACACCATCGCGCCAGTGTACAGACCTTGATTAGGTCATCAACCTATTAGTCTTCCAAATGTACATACTCAGACATATAGTAACACATCTGTCTCTGGTTAGAGGATGCGTGCCTATATCTATGTCATAGGACTTTGGTTATCTCGATCTCGTTAAGTCAACTCTTTGACCTAACTTATCTAACACCTCTGAATCTCTATTCCTATGCAGAGGACCTACATCAAGAGGTCGGTTGGATATCAATCTAAATGAGAAAGGATTGCCATCTCCTACTCAGGCTGGAGATCATCTCTTAACAATCATTTGACGGTGCTTGATGAGTCCTCAATCTAACTCTTTAGATGTTCATCTAAGCACCAGCCTCTATGATTCAATATTTGAATCAACAGCTGTATGATCATCAAGATGGCCATGGTACATAACCCTAATTGTACTAAGGGACGTGTTACGTAAGTTATGTATTTTTCATTTCAGATCAGGGAATGATATTCACAATAACATTTATTGCATAATGGCTCGCCGTAGGCTCGCATGTCCAACAATCTTCCACTAGCCCAAAGAGCCATTAATGGGCTAATCTTTAAACCCACACTCATGTGACAATCATATGCTATTTAGAAAAATAGCTAGGTAAGCTGATCAGTCACTCTGTTCCCGAGAGACTATGCCACATCCTTTTACGGCACTTGCATATCTCCTAGTAACATTGTTCGCATCCAGTGCGAATGTTGCATATTATGCAACCAATACTTAATCATATCAGTCATAGTATCCTTGACACTATAGTTCAATAATTATTTAACCAGTATGTAAGTTATATTATCCTGATTAGAATACCCTTATTCCTGGAGATCTCTATCTCCTAAGGTATTCATAGTTAAGAATTTTTAGATCACCATCTATAAAGTCTTAAGATCTTGAAGATAAGACTTAGAGATTACTATCTCTAAAGTCTTGTCATCTTTGAAGATATTGATATTACTGCAATCAAGTGTTTTATCTCCATAGTAGGATTAGTAACAGTTTATTACTCCCACTGCATGGCAGACATCTGGCTTTTTGTATACATGTAGCGTACACTCAGCTTCTCGGAACTGATGCACAAAGGACAAGCAGTTCTAGCATTCACTTCCTCAACTCCTTGAGGTGCTATCCCTTTGGATAGGTCACTACCATATCTTAAGGGAAAAAAGCCTTTCTTGGAATTTTCCAAAAAATAGAAATATCCAAGGTGTACCATTAATGTGACGATCCCAATACCCTCTTCTCTTTGCTTCTGAACAACTTTAGAACTAAGATCTAAGAGGTATCCTTGAGATCATATCTCGAGGTATGGGACAACCAGATTATAAAACACTTATTATTATCATCCTTAGATCATTCCAAATAATTAGGATATCTTCATTTAGCACGATGAACACAATGGCACTCCCACTAAGCTTCACATGATTTATCAAGATTTTATCTAAAACCATAACATTTATGATTTCATCAAATCCAATATTCTAACTACAAGAAGCTTATTTGAGTCCACAGATAGAATTCCTTAGCTTGCACTCTTTGCTTTCCTCAACCATGAAGCCATGGGGTTGCTTCATGTGAATGTCCTCAGAGAGGTATTCATGGAGAAATGCAATATTGACTTGCATCTTAAAGATGTCAAAGTCAAGTTGTGTAGCTATAGTTAGCAATATTCTGATGGGTACAAGCATGATCACTGAAGAGCATTTCTCATCGCAAGCGATGTCTTTTCTTCGGTGTGTAGCTCATGGCTACGAACTGTGCTTTGAAGGTCTCTACCTTCTCATCAGGTTCCCTCTTTCTCCTGAAGATCCATTTACTCCTTAATGGGTCTTACCCATATAGGTGGATCCTAGAGGGTCCATATACAACACTTGTATATGAAGTCTACTTTAGACTTTATTGCTAACATCCATCTTTCCATGCTATGATCTTCATAAGCTTCATCACATGAAGTCAGATCATTGTCAGATTCAACTGACACATGGAATCCATCTTCAAACTTATTTGAATAGGTATTAGTGTTTCACCTTTAATTGTCCTCTTAGTTTCCAATTTTAGGAGCCTCATTATCTTCTCAAGACTAAATGAGTTCCTTTACTTCATTTTCATCTTGATTCTCAAGAGAGTCGTCCTCTAAGAATCACATTCTCAGAGATGAGATCCTTTAAGAATCCCTAGATCATAAAGTAGGTATCCAATACCATCCTTTATTTTTCCTAATGAAGTAGAACTCTCCAGTGCCAGATTCCAGCTTACTCACATGGAACCTTATTAAGGATATATAATGTAGTCTCTACCACATATATATACCTAGAAACTAAGAGATAATTATGCTAAGATTAATCATTAATCAAATCATGTCACACATGATCAATTGTATCTCCCTACAACTTTACTGAGTTAAGGTTCATTAGGAGGATTGAGATAGGAATGATATTCACATATCCATAAGATATTCCTTGAATTCATCTAATAGGTATAAGCTACTTGGCTAGATCGAATTCATTTCATCTTCCTTCAAACTTTGATTCTAAACCAAAATTGTGAAATCTTTAAACATTTCAAAGGTTTCTTAGGTGAAGAGAAGAAATCTCATATCATACATAATCATCAATAGATATCACATATCCATAATGTTTACTATGATATAGATGATTCAAAAACATCAATATGTATGAGATCCTGAATACCTTGGCATCTTACATCTTTCCCAAGGAAGGGTGTATTGGACATTTTACTTTGAATATAATATTCATAAGTATGCAAGTTTTGAAATTTTAGACATTCTAAAGTTTCATCTCTTACTTGTCCATTAATCTCATCAACAGACATATGTCCAAAACATGATGCCAGATCATTGTCAAATGATCTTTATCCTCCTATTGATCTTTAAAGGTTTAATTTCAGTATTAAAAATGTTAATGAACCATTCATTAATTTTCTAATTTAGTAGAGTCCACTAGATTTTAGATTACTATTTGAAATATCTCTATCATAACTCTTTGTGATAGGTCTATTCTAGAATTCATGTTTATTCCCAATATTTAGAAATAAACAATGAGTGTATTCTAATATCTAGGTCATAGAGACATTCTCTAAGACTAAGAGCTCTCCCACTGAAAATAACAAGTCCATCTATCCAATAGACATTGCTGCAACAATTGCATCAATGTCCATGTGGATGACTATTAAACTTTAAAATCAAATTTTATAGTCTTCTAATACATATGCAACTAATTGCATGTGTCATTAGAAGAATGAGATACAATTATTAGACTTTTATCTTATCCAATAAGAAAGTCAATTTCAGTGATTAAATGTAGATTATTCCAATGCACTACCCGAGTCTTTATCTAAGGATCTAGATAGACTTGATAGTCATACTATCTATAAATCAGCTTATTGCAGTATCGGCATTCATCCAACTATTTGGATGTCATATGGAAGTCACAAAAGTACGGTCAACTCTTTGACTTTCCTTCTTACTTGGGTCCAACCCATGCTTCCACTGTGCTCCCTTTATCTATAAACAACCATTGCTTTAGACGAAGGATCTCTTATGTTGAATTCAAAAGATTTCAATATAAGAGCACTTCAATATTTGTACATGCTTTATTCAATTCATACAATATGAATATTCTGAAGCTTCATGAATGACTAGGGTATAGATAGTAGAATGATGACACTCATCGTATCTACATCCATCTAAACTCTTAAAATATTGGTTCAGGTAGGTACTCAAATAATTTGAATACATCATCCCTTATAGGGCTACCATTATGCATGATGCAGAGAACCACGTCATTTAAATGTCGAGGGCACATATGTATGCATGAACATCTTCTTAGAATTTTATAAGGATTATTTGACAAAGATCATCATTGACATGTCACTTCTGAAGTACATTCAATGAGAGATCAAGATTATAGAGACATACAAACCCTAGGGTTGTAGTCCTATTATCTATTTAATTGTTATTCCTCATTATTACGAGGAAACTTGCACATTGCAACCACATACATTATGTGTCCAACTGCAAGTACAATATCTTGATCATGGATCCAATCCATGATATTTTACTGGTTATTATTGATTATATTATTGAGTGGGTTTAATGAAAGATTATCTGGAATAAGAAATTTGTATATATATATACACATTTTACTTTGATTTAGGAATTTTTATATCAAAGTTGTCTTACCTTGTCAACACTGAAAGTTCATTTCCTTAATCACTTTCAATGTAAGAGATATACTTACCATCATATCTCAGCAAGATCTGGGATCTCTTTCTATATCTTTGTTACATCCCAATAATATGAGAACCTGTAACTCGGATAAAAAGAAGCAGGAACACATTCCGCCTTGCAAGTCCAACTTGCATTTCCCAATTTGGTCTTCAACACCGGGCCCACTACCCCTAAGGCAATATTGTGTCATTAATTGAACCAACCGTCAACAGGAATACAACTCACTATGCGCAATCAAATATCGCCCCAATAATATGAGGATCCGATATTGGGGTAACTACGCATACATCATTACTCTTTCGAGAAGCAAAGAGCTTGATCTAAATGGATTGTATGCAGGAGATGTTACTTTGGACATGTGTCTCCTACTTACAATATCTGGCGACGGAACCCTTCGCCTTGACGGGAGACCATGGATGTCACTTATGTGATCCTCCATATCATACTCAAATTTTAATTAATTATCATGAATTATATTCACATAATTCATTCTTCCAAGGAAAATGCACATCTATTCATAATAGAGTGTTTTTAATTAGATATAATTAATTCAATCTCATTAAATCAATTATCAGTCCAATTCAATCAACAAACTTGATTGTTTTACTTGAATACATATATGGTATTATCTCAAAATACGTATTAATTCGAATTTTATTAATTAAAAAATACATATTGATTTCTCATGCATTATCGAGTCCCTACCCGCTGTCATGGCCAGTACCGACGGAAGTGGGACGGACCGCAACCGGTGCGACCCGCTGCCCCAATGCTTCCCGATTAGACACCATATCCACCTCGGGAAAGGATAATGCCAAATAGATCAATGTGTACTTTGAGATGATCATCGGTTCTTCAACCGAAATTATACCATATAGTAATAATCAAAACATTTTTTATTATAAGGAAATTTGCTAGATAAATTCCTAATCCTATTCAAGCAACTTGTTTGTTGATTGTGTTTCCAATTATGATCTAGATCAAATCTAATCAATTTATTGGTTGAGGCCAAGTCAATTAAGGAAATAATCATCATTAAATATTTCTCAAATATTTTCCATAATTATTTCATGAAATTAACAATTAATTTCACTAATTGACAATCACATGATTCTTGATTAGGAATGTAATTTCAGCAGTGACCCCTACTTACTAAAATTAACATATCTCAATCAATTTAAATCCAAATTAGACAAAATCAGTTTCCAAATATTGCCAATCTGATTTAGGACAGAATCTAAGTGATATTTCATGCATTTCTAGGTGGATCAAAACAGTAATTAACCCATTAATCATGTTAAGATTCGCAGTTCTCGCAACAGTGAATACATGTTCACTAATTTGATCATAACTTGAGCAAACGGATTCGAAATCACGCAAACTCAGATCCTATAGTTTCCTTATTTAATAGGGAACAAAATACAAGTTTTATTTTCGTGTTTGAACAATTTAAATAGGGTCAAAAATAATCACTAAACAGAGATGTGAAAATAAAATACGATAAAACTTTAGCAACCCTAACGAACCCAAGTCGGCTTAGGTTTATGGATCATATCTGAAACCTTCGACCTAAGGCTCTGATACCACTTGAAGGATATGGAGAGATCCTCAAGCGCATCACGGAAGCGTGAGCATCGTATTGAATACGACGAAGAACGATTAGTCGCACCAGTTGTTCTATGCAGCGGGAATTAAAAAATATTATGCGACGAAAACACATGATCCAAGAACACTTCTCGGATCGTTTCGTCTAAACCAAAAAAAGTAATAGGATTACCTCTTGAAGCGTGGTTGCGATCGAGCCTCTAAACGAAGAGACCTCCTATCTCAAGTCCGATCCGACGGAGGAGACGCTTGCGAGCGCGGGGATGAATCGCAAACTTCTCGCAATACATGTTGATGATCCAAGTGGCAAATCTCCTGATCTCGACACACGAGATCCGACGTCTTCTTCACGAGCGAGACACACCGATGGAGATGGAGATCCACGAGCAAATGATCGGGCAGCATAACGACGACGCTGCGACGATGGAGAATCCCTCTAGGGCATGCTGGTGGACAGCCATGAGAGAGGAAGAGAGAGGGCTGACGTGTAGAGAGAAAGAGAGAGAGAGAGAGAGACTTATGTTCTCTTGTGTAAAGAAGAGCAAAGGGGTTGCCTCTCCTTTTATAATATTTTGGGATCCATGGATCTCAATCCATGGACAACACAAATCCAATGGCTCACATTGATTTGTGTTTCTTTTAATGGCTAAGATTTGCGTTGGTAAAAACAAACAACAATTAATTTAATTTAGATTAAATCTATATTGATAAATCAATATAAATCAATCCTAAATTAAATCAAGCAATCATGGAGATTATTGGAATGAAGATTGCCTCCTTCCATAATATGGGATTTGGTGGCAATCTCATGTAATCTCATGATATCTCATGAGATTACATAATTCCATGGAAATCTCCAAGATTTACAACAACACTTGTTGTAAATTATTCAACAAAAATAATTCATAATTATTTTGTGAATATTGCAATCTTGCCATTGAAAAATTATGAATCACATTCACAACCTAAAATAAAATGTAAATTACATTTTCAATTTAATGTCCAATGTGAATCCAATTCACATCAACATTTAAACAAATGTAAATTACAAATAGCTCTCTCTTATATATTATAAATCACATTTATAATATATATGATTAATATAGATATTTCTATCCACATTATTCATATCCATGATAATTAAATCACATTTAATCATCTTGGATCTCTTTTCTCTTGTGCCCAAATAATATGAATCACATTCACATTATTTACATCTTTGATAATCAAATCGCATTTAATTATCTAAGATAACTCTCTTTACAATATGAATCGAATTCATATTAATCATGATAATTAAATCACATTTAGTTATCCATTTTCTCAATGCTCGGATACTTACATCAATAATGAAATTATCCTAAACTCTTTCAAGGATAATGCGCTTTCTCCATGAATACTTGGAGATAAGGACAGGATGATTGTATTGTTCCACGTATAGTGACTTGGATATTGAGATCACATCTCAAATCTAGATCTCGGGCCTCCCATAGATGCCTGATTAAATCAAGACCGCAAATCTAATCTTCTCATTGCATTTGAATCACATTCAGATCAATGTCCAACATTAGGACCAAGATCAGATTACTTCTCTACTGAGAGGAGTCACTAAAATCCAGTCCCATTTCATCACTCCCTAGGAATGGAAGTGTCATGGTTATACAATCATTTATGATCACATCACCCTCAGGTATTCCTAATACCTGTACATCCAACATACTGGAAGACCCAGAATAATCCTGAAGTATAAGATCAATTTTACACTGTCTACTTCAGGGATTTATCATTAAGTTTCTCATTCGATCATTGGGAGTTGGTATCGATCATATACTTCCCAAAAACATATATCATACCCAGGTGTTGATCATATACTTTCCAAAAGTATATATCAAACCTACAAATTCAGTCAAGCTTCCAAAGCGAGATGACCGTGCACAGAATTTGATTCTTCCCAATATCTCATGAGTGAGCTCATGTCTTCCGATTCAGTAATGAACCTGTATGATCCCTTTGAGAGATCGTATTATTCATATGCCCTTATATGCACACCAACACGCCGGTGTATAGACCTTGATTAGGTCATCAACCTATTGGTCTGCCAAATGTACATACTCAGACATATAGTAACACATCTGTATCCGGTCAGAGGATGCGTGCCTATATCGTGACAGCATATGTCATAGGACTTTGGTTATCTCGATCTCGTTAAGTCAACTCTTTGACCTAACTTATCTAACACCTCTGAATCTCTATTCTTATACAGATGACCTGCATCAAGAGGTCGGTTAGATATCAACCTAAATGAGAAAGGATTGCCATCTCCTACTCAGGCTGGAGATCATCTCTTAATAATCATTTGACGGTGCTTGATGAGTCCTCAATCTAACTCTTTAGATGTTCATCCAAGCACCAGCCTCTATGATTTAATATTTGAATCAACAACTGTATGATCATCAAGATGACCATGGTACATAACCCTAATTGTACTAAGGGACCTATTATGCAAATTATGTATTCTTCATTTCAGATCAGGGAATGATATTCACAATAATATTTATTGCATAATGGCTCGTCGTGGGCTCACATGTCCAACACTAGAGCCCTATAGTACTCACTAAAGTTGCGAAAAACCTTCATCTTCTCTCTGCTTCAAAAAGCCTTACACATCCTCCAACGAGCTTTCCACCATGATAGGGTGGTTGAGTCATCAATCAGGGTAATTGTTGAGTTGATGATGTCAAAGGAGAGGTCTAGACACTCTCTTGGAGCCTTACAACATGTTGTGGTGGCATGTGGAGCTTCTGCTTTTTCGGTTGAGCAAGAGCTGAAGATCAAAGGCCGACTGGATCTCACCCACTGACCAATCCATGTGCCTATGGATCCTATCAGGTAGGCTATCTCTTTTGTATTTTCATTGGCATCACAATCATTTAGACCAGGCGATCATCAACAAATCATTTGTCGCCAATGATCAGTGTTTCTGTGTAGGCAATTCGGCAAACCATTTGCCATGGGTGTGTCGGGTTCTTACCCATTGTGCCCATTCCAAGCATTTCTCTGTCCCCTAGTCCTCAATGGCAAATGTCTCCTCTTGTAACTTGAAGTTTAGACCATCATATCTCCCTAGTTTCACATTAAGACCAATCCTCTACTCATTTGATTTTTATGGCCCAATATGTCCCCATCTCTCAATGGTTGACCAATCTAACCCTTCACGCGATTGACAAATCTTTTCTCTTTTGTTTTCTCCTTTCTTCGAGGGCATACACCATTCACTCCATTCGATTCACCACATTAATAGCCACCATCTTCTCCGTTAAGTTGTAGTTCCTAATACGTACAAATGACATAGCTTCTTCTTCAATCGATGAGTTGGAGCACATCCATCAACCATTAAAATTTTGAACCGCATGTAGCTTTGTTATTCTCTTATCCACTTTACTTTTTATAGGAATGAGTTGGGTTGTTATTGCTAACTTTGCAGGCATTGTGATCGAGGTATTGGAGTCATTTTACCTCTTTAGATGGTTGGTCAGAGTTCTCATCAAAGCCTCGATCATCCTGCATGTCAGTCGCTACAAAGCCCAAGGGCCCTCAAGTTCTTCACAGAGGCAAGCTCATGGTAAAGTCATAGGACACAATCTAGTGCAGTAGAGCAAATCCCAAGTCACTAAAGATTCACATGCTCGCCACCACCTACAGCTAGAGCTGATCGGGGAAGATATTTCACCCCCATGTGCCACGTGGATGTTTTTCTACCCTTTGATTACGAAGAGGTAGAAATTTTGCACCGAGGCCCTCAACCAAGTTTTGGGTTTAATTAGTAGCCTCACTAGGGGACTCTTTGAAGACACAAAATAATTTTGATTATATCGTTATTTAGTCCCTCTGAGGGCTCTTTTGCATTAAATCGAATCCTCACTCAATCAAGTAGGGGTCTAGTTTAATCCACCAATATTTTGATAACAAGATTTTATACTAAAATACTTTAACTTTTTATTATAATTTATTCCATAAAAATATGTAATTCCTATCTTTCTCATTTTTACTCCTTCGCCAAAATGTTATGTGAAAATTGTATTAAATAACTTCGATTTATGAGATTTTTGTAGAATTTTCTAGGAATTTTTTATATGATTTAATAATTATTTATTCATCTATATTAATTTTTAGTCATTATTTATTTGTATTAAATTGATATTTTAACTTACTGTCATATTTACTAGAAATAAATACTTTGAGGTTTTCACTAAAAAATAATAAAAATTTCAAAACTTAAAATCTTCTGGAAAAGAAAAGCGCCTTGATTTCCTATAAGTATCTAATATCACTAAAAAATATGATTTGTAAAATAATTACCTTCACTATTTTTCTCAAAAAATTAAAAATATTGAAAATAGAAAAAAACTTAAAAAACTAAAATTTTATCTTTTTAATTTGAAAAATGCCCCCCCCCCAAAAAATCAAGGCCGATGCCTCTTACCTAGGCATATAAGACCTCCAAAAATATTTTCTTAATTCCTAATATTCAACTTAAAAGCATAGAAATATTCAAAACCTTATGAAAAGACCATAAAAATATTCAAAAACCAAAAGACCATAAAACTCCATCTTTTAACTCCTCATCCCACCTAGTTGGTAAATAAAATGCTCTATATTTAATTATCACTTTTTTATTAACAATTCCCTATTTTTCTACCTCATAATTGTATTACTTAAATTATTTCCAACTTCTCTCTTATTTCTATAAAATAAAAAAACTTAAAATTTTAAAAATCTTTTCAACGGCACCTTTTCTATTTAACAATCCATAAATATTACATTCCCACCACTGCATATATTTTCTTTCTCTCAGAGTAATCAAAGATCTGAAAAAACGAAAATATTCGAAAATCTAATGCAAAAATCACAAAAAAATCATTATCAAATAAAAAATCTACAAAAATAAAAATGTAAAAATATAATTCAAAAATAAAAAAATATAAATTTAAAATATAAAAATACAAAATTCAAGTCTAGCAAGATGAAAACTACCTTGTGATCATGGTAGAAGCAGTGAACTACTACGGTTCAACCCCACCCTCCCCTTAATCACTAAAATAAGATGGAACAAGGTCAGCCCCAGGACAACAATCTTGAGAGAGCCCCAACATCACGCCGAAAGCATATGGCATTAGCATTATTATTGTTATATCTTCTTTAAGGTTGGCAGCCACTGGTGGGAAGGACGCCGATAATATTGACTTGCCTTCAGTTTCTCCCACTTTCGATGATCTATCCACCTCTCGTGAGTGAGCTATGCAACACTCATAGTTAACCTTTTCCGCATTGCTTTGCTTTGAGCACATGAACAGAACAGGATATGTCTGATGTGATGCCTCTCCTACTGTTTGTTGCCATGCGCTCGTGAATAGACCTATTTATTTATTACTTTATTATCCATGGAAGCTTCCAAAGTATGGAGTTGCCTCTAAGCTAACTTGATTCTATCGTCTTATTTCTTTCATTTTTTAAATTGATTTCGTAGATTTTCGTCATTATATCTATGTAGTTTGTCGTTCAAGTTTCGTGCAAAACCGATTCAGATGGGATAGTTTTCAACAATTCTACGACTATTAAAAATGACTATCAGATGAAAGCCGTATGAGAATGACATAATATGGGGATATAGTGATGAATTTTCACCAATTCATTTTCAAAAAAACGAGAAAATAGTGTGGGACAGTCAAGTCAGCTCCCCCTGAAGACAACCCCATTTACCCCCCCCCCTCTCTCTCTATATATATAGGAGAAACTTCAAATGAGGCGGGGTCTCATCGCTTTTATGGTGAGCCATCCATCACCATCCATCCATTTTTAATCGCACGGTCGTAATTAATGATGCTTTAATTATAATATTTAAATGGTCGAAAACCCATTTTGGTCTTTTTGTCACATTCTAAATATAGAATGTGACAACTATATTGTCTAAAATCTCTCTTGAGTAATCAATTGCAGGGGACCAAGGACGCCCCACAAGGGGGAAGGGCATCCGACAGCGATGATCTACGCGGGCGTGGATCTGGAGGCCTTGCCGCGGAGGCGCGGAGCCAGGCGGGCGCTGCCTTACGCGCATGCTTGAGAGGTGGCGATCCGCGCGGGCGGCGCCGACCTCAGGTGGAGGATGACCGGCAGGAGTGCTACAGGAAGGGTGGAGCGCCCCCGCGCACGATGGGACGGAAGGACGGTGGCGCGGGGAGAATGAAGATGGCAGCGGGCGGTGGCGCCAGGCGGAGGTCGACGCCGGGAGGCGCGCGCTGACAGGTGTGGCCGGACATCGGCATGCGGCGTCGGCCGTGTGAAGCTACTTCGCTGGATGCGCCTGCGACGTTTTTTTTGTTTAACTTTTGTTTAGGCTTCGATGGAGGGGTTCGTCGTATCCAACTTCCTCCTCCATGCAACACCTCTTGACCGTAGAGAGGGAGCATGAAGGAGGAAGGCACACATAAGGGGCATGGCACAGGAGAAATGTGCACGGAGGAGGCGCAACTTATCTTTTTTACAAATTGTAATTTTTTTACAAAGTTGGAATGTTTTGTGCAAATATTGAATTTTTTTTACAATCTCATGTCAATTTTTTACATGTTTCCAATATCTAACAGTGTACTTATTGTTGCAGAACTCTGCATTAATATTACAAAGTGATCATATGATTTTACAATAGAGCGCCTAAAATTTACAAAGTGATCAGACACTCTTACAAAGGAGGGAGATTCAGTTACATTATCGTATAATAATTTTACTTAATTGATATTCAGATTTACATATTTATTTACCTTTTTTATAAATCTCATTGTTTTTTCTCTATTTGCAGGACTCGAAAACATGTATGGCAATTGAACTTTAACGTAATGGAAAACATGCGTGAACTTTACAAAGGAGGGAGATTCAGTTACAAAGATTCACATATTTTTTACAAAACAAACACACACAATTATTAAAAAGTTGAAGTTTACAAAGAGGAAAAATAATCTTACAAAAACTCGCTGAAATTACAAATGAATGTACACATTTGCAAAACTGATACAACCATTTACAAAATGAAATCACAGTAATAAAATAAAATCATTAATGAAATTACAAAGAGTAAAATATATTTTACAAAAACTCATTTGTACTTTAAAAAGATATGGTTGAATTCAGATCGTTTGGAATAAAATCGGAAATTAATCAATAAAGGCATTTATGAAATTACCAATTGAGAAAAGCTTAGAATGGCAATTTGAAATCAATAAATGGAACTCGAAATTAATGAAATCAATATGACGAAAATGCCCTTTTGGATGGGATTTTTGATACAACCATCAGATTGAGATCTGATGAATCTACTCGATCGCTCACCACAATATTGGTGAGACCCCACCTCATTTGAAGTGCCCCCTATATATATATATATATATATATATATATATATATGGTTCAATAGAGTTGTCCCCTTGGCTGCCCTCGCCTTCATTTTCGGCGTATTTTTTCATTTTTTTTGAAAAAAATCACCATATATATTCATCTGTATATCCCTCTTATATGTCATTCGAATTTCGTCAGAAACAGAGACTCATATGCTCTCTTTCTAGAACAGGTTGATTACAGCAATCTTTAGACGTTAAATTACATGTTCTAGATGGAGGGTATATGAGTCCCTGTTTGTGATGAAATTTGAATGACATATAGGAGGGATTTATAGGTGAATATACATGATGATATTTTTCAAAAAAAATAAAAAAAATTACGGAAAAATTGGGCGGGGAAATCCCCAGGAAAGCTCCACCTTATTGGAAGTTCCCTATATATACATTTAAAAAATACAATTAATGATCCATTAATCGTAACCGTCGGATTGATTACGAGTGGATAAGATGGTTGGCTTCCCACGTATCTAGGAAAGGATTGTCTTATCTGAAGTTTTTCCTATACACACACAGGCGCATACACACAGAAACACACGCGTGCTCATACATACACACCAGAGTATATGTTATTTAACCACGATTTCTTTGGAACTCAAACCCCTGGTTGGGTTGGAAGTGGTGCATGTCCACATCATTACGCGTCGGTTGAAATTTGGATCTATCTTATTCACGTACATGATCTTAATTTTATAGAATTGATTGGGTAGGGTTGGTAGGGTTTACGTTGGATTTGAACTTCAAATTTTTCTTTTTGATGTCATTTATTTGAGGAATAAGAAAATTCTTTTAAAAATCAAAGGAATGTGTTACAAAACATCCGTGACATATGGTATATTGTATGGATCTAAATGTCAGCATGTGCAAATTGAATTTTCTGAGATGTTGACCCGTAAAATACCATTGAATTTGACCGGTTGTTCTTCTTTTCTTCCTCATTGTCCAAAAAAGTGTCAATGCTTCTTCAAAATGATCCACAACAAGAAATGTGTACCTGCTGTGATATCATTTACCCGAGGTTAGGTTCATTGACTGTTATCGAGGGAAACTAACCATGACAACTTGTTGAGTTCAGGTCCAACAACCACTGAAAGTGCTTAAGTCCTATTTGCCAAATAGTATTCCCATACTATTATAACATAGTATGACACTCGGTGAGTTTTTGAATGTTTGAGGTGTTACAACTCTCCGATAAAAGAGTCTCTCCAGCAGAGATTGGATCATCTGTTGTAGCCCTTGCTGCAGTAGAGTCGGTTGTGGGGGCTGGAACCGCCGATCTTTATCGAACGGTTTCCACAAATTCACACTTTGTGTGGGCCTGGATCATATGAATTTGTGGGAACCGCTCGATCAAAATTTGTTTATATTTAAATTTGTTGTATATTCAATGGTCTCTCGGGGGTTCCTCTGATCATCAGCAAAGTGGGGATAAATTCCATGGTATCAATATGTTAAAACATCTGGAAACATCAAATTCGATCTCCAAAAATAACATGGAATTCTGACTGAGGATCGGCTGTGTAGGAGCAATTGGATTGTTGTAAATCAAATAAGAGTAACTTTGGAATTAAGAATCGACGGTTATTTAACAATAATGTATAATTGAGATCAGCAGAACCTGATCAATTGGAATTTGATGTCCAGACAATGAAATTGAAGTGGGAAAAATACTCATCAACCTCATGGGTATTAAATCTGTGATCAACTCAGTATAGCTCCAGCATTTGAAGCAATTACATACACTTTCATAACAACCTGCATGGGAAGTTCCACAGTTAGATCTCCTTGGTTGAATTTAACCAATTACATACACTTCCATAATGTAGTCGCTTTTTTTAGATGAAAAAGAGCGCTACGTCGATGATATACATAAAAAACCAAATCACGAACCGATTTCAGATGCTCGTCGTATATTAGGTAAATATCGAAAGAATGAGACTAGAGATCACTGAAACATCCATGGAGAATTGTCCTTAGAGAGGATTTCGTCATCACATGAGTGGTGGGTAGGATCTGACGGTCCGCTCTCGAGATGGCAACACGATCGAATACGACCCACTCCGACGAATCCGTCCTTGAAAGCCCCTCAGAGAACAACATTGAACAATATATGTATGTATGTGTGTATGCATGTTAATGTACGTATGCATGCATGCATGTATGTATGTATATATGTACGTACGTACGTATATAGGTAGGTAGGACAAACTTCAAATGAGGTGGGATCTCACCGTATTTATGGTGAGCCACCATCAATTTAAGCGTCTTTCTCATATATTTTATAATTTATTATTATATATATTTAATAATAAATATTAACATAACATGTATAGTGAAATATAATTATGAAAATATTATTATATTGGATGAAAATATTACTTTAAATATGTGTGTTATATTTTATAAAATCATTTTTTACAATATGTGGTTTATATTTTTACAAAATTGTTATAGAGTTTTTACTAATTTGGTAGTGACTTTTAAAATCTCAGGAAGGACCAACCTTATTTGAAAGGTATGTATGTGTATACGGGGCTCTTCCAATGAGGTGGGCCTTTTCTGAAATTTAATAAGCCACTACCAAATTTGTAAATTGTATAACAATTTTATAAAATATAAACTGTACATTGTAAAATAATAATGATCACACAGTTTTGTAAAATATAGCAACCATATTGTAACTAACATTTTTTGTCCAATATAATATATTTTTAAAATCTTCTTGATATACATATTATGTTAACATTTATTATTAAATTTATGGAATTTGAAAACGTGAAATAATAGAAAAATACATAAATTGGTGTGGTTTTCCATACATCCAAGAAAGGCCCACCTCATTGGAAGTTTCGTATATATTTATAGGAGAAACTTCAAACGATGTGAGGACTCATCATTTTTACGGTGAGCCATCCACCTCATCTGTTTGATTCAAATCATGCGGTTATGATTAATGAGATATTAGTTATATTATATTAAAGTTAAAAAAATCTATTTTGGTCATTTCTCACATTCTAAATATAGAATAAGGTAACTCAAAAATATAATTTATCTCCCCTCTCCCTATCTCTCTCGTGAAGATGAGTCGATGACAAAGGGATTGGCAGAAGCACGCTGTGGTTGCACGTGGTGGAGGCGAAGGGCATGCGCAGCCTAGAGATCATGGTTTGGATTTCCGTTGCCAGGCATTGTCCTGCTTCCTGTTGCTTGTGGTGCTTGTCATCGTCGTACACTTGGGGTTCGTACGCACGTTCGTTCGTCGTCTCCGTATCGTGTATGTATTAACCGTACGTATTTTTTGGTTCATTGCTGGTAATTTGCATTCTAGATCACTTTATTTTGTATCTGTTAATACGTTTTGTTACGTGTTCAATTGGCTTCTATTATGTGAAGGTTCAATCTCCGCCATCAGATTTAACGTCAATCGGGTTGAGGTTTGGTCGGTCCACAAATTGGAAATTGGAATTTGCTGTTTGTGCCGACAAGTGTGGATACTTCTACAAATTGATTAATTGATTTTGCAAAAATATATTTATTTTTTACTAACTGACCTTTTTAATTTACATATCTTCATACAAATTTTACAAATAAAGTGCATATATTTTACAATTACCACATGTTACATACAAAACTTACAAAAAGGAGCATGGATTTTACAAAGGAATGCGAAAAATTACATATATCCACACATGCCACTTTGAAATAATGTTGGATAATGATATATAAAATTAAATTGCAATTATGCAATTCATTTTACAATGTATGTTAAAAATTTTACAAGTGAAAATACTTATTCTACTAAAATATATTTATTAATAATGTAAAAAAATTCAAAAGTTAAAAATTAATGCTATTAAATTGATCAATAAAGGTATTAATGAAAAATTCAAAAGTTAGATGAAACTAAAATAGTAATTAATGTTATTAAATGGAATTCAAATTTAAAAATAAATTGGATGACCGCAATGCCTTTTTGGACAAGATACCTTAAGATCGAGATCTAATGAATCTCGTTGATGGCTCACCGTAGAAGTGGTGAGACCTCACTTCATTTGAAATGATCCATATGTGTGTGTGTGCACGTGCACGTGCGTGCGTGCGTGCGTGTGTCTCTTGCACCTTTTCAAGGCCTTAATCATTCCTTTGCTTCTCCTTTCCCATTATATATGACAGATCAAAACAAATATCTCATTTCTCATCAAACAATAAAGAAATTTGATATATGGTCTTTTGACTTTTCTGAGGGTCTTCGAAAAAGAAGCATTTACCTACTCTCTAGGAAGGAAATAATCTTATTCAAAGCAAATATCACTAGAAGTAGCAGGATGATTTGTTAATTCGATATCAATTAAGTAGCAAAATTCATTTTACATGTGTGTGTACATATACACACACGAGCATGTAATTTACATGCTCCCATCCTTTTTTTCCCTGTATTTTTTTATTTTTCTAAAATGAAACCTAGTGAAATTTAGATCACAATATATCATCATGGTGTCATTCAAAATTCAACTTAATTCGAGACTTCTATCCCCTCTATCAAGACTGTCAAATTTTAACGGTCTCATAATTGTTGAAATTAACCCCCTTCAGATGGAAGTGTTAGGGATGTCTGTTTTACACGAAATTTGAAACACATATTTCACTTATTATTCTAAGTAAATCTCACATGTTTTATTTAAAAAAATAAAAAAAATTATAGAAATAAAGGTGAGAGCATACTCATTTAACGCTATATATATGGGTCAAATGGGGTTGCCCTTAAGGGGAGCCAACTTGGTTCCCCCGCTCCATTTTTCCCATTTTTTTATTTTTTAAAAAATACTTACATGGAATTTCATCACTATACCTCTATATTATGTCATTCAAGTTCCTTATGAAACATAGACTCTTACGGCCTCCATTCAGGCAATTATTTTTTAATGGTAACAGAATTGTTGAAATCGACCCCGTCTGGAGGAGGTCGTAGGAATCTCTATTTCGAACTAAATTTGAATGACATAATATAGGGATATATTGATGAAAATCCACGAAGCAATTTTCAAAAAAATGGAAAAAATTCGGGCGGAGAGCCATGTTAGTTGTCCCCATTAGGGCAGCCCCATTTAACCTTATATATATGGGTAAAATGGGTTGCCCCTATGGGGGAGCTAACTTGACTCCCCTTGTTCATTTTTCCCATGGTTTTTTATTTTTTAAAATGCTTATGCAGATTTTTATTGTTATATCCATATATTATGTCATTCCAATTTCGTGTGAAACAAAGACTCTTACGGCTTCCATCCAGACATGATTGATATCAATAATTGTGTGACGTTAAAAAATGATTGTCTATATGGAGGTCGTAGTAGTCTTTGTTTCTCATAAAACTTGAATGACATAATATAGAGATATAATGATGAATTTCCACGGATTCATTTTTCAAAACAAAAAAATATGGACAAAATGGGACGGGGGAACCACGTTAGCCCCTCTATGGGGCAACCCCATTTTTCCATATTTATTTATTTATTTATATGAGAAACTTCAAATGAGGTGGAATCTCAACAATATTATGGTGAGACATCCATCTCCTTCCTTTATTTTTAATCACATGACTGGAATTAATGATGTATTTATTATGTTGCTTAATTGGTTGAAAATCCTTTTGGTCATTTTGTCACATTCTAAATATAGAATATGACAACTATATGACCTAATTCTTCTCTCTCTCTCTCCCTCGATTGATCGATGACGGTGCCACCCTATATCTCACACGATTTACGGTGGATGCCAACATCCTCCTCCATGCAAAGCTTCTCAACGGAGGAGGTATCTTGGAGGAGGAAGATGAAGAGGGAGGAGATGGTAGTGCGGTGATGCACATGGCAAAGACGATGACGCAATAGGTTCGCGCATGACGTATGACGACGATGATGGCAGATCCCCCCTCTTTCTTTCGACGGCAACGTGCAATGAGGAGTAGGTACATGACAACATCGTCGTCGATATAATCTATGGCCCCATTAAAGGGTGTCAATACCCTCTGCGAGGATGATGAGTTCAAAGATAATAATGGAGGAAGAGTGGAAGGAGATTGGATTGGAATTGTGGTATACTTTTCTTACATAATTGATATCTGATTTACATATTGATTAACTTTTTTTTGCAAATCACATTATCGATTTATTATCTTGTTGATCTCCCGTAAAATTTACAAGGTGGTCATGACTTTTTATAAATGTAGCGAGAATATTATAAAGGAGCAAGATACATTACAAAGATTCATGTAAATTTTACAAAACTAGAATACACATTTACAAAAAAAAAACGCAGAAGTTTGCAAAGAGGAAAATTACTCTTACAAAAACTCTAGAGTTTACAAAACACATATACCCATTTACAAAATGGAAATACCCATTTACAAAACAAAAATACATTGGCAAAATGAAATTATTAATGAAATTACAAAATGGAAAATTACCTTTACAAAAACACGTTGGAGTTTACTAACACACGATTGAATTCAAATTATTCAGAATAAATTTGGAAATTGATCAATAATGGTATTAGTGAAAAATATCAAATTCAGAAAATCTTAAATGATAATTCGAAACTATTAAATGAATCTTGAATTTAATAAAATTGAGATGGCGAAAATGCCCTTTTGAACAAGCTTTTTGATGCAACCGTTAGATTGAGATCTGACAAATCTGATTGATGGCTCACCACAATATTGTTGAGACCCCACCTCATTTGAAAAGATATATATATATATATATATATATATATATATATATATATACATATATGTAGAGAGAGAGAGAGAATGTGGGAATGCTCCAGATCGTGTCCAATGGGTGGAAGCAGAGAGTGTGGGAGAATGGCTATGGCCCTTCGATTCCGTAACCGTCTACTAATTATGTTCATTGGATTCCCGACGCACGGATTGGAATCTGAGGCAACGAAATGAATGCTCCAATCCAAGATCCAGTTGACTCTCTCGAGTCGGAAATATAGACGGAGAGGAGTGCATGTGCGGTCCAAGCCCTACTTTCTTCTTTTGTTACAAGAGCTTGAGAAAATGACTCATATATAAATTCACCAAAAATATGTACCAAACAATATGAAGCTATATTTCACTCAAACTTCCCCTTATTTCAATTTTGGAATTCCATTCTACCAATCAAATAGCCTCCCAAATTGAAGCCAATTGGTTTCCAAGTACAACAAAAAACATCAAACATCAATCTTAAATACAATCAGATGTAGCTCTGTTCATGTTATCCGTATCTATAGAAAAAGATTAAACAGCCTAAATCTAATAAAGTTAAAGGCAAAAGCCGAGTGAATCATTATAAATTTTAGACTTAAAATCACAATCCATTTCAAGCACTACAGAAGTTGACTTGACTGTGAATTTAACCAAATCTAAGAATTCCTCGTCAATGTTTCATGCAAATGAGATTGCCTTCCTTTGTTTGACTCCTTATGTTATAGATCAAATCATCCCCCCTTCCCCCCACACTCGAATTTTTTATATGGGCTATTAGATCCATCTGTATCTGAGATCCGCTCGTACCAGGAGTGCTATATAAACTCCCTAAAACTCTCTGTATGTTTCCTCTTCTCTATAAATAGTGAAAAACCGATCACCGTCGTTCAAGGACGTAGCCTGATTATTGATGAACTTTGTAAATATGTATGTTTGCGTGTTTATTTGATTGATCATGTTTTGTGTGTTTGCTTCTGTTACTTGCAACACAGATGATTCTTGCCTCACAAACTTCATTGATGGAAGCTCAAGCAAGGCTATCATGCCTTGGATCTACACCACTTTATAGTGCATCAAGGATTGTAAGGAGTTTGTCGGAGAGGAATAAAGGCTTGCAAGGTGTCTTAGGTTCAACCAAAATGATTTTGGGGTGGAAGGGACCACAGAGTCAGCGATGGGATCCTTATTCATGGAAGAAGAAGAAGATAAAGAAATGTTTGCTTGCAAAACTAGACAAAACCCGTATTCATTGAAGTTGTATGAATTTTCAAAACAAGCAAAAGTATCTTGGGGGAAATGTGCAAATTCATCTTATTTTTGTAATTTTTGAACATTTATTATTATTATTATTATTTATTATGAATTCTATAATTAAAGAGATATTTTGCCTTAATAAAAATTTGAAACAATAAAAAAAGTAAAATGAAAAAGAGTTGATTTTTCAAAGTTAGATTAAGTTTATTTGCTCTTTCCACATGGCTCAAAGCAGGTTTTCGCATCTTAAGATTTTAAATATTTTTTTAGCATTTGTATAATCTAGTGCATGGTTAGTGGAGAACTTTAAAGCGTGGTATTTTAATTTCTAAAAGTAGAGCTATGCATAAATAGATATATGCGTGTGAAGTTATGATTCTTTTATATACAAATTGGGTCCAAAATGCACTTTATATTTTAGAGATTTTGACTTTTGCAATGTTTTTTTTTCATAATTTAGAGCATTTTCTAATATGAAGTTAAAAAGTAGGGTTGGCTCAGTCTGATTGTTTTGTTATAAGGTAAAGGTTTGTGGAGTTGGCTTGTTTATCTGTTAAGTTTATAATTGAATTAGTTGTTTTTGTGAAATTTTTCATAGGTTTTTAAACAAATTTCTCATATTTATTCTAAAGGGTGCATAAAAAATTAAGTCATTGGAGGTTGTACATAAAAAAGATATGAATTAATTAACTTTGTTCATTATGCAAATATAGTACGTTAAAAAAAGCTCAAAAAGCCAACTTTTGACTTGCAAGGTTTATGTTTTTTTAGTATTTTTGTATTGTATTTAATATTAGTATTTAACTTTAAAATAAGTGCAATGAAATCTAAGTTTTTTTATAATAGTTAGTATATTTGGTATATTTTTTATATTGTAACTTGTTTTTATCTACAAGGTAGAAAAAATAGGTAACAATGTTAATGAAAAAATAAAGTGATTTGGCATTTATAGATAGGAATATATACATGTGTTTTTACTATTATTGGTGTTCTCTTCATATTTTTATTTTCTTTTTTTATTGAATGGGTTATTATAACTCATAATATAGGGTTAGGGTCATAGACATAGTTTTATAAATGATCTTTATTGTTGTTATCTTTGCCATATCATGCATATAACGCACATCTTCAGTATTCTAATATTTTCGCTTCCTTTCTCTTTATTTTCTTTCAACTTCTTTTTGCACATTTTTATTGGGCCATTTTACATTATTGTTCTCTATGTTATTTTGTAATATTGAAGTATTAATTGCTATTTATATGTATTTATTTTATTAAGTATTCTAACACAAGTACATGAACAAGGTACTCGTCAAATGACATAGTTCATTGAGTGTGATTTAGGCTTATCATGGAGTTGGGAATTGATCCTCATGCCGATCCCAATGTATTTCTACCTCATCTTTAAGCTAAATATTTGGGAGCTACATCGATCATTTTCCTGAAGGATATTGAGAATCCTCAAGCGCATCACGGAAGCGTGACGATCGCATCTCATGCGATCGGGGCGACTAGTCGTACTAGTCGCAAGGTGCAGCGGAATTTAAAATTTTTAAAACATGTGATGAAATCACATGATCACAAGAACGTTTCTTGGATCGTTTCATCAAACCACAAAGTATTAGAAATACCTCTCGAAGCGTGATTGCGATCACGAGATCTCTAAAGCAAGAGATCCTCCTGTCTCAAGTCCGATCCACGAAGACAGCACTTGCGGGCGCGATGATGAGACGCGTGACTCCCACAATCCTCAACGAAGATCCAAGCCTATCTCCTGATTTCGTCCAACGAAATCTGTCGTCTTCCTCTAGAGCAAGCAACCCCAAAGAAGATGGAGATCCTCGAGTAGTCGAAGGCGAAGGCGAGAAGCTCTCTCTCTCAACACATAGATGGACGGCCACCTTAGAGAGAGGGAGAGAGAGGACGAGAATGAGAGAGAGAGAGGAAGAGTAGGCGTCTACTCTTGTGTTGTGTTGATGTACTCTCATGGGCTAGGGTTGCCCTCCTTATATATTAGTTTGGGTTCCAATGGATCTCAATCCATAGCATACATAGATCCAACGGCTAGGTTGATCCATGTATCAATCAACGGACATGATTGTTGTTGGTTAAAAAACAAACAATATTAATTTATATCAAATTAAATATATGTTGCATTATTATCAACACAATTTAATTTTAACATAAATTAATTATTAATAAATAACAAGATAATAAAAAGAGAGACAACAAATCACCCCTAAAAAATAGGGGGTGTCACCTATGACTAAGTCATTGGTGACCCCACCCCTTTTGGTGGTGATTTGTCTCCTTTTTATTTTATCCTATTATTTGTTAATAAATTGCAATAACTTTTATTGCAATAATATCCACCAAATTAATTTCAAATTAATTTACGAATATTTCAATCATGCCATTGAAAAATATATGAATCATACAAGGTTTTAAAAATCGGACCGGACATTGAACTGGTTAGACTTCGATTTGGTCCAACCAGGTCGAACCGTCGGTTCAAACTGGTCGGACCAGTGATGACGTCAGCATGACGTCATCATTCTTGTCGTCTCGAAAAAAACCGGACCGAGCTTAATTTACTGGTCAGACCAGTCGAACCGGTTTTTTGAACCAATAAAATCGGATATTATATGTAAGTATGTATTTATATATCAATGAAATAATCGTTAGAAATTTCAAATCTTTAAATAGCATAACATGATTGCCTATTTCGAGTAAAACTCTACAAAGTTGGTCGCATTTTCTAGAATTATATATGAATATAATATTGTAATCATTTATTTATAGTTGTTTCAAGAAAATTACTCTAAGAAAGTATTGACATAACGTATATTCCAAAAAAAGAGAGGGACATACCTTATATCACAAAAGTTAAGAAGGGCATACATGATAAAAACCCCATTATTTCATTATTTAAACCTTTATTTTTTGAAAATTACCAAACCATCAAGATTGGGTCAATTCGGGTCAATCCGATCCAACCATCCGATTCAACCCGGTCCGACCACTGGTCGGACTCGATTTTTTATTTTTTTTATTTTTTTAAAATTAATTACAAAGAACCGACCGAACCGACCGGGTCAGGACCGATTCCCGGTCCAACCGGTCCGGTCGGCCAGTCCGGTCCGATTTTTTAAATCATGGAATCATATTCACAATCCAAACTAATTTGTAAATTACATTTCCAATTAATTAATTAATGTGAATACAATCCACATTAATAATTAACAAATGCTATTTACAAAATTTCTCTCTCTCTCTCTGTTATATATTATAAATCACATTTATAATATACACATATATTATGGATAGCACTATCCACGATCTGCTTATCCTTGATAATCAAATCCCATTTAATTATCTTGGATAATCATTCTCACAATATGAATCTCATTCATATTATACTTGATCATTAAATCTCATTTAATCATCAAGACCTTCTTGCTTGGATACAAAATTCATCATAGGAATCATTCTTGAACTCCTTCAAAAATAATGTGCTTTCTCCGTAGATACTTTGAGATAAGGACATGGCGATTGTATTGTTCCACGTATAGTGACTTGGATGTTGAGATCTTATCTCAAATCCAGATCTAACGGACCTCCCACAGATGCTTGATTAAATCAAGTCCGTATACTTAATCTTCTCATTGCATCTGAATCACATTCAGATCAATGTCCAACACTTGGACTAAGATCAAGTTACTTCTCTACTGAGAGGAGTCACTAAAATCTAGACATGTTTCATCACTCCCTCAGACTGGAAGCGTCATGGTTATACAATCGTTTATGATCACATCACCCTCAGGTATTCCCAATACCTGCAAATCCTACATACTGGAAGACCAATGATCAACCTGAAGATGAAGATCAATTTTACACTGGCTTCTTCAGGGTTTGATCACCAAGTTTCTCAATCTTGGTCATTGGGATTTGGTGTCGATCATATGCTTTCCCAAAGCATAAATCATACCTTCAAATTCTTGTCATGCTTCCAAAGCACGACGACCATGCATGGAATTTGATCGGTCCCAATACCTCATGAGTGAGCTCTTGTCTTTCGGTTCATAAGCGAACCTGTATGATCCCTTTGAGAGATTGTATTGCTCATATGCCCTTATATGCACACCAGCTCGTCGGTGTATAGACCTTGGTTAGGTCGTCAACCTAATGGTCTGCCAAATGTACATACTCAGACATATAGCAACACATCTGTCTCTGGTCAGAGGATGTGTGCCTATGCTGTAACAGCATTCAACATAGGATTTTGGTTATCTCAATCTCGCTAAGTCAACTCTTTGACCTAACTAATCTGACACCTTCGAATCACTATTCCCATGCAGAGGACATGCATCAAGAGGTCGGTCAGATATCAGCCTATGTAAGAAAGGATTGCCATCTCCTACTCATGCTGGAGATCATCTCTTAATAATCATTTGACGGTGCTTGATGAGTCCTCTATCTAAATCATTAGATATTCATCCAAACACCAGCCTCTATGATTCATTTAATGAATCAACAGCTATATGATTATCAAGACGACCATGGCACATAACCATATTTGTATAGAGGGGACCTTATAGTGCATTCATTCATTTAATTTCAGAAAGGGAGTGAAACAATCAATAACATTTATTGATAAAACATATTTATTACAATAACATTTATTGTAAGAATGGTTCGCCTTGGGTTCACATGGCTAACAATCTCCCACTAGCCCTTAGAACCATTCAGGAACAGTCCTTAAACCCATACTCATTACATGCTGGTCGAAAACCTTCTGCATCAGAGGTTTGGTAAGAGGATCAGCAACGTTGTCGGCAGAGGCCACCTTGGTGATGATGATATCACCACGCTTTTGAATCTTCCGAATGATGTGGTATTTCCTTTCCACGTGCTTGCTCTTTTGATGCCATATGGGTTCCCTTGCCTGGAAAATGGCTCCCGTGTTATCGCAGAGTAACGGGATGGGAGTATCAGAGGAAACTACGCCAAGCTCCAAGATAAACTTGCGAAACCACACCACCTCCTTTGCAGCATCCGATACGGCAATGTATTCGGCTTCTGTTGTTGAATCCGCCGTAGTGTCCTGCTTCTTGCTTCTCCAGCTCACAGCACCACCATTTAACAAGAATACAAACCCTGATGTCGACTTTCGATCATCAATATCCGACTGGAAGTCTGAGTCTGTATATCCCAAGACTTAGAGATCACCATCTCCATAGACCAAGATGTAATCTTACGTCCGTCTTAGATATTTGAATATGTTCTTTACTGCATTCCAATGTTGCTCTCCATAGCAGGATTGGTAACGACTTACCACTCCCACTGCATGGCAGATGTCTGGCCTAGTACACATCATGGCATACATTAAGCTTCCTACAGCTGATGCATAGGGGCATCCAGTCATGGCCTTCTTTTCCTCAACACTTTGAGGAGTCATCCCTTTAGACAGATGGATACCATGTCTTAAGGGGAAGAATCCTTTCTTGGAACTATCCATGCGGAACCGTTCAAGAATCTTCTTAATGTATCTATGTTGTGATAATCCCAATATCCTCTTTTCTCGGTTTCTGAACAACTTCAGGCCTAAGATGTAAGAGGCTTCTCTAAGATCTTTCATCTCGAAGATATGAGATAGCCAAATCTTCACACGGGTCATCATTCATGTATCATTCCCAATGATAAGGATATCATCTACGTAAAGCACGATGAACACAATGTCGCTCCCACTAAGCTTCTTGTACACACAAGGTTCATCAGGATTCTACACAAAATCATAACTCTTTATGATTTTGTCAAATCTGATGTTCCAGCTACGAGAAGCTTGTTTAAGCCCATAGATGGATTTCTTTAGCTTGCATACTTTTCCATCCTCAACTATGAAGCCATGGGGCTGCTCCATATAGATATCCTCCTCGAGGTATCCATTGAGGAAGGTTGTCTTGACGTCCATCTGCCAGATGTCGTAGTCAAGAAATGCAGCTATAGCTAGCAGTGTCCTGATGGACTTAAGCATATACACAGGAGAGAACGTCTCATCGTAGTCGATGCCTTCTCTCTGTGTGTAGCCCTTGGCTACGAGCCGTGCCTTGAAAGTCTCTACTTTCCCATCAGGTCCCCTTTTTCTCTTGAAGATCCATTTGCACACAATGGGTTTTACCCCTTTAGGTGGATCCTCTAGGGTCCATACACCATTCTTATGCATGGAGTCAATCTCTGACTTCATTGCCAGCATCCATCTATCCATGTCATGATCCGCGAGTAATTCATCAAATGAAGTCGGATCATTGTCAGTTTCACTTGACACATGGAATCCATACCTTTCAGGTGGTGCAGCCACCCTCGAACTCCTTCGAAGAGGTATGGGTGTTTCATCTTCATTTATCTCCTTAGTTTCTATTTCAGGAACCTCAGAATCCTCAGGGGATCTTATGAGTTCCTCTACTTCATTTCTATCTTGACCTTTAAGAAAATCATCCTCCAGAAATTTCACATCTCTAGAGACAAAAACCTTTTGGGTCTCAGGGTCATAAAGTTGATATCCAATACCATCTTTAACATACCCAATGAAGTAGCACTCACAAGTGCAAGATTCTAGCTTACTTGCGTCAACATTTTCGCATGGACCAAGCAACCCCAAACCCTCAAGTGTCTAACACTAGGTTTGGTTCTATACCAGAGCTCATGAGGAGTCTTAGGTACAGATTTGCTAAGAATCTTATTCAGGATATATATTGCAGTCTCTACTGCATATCCACGGAAACTAAGAGGTAAACGTGCTTTGCTCATCATTGAACGGACCATGTCCATGATGGTCCTGTTGCGTGTTTCAGCAACACCATTAAGTTTGGGAGTTCCAGGGGGAGTGAGATTGGAGACAATTCCATTCTCTTTAAGGTATCCCTTGAATTCATCTGAGAGGTACTCGCCACCTCGGTCAGATCGAAGTAGTTTAATCTTCCTATCGGTTTGGTTCTCAACCAAAGCCTAAAACTCTTTGAACTTTTCAAAGGTTTCATATTTATGATGTAGTAGGAAGATAAACCCATATCGTGAATGGTCATCGATAAATGTCAAATAATATCGAAATCCATTTCGGGTCGCGGTACTGAAGGGACCACATACATTAGTATGTATTAGGTCAAGAATACCTTCGCATCTCGGAACCGTGTTACGAAAAGGCATCCTGGTCATTTTACCTTGAATGCAATGTTCATAGGTAGGTAAAGATTGGACCTGTAGAAACTCTAAGGGTCCATCCTTTATCAATCTATTGATCCTATCAACAGATAAATGACCAAGCCTTTGATGCCAAATCATATTCGAATGATTTCCATTCTCCCTGGATCTTTTAGGGTTTTTCTTAGTGGTAGTGATATTCATGACACATTCATCAATGCACAATTCATAGAGTCCACCAGAAGTCAAAACACCATCCACAATAAATTTATCATATTGATTAATGACTAACTTATTACAGAAAAGAAAGGAATATCCATGTCTAACAAGCTTAGATACGGATATCAAATTCCTCCTGACTTCAGGTACATAAAGACACTCTTTAAGTACTAAGACTCGACCACTATAACGATAGTCGGCAGGTCCCAATGGCGACTGCTGCAACACTTGCATCAGATCCCATCTGGATGACTATCTCCCCTTGCTCCAAATTCCTAGTTTCCTGAAACAAATGCAATGAATTGCATACACAAACAGAAGCACCATAATCTACAACCCAACTTCCTTCTCATCCAACGAGAAATCTAGTTTCAATGATGAAAGTAGATTTCATACCTGCTGGGGCTTTACCTTTGTCAACCGACTTCAGGTACTCTGGGCAGTTACGCTGCCAGTGCACCGGCTTCTTGCAGTGGTGACAGACATCGGTCTTCTTTGATGTCATTAATGTGGAAGCACTGGAAGATGAACCAACTCCTTGATTCTTCTTCTTTCTCTTCTGGGGCGGGCCCTTCCGAAAACCTTGCTTCCGACCGCGCTTTCCTTTTACTTGTGCAACCATTACTCTAACAGAGGGTCTGTCCTTCTTCATTACGTCTTCTGTAGACTTTAATGCAGCTAACAATCCAGCGTTACTGAAATCAACTTTGCTCATGTGATATGACACTACAAAGTTTTTGAAAGACTTAGGGAGCGACAGGAGAATAAAATTAGCCTGCATATCAGCATCCATGAAAGCTCCCGGGGTTTCCAATTCATAGAGGTACCCAAACACTTTAAGTAGTGTTCTCTAACAGAGGTCCCTTCCTGCATCTTGCAACGAATAAGCTCTTTCATCACATTGTAATGTTGTGTGCGATTTATGTTACCGAACATCTCTTTTAGATTCAGCATGATTTTTTGGCAGTGGTTCATTTTCACATGTTGCTTCTGAAGCACATTGGACAATGAGCCAAGGCTATAACACCTTGCCAAGTTATGATCTTCATCATATTTCTCATTAAAAGATTTATCTTCCGCAGTCCGAGGGTCTGCAATCTTGTCCTTGATCAGCACATATGAGATGCGCTCCGCAGATAGGACAAGATCTAAATTTCGGATCCAATCCGAATAATTTGGTCCGGTCAACTGATTGACCTCCAGGAGCCTGCTCAGTGGGTTCATGGACTTCATTTTCTGAAATTAAGAATGCATTATATTATAATATATAAATAATTATATATTCAATTTTAAAATATTTGATTAAGGTATTTTAAATCAAATTTGTCTTGCTATGTTTACTATGAAAGATTATTCCCTAATCGTCTTTCAAAGTAGGAGATATACTTATCGTTATATCTGAAGCAAGATCTGGGATCTCCTCTCTATCTTTATCACATCCCAATAATATGAGAACCTATGACTCGAATAAAGAGAAGCGGGAACACATTCTGCCTTGCAAGTCCAACTTGCATTTCTTAATTCGATCTTTAACACCCAGGCCCACCACCCCTAAGATGATGTTGACCCGTTGCTATTTGAACCAACTGTTAACAGGCTTAATACTCGTTATACGCAATCCAATATCGCCCCAATAATATGAGGACACGATCTTAGGGTCACTACGTATACGGCCTTACTCTTTCGAGAAGCAAAGAACCTGATCCAAATAATTGTATATTGGATCTGTCACTTCGGACAGGCGTCTCCTATATACAACTTTTGGCAACGAAATTCTTTGCCTTTACGGGAGACTATGGATGTCACTTATGTGATCCTCCACCTCTTATTCAAATTGAAATAATTAATTATCGTGAATCATATTCACATAATTAATTCTTCTAAGGGAAATACACATCTATTCACAATAGAGTGTTTTAATAGGATATAATTAATTTAATCTCATTAAATTAATTATCAATCCAATTTTCAATCAACAAACTTTGAATTTTTACTTGAATAGTAGGTATAATCTCAAAGTACGTATTATTTCAAATTTTAATAATTAGAAAAATACACTTTGATTTCTCCGGCATTATCGAGTCCCTACCCGTTGTCATGGCCAGTACCGGCAAGAGTGGGACGGACCAAATATGTTGCAACCCGCTACCCCAATGCTCTCCGACTAGACACCATATCCACCTCAAGAAAGGATAATGCCAGATAGATCGTCATGTACTTTGAGATGCTCATAGGTCTTTCAACTGAAATTATACCATATAATATACATCAAAACAATTTTGATTATATTATAAGGAGATTTGCTAAATAAATCTCCAATCCTATTCAAGCAAGAGGGTTTTGCATGTAAAAGTTGTCCTATAACTATTGTAGGATGACCTAGGGTTTTGTATGCAAACACTGTTGTTGATGATTTCAAATTAACCAATGATCAAGATCAACTATTTTATCATTATAGTTAGTGGGATGTCATTAAAGGAATTGACTATCATCTTTAGATATTTCACAAATACTTATCAATAACCAATTTCAGAAAATTAACAATTAATATTCGTCAATATAATTGAATGACTATCAAATTGTTCATGATCAAGTTTGTCAATTTCCAGCAGTGACCCTTAATCACTAAAATTAACTTATCTTGATCAATTTAAATCCAAAATTCACAAAATCAGTTTTCTAATATTGCCAACTTGATTTAGAACAGAACCTAGTGATATTTCACGAATTTCGAGGCATACTAAAACCGTAACTAACAAATTAATCACGTTCAGATTTGTTGTTCCCGCAACAGTGAATACATGCTTATTCAAAATGTCATATTTTGAGCAAATTAAATCCAAATTTAGTAAACTAAGATCCTATGATTTTCTTATTTAATGGGGAACAAAATCTAATTGAATATTTCACGTTTAAATAATTTAAACAGTACCGAAAAAATCAATTAGACAGAGGTGCGAAAATTCAAATGCAATAAAACTTTCGCGACCCTTTCAAACCCAAGTCGTCCTAGGTTCATGGATCATATCCAAAACCTTTTTCAACTTAAGGCTCTGATACCACTTGAACGATATTGAGAATCCTCAAGCGCATCACGGAAGCGTGACGATCACATCTCATGCGATCGGGGTGACTAGTCGCACTAGTCGCAAGGTGCAGCAGAATTTAAAAATTTTAAAACATGTGATGAAACCACATGATCACAAGAATGTTTCTTGGATCGTTTCATCAAACCACAAAGTATTAAAAATACCTCTCGAAGCGTGGTTGCGACCACAAGATCTCTAAAGCAAGAGATCCTCCTGTCTCAAGTCTGATCCACGAAGACAGCACTTGCGAGCGCGATGATGAGACGTGTGACTCCCGCAATCCTCGACGAAGATCCAAGCCTCGAATCTCCTGATTTCGTCCAACAAAATCCGTCGTCTTCCTCTAGAGCAAGCAACCCTAAAGAAGATGGAGATCCTCGAGTAGTCAAAGGCGAAGGCGAGAAGCTCTCTCTCTCAACACATAGATGGACGGCCACCTTAGAGAGAGGGAGAGAGAGGACAAGAATGAGAGAGAGAGGGGAAGAGTAGGCGTCTACTCTTATGTTGTGTTGATGTACTCTCAAGGTCTAGGGTTGCCCTCCTTATATATTAGTTTGGGATCCAATGGATCTCAATCCATGGCATACATAGATCCAATGGCTAGGTTGATCCATGTATCAATCAACGGCCATGATTGTTGTTGGTTAAAAAACAAACAACATTAATTTATATCAATTAAATATATATTGCATTATTATCAACACAATTTAATTTTAACATAAATTAATTATTAAGAGATAACAAGATAACAAAAAGGGAGACAACAAATCACCCCTAAAAAATAGGGTGCGTCACCTATGACTAAGTCATTGGTGACACCACCCCTTTTGGTGGTGATTTGTCTCCTTTTTATTTTATCCTATTATTTCTTAATAAATTGCAATGAATTTTATTGCAATAATATCCACCAAATTAATTCCAAATTAATTTGTGAATATTTCAATCATGCCATTGAAAAATATGTGAATCATATTCACAACCCAAACTAATTTGTAAATTACATTTCCAATTAATTAATTAATGTGAATACAATCCACATTAATAATTAAAAAATGCTATTTACAAAATTTCTCTCTCTCTCTATGTTATATATATATATATATATTATAAATCACATTTATAATATACACATATAATATGGATAGCACTATCCGCGATCTGCTTATCCTTGATAATCAAATCCCATTTAATTATCTTGGATAATCATTCTCACAATATGAATCTCATTCATATTATACTTGATAATTAAATCTCATTTAATCATCAAGACCTTCATGCTTGGATTCCAAATTCATCATAGGAATCATTCTTGAACTCCTTCAAGAATAATGTGCTTTCTCCGCAGATACTTGGAGATAAGGACATGACGATTGTATTGTTCCACGTATAGTGACTTGGATGTCGAGATCTCATCTCAAATCCAGATCTAACGGACCTCCCACATATGCTTGATTAAATCAAGTTCGTATACTTAATCTTCTTATTGCATCTGAATCACATTCAGATCAATGTCCAACACTTGGACTAAGATCAAGTTACTTCTCTACTGAGAGGAGTCACTAAAATCCAGACCTGTTTCATCACTCCCTCGGACTGGAAGCGTCATGGTTATACAATCGTTTATGATCACATAACCCTCAGGTATTCCCAATACCTGCACATCCTGCATACTGGAAGACCAATGATCAACCTGAAGATGAAGATCAATTTTACACTGGCTTCTTCAGGGTTTGATCACCAAGTTTCTCAATCTTGGTCATTGAGATTTGGTATCGATCATATGCTTTCCCAAAGCATATATCATACCTTCAAATTCTTGTCATGCTTCCAAAGCATGACGACCATGCATGGAATTTGATCGGTCCCAATACCTCATGAGTGAGCTCATGTCTTTCGGTTCATAAGTGAACTTGTATGATCCCTTTGAGAGATCGCATTACTCATATGCCCTTATATGCACACCAGATCGCCAATATATAGACCTTAGTTAGGTCGTCAACCTAATGGTTTGCCAAATGTACATACTCAGATATATAGCAACACATCTGTCTCTGGTCAGAGGATGTGTGCCTATGCTGTGACAGCATTCAACATAGGACTTTGGTTATCTCAATCTCGCTAAGTCAACTCTTTGACCTAACTAATCCGACACCTTCGAATCACTATTCCCATGCAGAGGACCTGCATCAAGAGGTCGGTCAGATATCAGCCTATGTGAGAAAGGATTGCCATCCCCTACTCAGGCTGGAGATCATCTCTTAATAATCATTTGACGGTGCTTGATGAGTCCTCTATCTAACTCATTAGATATTCATCCAAACACCAGCCTCTATGATTCATTTAATGAATCAACAGCTATATGATTATCAAGACGGCCATGGTACATAACTCTAATTGTACAGAGGGACCTTATAGTGCATTCATTCATTTAATTTCAGAAAGGGAGTGAAACAACCAATAATATTTATTGATAAAACATATATATTATAATAACATTTATTGTAAGAATGGTTCGCCTCGGGCTCACATGGCTAACATTTCCCTCCTTGCTTTTGAGAGAACGGAATGGAAGAAAAGTAATGAAACCTGTGATTGCTACTGAATAACCTCCTTTGACTTTATCAAGGATCAAACCTTTGATCATTTTGTTCGTTCACCAAATCTCCTTCAGTTCCATCCAAGCATGGAAAAATCTGAATTTTCGTGGAAGAAGAATATTATAATAGCCGGCCTCCAGGGATCCAAAAAAAGAATGAAATCAGACCCAGTGAGCTTCTGGGTCTGATTTTGTTGAGGTGAGGGCCAAAGGATCTAGAGGTGGAGTTTTAAGCTGCATGGTTTTCATCTACATGTCCTAACTCTATTTGTTTCTTCATTTACTTCATGGTTGCTTTAGATCCTCTTCCATTGTTGGATTCCTTATTCTAAACATGATTACTTGTACAATTGGTTCTTCTATCACCTTAAAGACTTTATTGATATGAAGTTCCTCACTTTTCGTGTCTTGAGCGTCGAATTACGCCAGTTAATTGTAGAGAAGAGATTCGTGTTTTGTTGCAGGTGTTTTCACGAATGTTTTGTATTTTTCTTAAATCGATAAGTACGGGATCTCTTTCCATATTTCTAGCGGTCACATGTTTTAATGAGTTAAGTAATTCATTTTCATAGGCTTTGTTAAGGATTTAGGTTGAATTGAATTAGTTATATTACATTTTGGGGATTAAGTATGTTGGATAATGAATGCTCAAGAACTAAATCCTTCTTTATAGTCTAATATTTGATTTCTTTTATAGCTCTACACACATACACACACATATATATAGAGATCTTAAGGAGATGATGCTATCATCGTTATCATCTAAACACCAAGAGATACAAGTCATATAAGTGCTTTTCTCATTGCTGCTAAAAAAAGCCAGCCATTAATGATCACTACAAGAGTATTCATTATCAGTTGATCATTCTACGAGTTCATGGAATGCTCTACATCTTAATGTTAATCGGACCTTGTCAACTAAAATATCTTGCACTGCAAAAAGTATGAACAAATACTCTATCTAGTGGTGCTTCAATTTGCAAAGTCACAAGAAGGATCAAATCATGAATTTGTTGTGAAAAAAGCTATCGTTTCTCATTTACAAAGTGTGACCATAATCTCTGTGAGAAGCATCAACTTCCAAGTATATGAAGGAAGAAGATAAGAGTGGTCAAAGAGTAGGTCATATCTCTAAAATTCCATGGCATCTTTCAAATTGCCAACTCTAGTTCAACCAAAAGAATTTTAAAGAACATATGGATTCCAGTAAAGCCCATAGAACTTAATTAGTTACAGTTTTCTGTCTTGCAATTAAGGTTTGGATATTTAATTGCAATTTTTTGTGCCATTAACTTCTTGTTATGTTATTACTTATACCTTTCTGTTAGTTTGATCGTCAATTAGTTGAACTAAATTGTAGTTTATTCAAATCAAGGTGTGAGTAAGAGGGGCATAATTAAAAATCCTCACCTCCTCCATCCCCTCCTCCGTTGCTCTCACCTCCTCTTTTCCCTCCTCCTCTGTCCCAAGCCCTACAGCTCCCTCCATCATTGCCCCCTCCTCTGTCACTGCCACCTCCTCCGGTCCCCCCCCTCGTCTGAGTTGGACAAGTGACGGTGATCTATAAAATCTAGAGCTTCAGCTGGTCTTCCCTCTTTTATTGAGAGGGTGATGGTGAGATTCTCTCCAGGGACGGTGCTTGAATTTGAGACACTTGTATGGCCTCAAATGAGTGGCGCTCAGCAACGATCCAGTGGCCTGAGTTGTTTGGATGATCGCAAGGTTGTTGCACTCCAGATTGGAGGCAGCAATGCTTCCAAGCAACTCTGATCGGTAATTATCGATGTGAGTTTTGGGACTGCGGTACCGCTAAAGAGGGGTGAATAGTGGTTCAAGATAGTTTGAAATCTTTTCGCAAAATATATTCGACCAATCAAGCTAATCAGTTACAATAAACACACCTGGGTAAAAACATGACTTGAGTTACCTGACTCGAGATTTCCTGGTTAGCCGAGCCAACCAACAGCTACACTATAAAGGCTGGGATATTTATGCATATATCTCAATCATTTACAAATTGTATAGATTCATAATCTAGGATCAAACACCAAGATCAACACTACAAATCACATGCTATAGCAATCACAGAGGACTGGAGAAACTTCGCTTTCCTCTAACTTCCACTTGAATATGCAGAACCTACAAGTCTCCTCTAACTTCCACTTGAATATGCAAAACCTACAAGTCCATGTACTTCTTTGCAAACTCGAAGGTGGAATACCAATAAGTTTTTGCATAAGAGGTTAATAGCATAAAACATATATATATTGATATAATCTTTTCTTGAACAATGATATCAGAAATAATTCTCAATTTATAAGAACGGTGATATCCAGAATAATCAGTAGAATAGAATTGCATAGATATTCACAAATATAAGCATTATAATTATATCAAATATAACATGTGAATAAGTAATAATTCATAAAATAAATATCATGGGATCGAGAAAGGCTACCGAAAGTATTCTAGTTGTTATCAAAAGAAGTTGAAGTTGGGTAGTCTATCAAATATTGCTGACTTGACAGCTTTCTTGCATACCTATCCTTCAAAAAATATTCTCCTCGAAATTTCGATGAACTCGAAGAAGTGGAGAAAGAATAATAGAGAAATTATTTAGAGAGCTTTTTTCCTTCACTAGAGAGAGTGTAAGTGATTTTGTATGTGTTCCGCCATAGGAATGATGTCCTTTATAAAGGGGTCCAAAAAATCTGGCTATTGCAAACAAAAATAGTATCAATTCAATGAAGATTTGTGAGGAATGATCGATCAAGCAAACTAGATGGTCGATCAGTTCAATATTATCGATCATTGCAAAAGGTTCAACGATCATCACAAGACCATTGGAAATTCAATATTCAAATTATGATCTATTATGAATAAGGAGTGGTAGATCGTAGGTGATTAATCAATAAAATCAAATGGTCAATTAAGGTTGATCGATCGGTGAAAAAGTATGGTCGATCATTATGGAGTTCTTTGATATCATGATTTGGAAGTTTTGGAGGATGTTGGTTAGGTTACGATTTGGCCAAAAATACAATGTAAATAATGCAACAACTTTTTGAACGCATCAAAGAAACTTCTAAGCTTTTGCAACTTTGTCATTGAAGTTTACTTCGTAGAGCTTCCGAGCTCTGAATTAGACTACAGTCCTGCAATCGGAATAAACAAGCGAGTGACTGCAATACTTGTGTGTGTCATTGAAAAACGAGAAAACGGGAGTCGCTAAGTAATGGTCTGACAACTCAGGCTCACTGTCGCTGAAGTGACTACTCCAGTCCCCACGTTGATCAACAATTAATCCACACGAATAATTGAGCAATTAAAAGCGGGAGTTAAAATTTATTATACCCTACTTAAGAATGTATAATGGCAAGCAAGTAGGGGTCGAACTCGGGAAGCAAAGGAGTGAAGCAGGCTAGACAAAAGTCAAGAACCCAATATCATGTTAGTCACTTAGCCAAATTGAAACTTTTTTGTGGATTTTTAATTTTTATAATTATTTTATTTTATTTTTTTGATTTTATATTTTTTATATTTTTAATTTTTGGTTTTTTTATATTTTATATATTTTTTATATTTTCTTTTTCTTTTAGAATATAAAATAGGATATATATATATATACGATAAAGAAAAGGGAGGTAATGTATTTATAAAATTAGGTAAAAATAAGCAAAATTCAAAAATAAAATATTTTTTTCTTTTTATAATTTTATAATGTTTTTTGTGACTTTTCTATATATTTGCTATTTTTTGGTATATTTAAAGTCAAAAATACTGAAAATAGTGAATAAAATACAAATATAAAATTAAAATGGAGAAATAAAATACAAAACAGAGACAAAAATTCTCTAAATTAATTTTAAAATAAAGATATTAAATTAGAGAAAATTTAGGAACAGAAAACACAATTTTTAGGTTTTTTATAGATTTTATAAATTTTTATGAAGATTTTTAGAGTTTTTCTATTTTTGGATTTTTCTTTTATATTTTTTAGTGATTTTTGGTCTAAAGATAAAAGACACTTAAATACACAAAATATAAATTTTTTGGAAATTTTCAAAAAAGTTTTTATAATATTTATAATTTTTTTAATGTGGGAATGAAAATGCATATTTTTGAATTTATAAATATTAAAATGCAACAAAAATGAAAATAAAAATATGGCATTAAAGTGCAATGCAACAGGAAGCTAGGGAATTTTTTTGAGAATTTTTCGAATTTTATAGATGCATGAAATAAATACTAGAAACAAAAAGGAATTACACTACTGGTAGGGGCATTTTTGTAATTATGCAAAAGTCCTAGGGCCACAATGCAATTTGGCCAGAAAATTATGACTAATTAATAAAATTCCAGGGCTAATCAGAAATAAGCAATCCCGCAGGGGCTTTCCTGCAAATACGCCAATGACCACATGACTCGCATGTGCCTGGCGAGGACCTATTTGTAATTAACAAAGAAAATGGGGCGAAACTTCAAATTATCCAAAAAGTTAATAACTTAATTAAATAGATTCTGGATTTAATACAAATAAAAAATATTCCCAGGGGGTCCTCCACAAAATGGCCATGCCTCACGTGCATCAGTCACGTGAGGTGACGTGGCTAAGGACCTGGTTGCAAATATGGGAAATATAGAGGGCGATATGCAAATTTTACAAAATATATAAAACGGCAGATGAAATTTTATGAGTTGTTTAATAAATACAAAAACGCTAAGGGTGAAAATCGCAAATACTCAAAGCGGGCGATCGGACAGCAGATGATAACTTTTATTTTATTTTTATGATGTATTTTATATAATTAAATAAATAGAAATATATTCTTTATAGGTATATTTATAGGTATTATACTTAGAGGTCCGGGACGCTGCTGCATGTAGCAGCCAACGTGGCTGCTACATGCGGCAGTTTCCCAAATTTTTTATTTTTTTTCAAAATTAAACCATGAATATTCATTTATATATCCCTCCTACATTGTATTAAAATTTCGTCAGAAACATAGACTCCTATGCCCTCCATCTAGAACAGGTCGATTACAGCAAATTTCAGACCGTTAAAATTACTTGTTCTAGACGGAGGGTATAGGAGTCTCTGTTTCTAACGAAATTTTAAGACAATGTAGGAGGGGTATATAGATGATTATTCATGATTTAATTTTGAAAAAAAATAAAAAAATTGGGAAAACTGCCACATTAGCAGCCACGTTGGCTGCTACATGCAGCAGCGTCCCTTTTCACTTATACTTATGTGTTTCATACAAGTATTTTATTTTTGTGTTTTCTTTAGTATTTTATTCTTGTTTTAATGTACATATATATTATAAATAATATTTACAAATTTATAAAAACATAAAATTATAAAATAATGAATAATGAATAAAATGAATATTTTAATCAGTACCAATATACAATAGGGGTCCAAAACCTAACTTTCACACCGTAACTTAGAAAAATATGAAACCACCTTCATTAAATAGCTTATTGAAAATTATATACAATTAAAGGTGATTTTGATATATTTTGAGTTTTTATTTGAGAGATACAGGTTTGGGAAGTTGGGATTTTGGAATTTTATTCGGATCATAACCTTTATCTGTGTATTATTTTTTTATGAAATCAATTTTGTATTTTTCTATATTTAATTATCTACAACTTTCATGTACAAATTTTTATTTTATTTCAAGTATAAAAAGTGAAACTAAAAAATAGGTCCCAAAAAATAAAGGAAAATGAATGAAATAAAAGGGAATTTTTATTGATTTTGGCCTTTATCTCTCCCTACTTTATTCCTTGTCGACTTAATCATCGAGATGCCTAGGTCTCGGGGTTTCAGATCATAAAATATTTACAATATTTTATTCTTTTTTCTTTTCTTTTCTTTATTCTATAATTTTGGCTTTAAAACTGTATTTTATACAATATTTATACAAAGATGCATGAATGATAAAATACTTAAATTAACAGTATTTACACGCAATTACTAGGGTTTTTAAGGTCAAAATGATAGAATAAATATGATGAAACGTAGATTCATCAGTCATCTTTAAAACAATTGAAGAAACAAAGAACTAACATTCTCCCCCTTTTTAATGACGATAAAATTTTTCAAAAGCTTAAAAATATGTGACCAAGTAAGCGCAAAAAAGCTCAAATCAATCTTGAATATATCAAGTTAATAAATCATATACTTTGATTCTTTGATTTTAATTTCTCTCCCTTATTAAAAGAATCGGAATAACTTATTTCTTTAATGGTAAGGTGTGAAGTTTATATAAACTTTCTTTTAATCTGTAATCCTTTTCTCCCTCTTAATTCAATCTCCCCTTAACAACTTAAGTTAGTAAGCTTCTTAATATATTTTTCCTCTTTTGCAATCAATTAAAAAGATAGGGTAAAAAAGAAAAGAAAATACACATACTTCATTAATTCTTAAGAAACAAATACAGAATGTTTGTGCCAACAAACAGTATTCCCATGCATATACTAAATGAAAAGGAAACAAAGAACTACTAGATAGATACATGAAGATCTAATCACTATAAGAACACTCAATATCCTTGTAAGCATCACGGGGTGCAGTGCGAGGCTTCTTCATTATTTCAATCTCACGTCGGGTATCCTGGATATAAGAGTTATGTGCACATCTGGATCTTCTTCTCTTTTTTCTTCTTCTTCTTCATGCTCAGCATCACTATAGTCTTCCCAGGAGAGGATGAAGCACCTAGAGGCTGTGGGGAAGGGACATGCTCAGAGGCCACAACATACCACCAAAGTGTTTGACTCCATATGCAAACTCTAAAGCATACGACCTAACTTGTGTAGAATGAAAAGAGCATGAAATTGTTAACTACTTAAACCATCAAAGACATCATCAACCTCAGGGTAGCTTCCATCCTTGAGGTGCCTAGCTATAAACTCCAACTTCAAGGTGTCCACATCCCAAGATGTTTAGGTGCAGTTGGAGATGGACTATTAGGCTGAATGAAAACCTTATGGCTTCGTTTGGTTGCAGGGTTGGGCAGGGTTGGGTTGGGGTACCTCGGTGTACCCCTCCTTCCAACCCTCCCAATCCTCCTCACAGGTTTACTATTCACAGAGGTACCCCAACCCAACCCAACCCTGCAACCAAACGAACCCTATATGACACCAAATTCCACATTCAAGCTTCATAGTGTGGAATCTAAATTATACAGATGGTAGAGATGCATGAAAATATATCAGTTATCAATCATGTCTATCCACTTATCATTACTTCATGATTAGTGTTAGCTAGACTATCAAAATAATGACAAATGATGAAGGTGGAAATCATTACATGTGACAAAAACGTGATCTAATACACATAAAATGTATATCCATACTTGATCATTTTGATAATGCTTCCCACTAGCCTTGTTAATTCGATCAATTAATGGTCAAATTAATCGATATCGTTCGTTGCAGTCGGATAATGAGGGCAAATCAAAAACCAGTTTCAATTATATTCAAATTAATTTCGAGCGGCAATTTTTTTTACTTGATTGGAAGTCCAAGGTCGAACTCAGGGAGGCAGTTGTCTCCTCAGGTAGATTCGAAGCAAATTTCAATGTTTGATTTTCAGAGGAGATATTTTTGGTTTTTTTTCGTATATTTTATGCAAGGCACATGCAAAATCAGGCCAAATTATAAGTTAATTCAAAAATATAGTCAAATTAATTCTAAAAAATATGAAACTTGGCCAGATAGTGAAATGGGATGAAATGAGATAACCCTAATTTTTTTGGAATTTTTAGAAACACGGATAATAAAAAATGCAGACTTTAGTGAAAATGACTAATCCAATTTTAATAATTAACAAACAATGATATTTTTCAGAAACAAAATTATTCCAAATAGGGATAGTTAAGAGCTATCCAAATCAACTTGAATTTCATTAAAAACACTTCACAGTTGATTAAATAAAAATCGATTAAGGTTTTCACTAAATGATTTTTCTAAGATAAACTATGCGTGCAAAATGGTGTGATTTTTGGATATGTTGTAGCATAGACTTATATCTACCAATGATGATTTTTCAGAGATTTTTCGATAAGAAGATAATGCGAAATCAAGTAATCAATCAAACTAGGCAAAATATTGTAATTTTTGACCAAATTAAATTCCATAAATATTCTGCAAATCAGAAAAATACAAACAAATGATAAAATGGTAGAACAAGAGTTATGCTACATAATGCAATTTTTGGAATTAAAAATGGATGACAGAATGATGACAAAATAAACGTGCAAATGCAGGGGTATGAATGCAATACAGAAAAAGAAATATGAGCTGAAATGAAGAACAGGGACTTACATGCACGAAGCTTGACGGAGAGAAGAAGGCGGGTGGCGTGGCTGGTGGTGGGCCGCTGGCTTGGTTGCAGTTGACGGAGGACGCAGCCACAGCGGGGGGACGGAGGAGCTCGCAGAGGTGCTGGAGCGGGGGTCGGCGTTGGAGGCGGAGGCATTGGCAGCGGCGCGCTGCTGCGCGCTGGAGGTGGAGCGCACGCCGCGTGGTGGCGTGAGGCGAGGAAGATGGCGCGCGGCTGTGCCTGTTGGCGGAGGCGTGACGGCTGGAAGCGGCCCGCAGCGGGAGGCGATCGAGAGGTTGCGCCTGGAGGTCTGCGGCTGCGGGGCTGAGCACCATGGGCTACGTGGGAGGGTGACGCACGGGGTGGCTACAAGGGGCGGCACGTGCGTCGATGACATGCGAGCAGTGGCTGGGTTGCCCGCGTGTGGAGGCGCGGGGCGGCTTGATGGATGGAGGTGCTCCTGGGGGCACGGCGACGAAGGCGGTTGAGGAGTACCTGCAATGAAGAGAAGAAAGCTCGAGCCAAGCTCGGCTATGGTGGAGGTGTCGTGGCACGCTAGCTGAAGGTGGAGATGGAAGAAGGGAGAGGGATGTGGCCTGCTTCACATGCATTTGTTTAGCGGGCTTAAATAACTGACGAATCGATTGATCGAATTTCTTCGGAAAAATAAATAAAAATCACCGTTGCGTTCGCAACGTATGATTTATCCGTTGAAGCGCGATCGGTTTTGCGAGTTGATGGACAGAAGATGATGAAATCTAAGAGAGAGGTATGGGTGTAGAAGAGGAAGAAGAAGAAGAAGGAGAAGAGATGTATACCTGTAACAGATGAAAGGGATGCCTGGGAGGGAGCTCTGGGAGAGCTCTGGTCTTTGCTCAAGGGAACGGCTGGCCCGAGCTTCAGCAACTCACAATGGAGCTGCGACAAGGGTTAAGCCCCTTGGATCTCGCCTGGGAAGAAGGTGGGTCGTCGCTCAACTATAAAACTCCCTAGCTGTCACCTAAGGTTGATAGGAGCTCTCCTCTCCCTCACCGTGAAAATGGTGGATGGGGATGAATGTGGAGATGGAGAGGATATAAAGAGGAGGGAGGAGGCGGTTGGAGAAGAGATGGAGAAGGTGGAAGATGATGGGGTATGGATTGGAGGTGTCGATGGCTTCTCCCTTAAGTTAAGGGGGAGTGGGGGAGGAATGGGTAGAGGAGAAGCTCGGTCGTTGATGAAATACCCTTTTATCCAACGGCCCTGGATGAAAGAGGAGGTGGCAAAGTGGATGAATGAGGAGGCGACACGTGGCGACTCCAGGAGCTGCCACGTGTCGCTCCCAGAAAAATCCACAACTAAATCCAAAGAAAAATCGGAAAGAAATAATAAAAGAGATTAAATAAAAAAGTGATCAACATAAAAGTTGCTCGTCTCGACGAGATCTATAACTTTCGTGAAGGGCCGAAAATCAAATGAAATCGTTTGTACAAAATGTATCTTTGGGTGGTACCTTATAGATATAAAATACCGCATTTTATGTAATTTTTTTGTCATTTTTAATTAAGAGAAAAATCAAAGTAAAAATAGAAAAAATATAAAAGGAATATTTACAACTTAATCTAATTTTTTTGGATTTTTAATAATTAAGAAAATAAAAGGATAAAATACATGGGTAAAACGGTCAATATGTACAATATACAAAAGGAGCCCAAAATTCAAGTTTTGCATACGAGCTCCGATTTTAATGAAATTGGTCTTGTTTCGAAGGTTTTTGAATGTATATTACTTTAAAAGTAAGATAGACCTAAATCGGACACTGTATGAGAGAGATATGTGCATTTTAAGTCTCCTAATTTCAAACTTGGATTTAGGGTTTATTGGTCAATTTTGCAGGTTAGTATTTTTTTTGATATTTTTCTTTAATTATTGTTAGTAATATATACACAATAGAGTTGATTTATTGGATTTGGAGTTAGTATAAAATATATACAAATAAGTGAAATATGGTGAATATACAGGTGAATATTTACAAGTGAAATGGGCTTCTTATTTATGCAATATGAATGCTAAAATGCAGATGTTATCAATTCATGCATGAATGCTAATTATGCAATATAAGTGGGAAATATGCATCTAATTACTTGGGAACAAAGCTCTATTTTCAACTTTTAGAGTCATGAATCACAAATTCATCACCCCAATACTTAAACTTTGCTCGTCCCCGAGCAACTAAAATGAAATGCAAGAGTGAAATGATTTTGGGTTCCATACCAAGGTCATGAACAAAAGTTGAATGGAGCTTGACTCGACCTTTAGATTAATTGTGTGGCGGAACCTTATTGAGGTCTGAACTTAAGACCTAACAGACTTCAAGTTCAACAAGTCTTCTATTCAAGACGCCTCAACAGTCAGGTCAGAACAAATCCTCAAACGCAAATTTCTGATGACTATGACTCTTACTTGTACTGTGTAAGTGTAGAATAACTCTCCACATCAGAAATGGCTAAGAAGCAGCCTCCTCTAACAAGGTAACTCAAATAACCCGGTCCAGTAACTCTTTCCTCGAGGAGCGGGGTATTCCCTTCTAAGTTCAAGTGCGACCAGCTCAAGAGGAGGGGTGGAGAAAAGAATGGATGGTAGCCAGTGTAGCTACCTATCCCAGGATGCCTGACCAGTGTAGCCAAGTCATCCAGCTGCAGACTTCTTGCTAATATACATACTCCGACAGGCAATATATTTTTTTTGTTTTGGCATGACTATTTTTTCTGGAATTCTTGCATTTTTTCTTTTTTTTCTTTTTCTCTTTTTTTGGAACTATATACAAGGTGCATCATGTACATCAGGAGTTTTTCCTCTTGAGCCAGTAGACTATCCCTCTTTTGAAGCATTATTGCAACCCATAGCGTCCTGTCCTCAGACGTCATCACCACCAGACTAGGTTGAGATGCACTACCCTCCCTAGAGGAGGATGGATGTTTCCACCCGTGTGCTACTCCGAGCTAAAGGATTCTACCTCCTCACCACCTCATCAATGAAGAGCTATGTGCATTGTGCTTGTCCAAGTTAGGCCATTATCTAAAAGAATCATGCGTATGCACGAGATATTCTACTTAGACTAATTAAGATGACATGTGAACATAGACTTGCGGACTCAAAGAATTAAGTCACTTGACCTGAGAAATCTTAACTCCAGTTCCTATAAGGTTCCTCTGAAATTAGGTGGATTAAGGTCAAATCAAGTCCTTCCTCAACATCTACTCATAACTTGGTTCAGAACCCACTAGCTTTTCACCTTGCATATGCAAGATAAGCAGATGAGATGCGGATGTCATGCTATGTAGATGAATGAAATGCAAGACTCTTTTTCTTTCATTTCAGATGCGGAGATGATATGCAAGATTAAATAAGAAGCCTTTGAATTTTTCAAAAAAAAATTCCTTTTTCCTTTTTTTCTTTTTTTTCAAGAATTTGGTATACCTCCTATGTTACAAAAATTACAAGAGTTTTATAAGTATTGTACAAGTGTTATACAGTATACAAGTATACATTTTTTTCAATTTTTACAAAAGTTTTACAAGTATTATACAACAAGTAAATTTTTTTTAATTTTTACCCACCCATAATTATTGCAAAAAATATATACAAAAGTTACGTGAAAATACGCGAAAGTACGAGCTATGGGTAAAGTATATATGTAATATATACACGCCTCCCTATACTTAGCGTGTGCTATGTCCTCAGAGCACGAAAAGCGATGAAAAAGACATAGCTCGTGCTAAGCGTAGGAGAGCTAAAATAACAAAAATGTATAGAAGTCGCTCCATCCCCCTATACTTGGGCTCTGGCAGCCTAAGTGTTGAAGAATATCAAAAATGGGGCGAGCGAGGTTAAGAGGAGAAATGGAGGAGTATATATACACGGCGAGCATCGGTCCCCCCTATACTTAGGCTCTGGTCAGCCTAAGTATAGGACAAGAGTAAGTGTAAGAACCGATGAGATCTAGAGAATATACAACGAATGGTGAAGAGACTCGGTCACTCTCTCCCCTATACTTAGGATCTGATCACCCTAAGTATAGCCATAAAATGAAATGATATGGAGTCGGGGTGAGTGGTTCGAATCATTGGGGAGGGAGGGGAAATATATACAAGAAAAGAGTGAGAATATACAAGGATTGAGAAGGTTTGTGACGAACCTTCTTGCGGGCGCGAGGAGGTGGATAATATACATATGTGTCGTTGTCGGAATTGTCCTCAGATGAATAATAGTGAGGTGTAGGGATTGTCCAACGAGGGTCGACACACGGCTGCTTGCTTTGATAAGGTTTGAGAACAGCCGAACTGAGCTCACTCATATAAATCACCTTATCCGGACTCGATGGGGATTCCTTTGATAATTCCTTCTCCAGAATGTTGAAGGAAATTTTGTTGGTCAGTTTTCTAGAACCTGAATCATTGAGAGGGATATGAGAGCGACGCGCCTTGAGAGGTTTGGGGGAACATCTCGAGGAATCAATTCTCGACTTCCTCTCACTAGATAGCCGACTAGAAGAAGGAGCAATCGTGTTTTTATGTGGAGTCAATTTAGTCTTGATTGTTTCCTTTGGAGGTCCGGGATGTGGTGCGGTGCTGACCATGGGTTCCTCATCAGACGAGTCACCATATAGAATGAAATATTCCTAAAGGGTCGGCACACATCTCGAGAAAGTGCTAGTGATCTCAGTTGGCTTGGCATTATTAGGTTCTTGTGTCGGATCACCGAAATGATCAAGGCAATCCACAAAGGTCGTGTCCGACTCAATGATAGATTCTGATCGTGAGTCCTCCTTAGAAGCTGTCACGGTGGTGGTGCAAGCAGTTGATGAAGTGGAGGTGTGGGGGGTCTCTGATCCAATGGTTGTCCGGACAATCGGTTTCTCAGGTGTAGTAGAGAGGTGGGACTCATCTTCCTCTCGATGGTCACGACTGTCGGCGGATGTGTGGGTCACCTTAGAGTAAAGTTTATCAAAGATTGGATGAGGTCGAAGTGCTCCCAATGCTGTAAAATCGATTTCCCGAGTCTCGCAATCTATAGTTGTAATGACCTCTCCTCCGAGGACCTTAGGTTACCCGTCAAACACGTCATTTGCACACTTAACAAGCTTAGAGTTAATCTCATGCTTATGAAAACCTGGGGAAATTTTTCGCTTTTTAAACATGACATTCACAGGATTTACTTTGGCTAATCAAGCAACCACAAGAAAACTAAAAGCGGAAGTAATTAGTCCAAGAACTGAACGACAACATATCCATTCATTTTCATTTCATTCATATACATGCTGAAGTTTCGCAACATTCAATATACATGTATGTATCCCAAAAAATAACACTACAGAGGAGAACACAACAAACAATTGTATAATGAGCTCCAAAAGAATATGCCCGCTCTGTAAGTGTAGCACCAAAAAGAAACAACAGCAGCCCAAACTATGTCGGCTACTCAATCGCTGGACCTTTGCCTGCCACAGATAGAAAAGGGACAAGCAAGTATCTGTCACAAAGTCGTCAAGTACAAATTCTACACAGTTCTACTGAGAAAAGTAGTAAGCACAGACTAGAATAGCTAGAAAAACAGTAAGGTAACTGTAGTGGACAAAAGAAACTAGCAAGTAAAAGTGGGTTAATTGATTCTTTTAAATTATTTACTTGCTTTCTGAAGTCTAACAAGAACACACTCGCTCACTACCACACTGTGTCTCCCTCGATCAATGGAACTAACCAAACAACAACTCAAGCCTAGAAGTAAGTCTGTGGTCTTGGTCTGGTTAGGACCTCGATATCCGGATAGGACTTCAAAGTCCAGGTTGAACCTCACACTATGACTCTGAGGTATGGTGTACGCCTCAGGGTTGGGGTGCCTCCGTAGGCATGCGATGGTGTCTTGCATCCTAACTAAGTTCCCAACACTCCTTCTAGCGTGTTCTCTCAACTCACATTGATCCTCAGTCGACACATGTGATAGCTTGCTCCTGAAGGTGTACGTGTACTCACAACTCTCTCTCAACATTCACTCCTCATTAGTCTCGACTAACGGTACTGTCGTCATTAGTCTCGTAGCGGAAGAGTCTAAAGATCACATATCTCTTACCCCATCACGAGGTCATAAACCTGGCGGAAAGGTATTGATGAAGTTTTTAGTGTCTGTTACCCACTACCCCATCACCAGTGCACGACATGATGGAAAGGTAATAATGAAGTCATCAGTGTCTGCTAACCACTACCCCATCACCAGTGCAAGACATGGCGGAAAGGTACAAATGGTGACATTGATGTCTACTGACCACTACCCCATCACCAGTGCACGACATAGTGGAAAGGTATTTATGGGACATTAATGTCTATTGATGAAACTTCATCTTAACTGGGCAATTGGTGAAATGTCACAAGTCGGTTAATCACAATCCCATCACCAGAGCACAACCTGGTGGAAGAGTAATAATTATAGCGGTGAGGAAACCCCTGAAGTGATTCGTCTGCTCTCGCCAATTCCAGTAGAAGTGTGGTCCAAGGGAAAGGCAGTGGTAGTACGACTACTACGCCACTGGAGGCAGGAAAGAGAAGAGGTAAGCCTGCCGGACCCGACTTCCTCTCTCGCTGCTCAACTCCCGAAGGAGAAAAGCTAAGTAAAAATCAGACGAGCTTGTAACTAACTGCAGAGAACCCCCAACCTAGGCTCTCAAAGAAAAACCAACGGGTCAGCAGAATGGTCTAGACAACTCGTGGATCCCAACGAAGCGAAAAAACCGAGACGGCTCGAAGAAAACACGTAAAAAGACTAGGATCCTAGACCCATGCTCTCAATGTCCGCTACCCAAGCCTGGGCGACCTCATCTCCTGCTCAGGTGAGGGATACCGCACCCTCGCACAGTCGGAGTATGAATCTCCACGACTTGCCACATGTGACATCACCATTTCTTTTATTTTCATTTTTCACTCTCATTGTCTATGATTCCTTTGACTTATTTCACATCTACAAGTTATCGGTCCTAAACCAACTTGTTCTTACAAGAACCTCAACCGATCGAAGGTCAGGGATATAGACCTATTATTAGTCTCTCTTTCATCTTTCACTGATGAACATCGTATCCTAGGATCTTTGACTACCAGATTTGTAACATCTTTCTTTCCTATTTTCCCCAAGATTCACAACACATACAAGATCTAGCTACTTAAAGATTTTTACTTTAAGGCAACAGGAAACCAGTTCATAGATTGGAGGAGTTGAACTCCTTACCTTACTTAGAGTCAGATGATAAGTCTTATACAAGGGACACCAAGGAACTTGACCCAACTCACAGGTACTCATTAGTGTGCACATGCAACATGATGTTTTACACTACTTGTGGTCTACTACAAGTATTACTGAACTCTTTTCAAGTCAATACCACAGCCCACAATATGAGCCAATCATGCCAAAAATACAAATTCCATAAAGTCCTATTTTCATGTGTGATCCCACATATATACATACATACATATATATATATATATATCAGCCTATAGCTCACAAAACCAAACACTTGGTCTCTTTATTATTAAATTCCCAATTTCAACACACATTCATTCATATGGAACCATGAATGTACCACCCAACTAGCAAAGTTTATCATCAAGTTTGTCCTCAATTTATTAATCAATATCATAGAATTTGAGCCCACCTTCCTAAGTATCAAGAGGGCTAATGCACAACTCTGTGATGGGTCTTAAGAGGGACTCTACCTTTTCAAAAGTCATCACACAACAGTAGTAAAATGCATGTGCACTGTTTATATGCACAACAGCACACATAGCAATTCAAGGCATCTAGTTCCTTTCAATTTCTCACCCAACTTCATGGGATTCACCTTCACCAATTTAAGCAACATATAATCTTTAAAGTCCAACAATAAGGAGTTCATTAAGAGGGCATTACATACCCCAAACATGCATATATTCAGCACATAAGTTTTATGCGCAATGTATGAATATAGCAGCAGACACACAGCAGTTCAAGGCCCCAAAACCCTCTCATATTTTCATGCATACTCATGGCTTCCAACACCACATGATCTACTATAAATTCATGGTTAAGGGATAGCAAAACCGTGGCTATTATGCACTCAAAATCACAAACATTCAGCAAGGAATATGCATGCATGTACAACAACTTATCACAGTGAACCATCAGTCCAAAACCATCAACTTCAACTCGAAATCCATCTCCTCTAAGGAGTTGAGTTACTATAAGATCACTCATAGCATGTATGAGGAGAACTCGATGATTTGGCGTTTTAAAAAAACCACAAAAAGATGTATGCTAATGGATCTAACATGCATACACTGAAATTTGGCTAACAGTCCTTGGACAGCAGCTATCTTTCCCAAAATCACCACCAAAACTTAAACCAAAGGCATGGATCTCATGGGTTTTATAACACTCATTCATACAGCATCCAAAACACGAGGAATGGTTCTTAAGATCATCTCAAAAATCATGCATAACCCAAATAGAAGGAAGATCACAGATTCTGAAATTTGTTGAACTGCAATGTAGCAGCGGTTAAAACACTCCCAAATCATCTTCAAATCCATTTCTAAGCCATGGATTAAAGGCCAATAGGATGGAGACAAGATCAAACATCAAGGATACTCGAAAATGGCCCTTATATCATACAAAATCATGCATTAATCGCATGCAAATCACAAGAACACAGATCTGAATTTCAGCTGCAGGTCCATGTGAACAGCAGCCAAAATCCCCGAAATCATCATACAAATCCGAAATTTGCACATGGATCTAAAGCCAAATTGATGGAGGATATAACAGCAATCAAATGCCCACAAAATATCTCAAGAATGTCCCCCAAATCAGACCAAAAACTCGGATTTATCAAGCATGAACATATCTGGAAATTCCCAAAACCATTCATCAAAAGCCACTCCAAAACCAAATCAAAGTCCAACAAGAATCACAATCAAAACCTTGATATAGCAGCTCAACACAAGGCTCATAGAGTGGAGAAAATTCTATCTTAATGGCAGCAAAGAGGGGTAAGATTTGTACCTTTAAACAGTGCTCAAGAACTGCTCAAGAACAGCTCAAGAACAGCAGCAACTCCAGTCTTCTATCACCAATTTCGATCCAAGCTTGGCCTTGGATCCTACATGCAACACTTGATCTTTGTTCCTCTCCTTCCCAGCTTTAATGTGAGCCCAAGAACTCAAATTTTGTTGGAGAAATGAGGGAGAAAACTAAGAAAGAAGATGGAGGTCCATGGAAATTTCGGCCATGAAGAAGAGAGCTCCAACTCTCAAGAGGAAGAAGAAGAAGAATGAGGCTTAAGTGTGGGCGCCCAAGGGGTTAGTGGGGCTATATAGGGCTTGGCCATTTTGCAACAATAACCCACAAAACTTTCAAATATTGCAAACAAGGCCCACCCATGAATAGTGATCCCACACTAATCACATTTAACCACTTAATCTCCTCTTGGCCATTAACAACTACTTAATCACTTAATGGCTTTCCAAATCCCATCAACTTTCATCCATAATCATTCATCATTTAGGATTTAGTTGGCCTTTAGTTTTTAGGGATGTTACAATCATAAAAACCTCAAAGAGAGTCTCTTCCTCGAGACTCCGCTTCTAAGTCAGGTTTGTCAGTTTGCCATAAAAACCTCAAGGTTTTTCACCCATAAAAACCTCAAAGAAGGTTTTAACCCAAGAAGTGAAATGGTTTTCCAAACAGAGAACTGATAAACTAAACTGAGAAAGTACCTGAGAAGAGTCGCGGATATTTCTCGCGCATCGCTGCTTCGGTCTCCCATGTCGCCTCCTCAACACCATGTCGGTGCCATAGGATCTTGACTAAGGGGATGTTCTTGTTTTGAAGCCTCCTGACCGCAAAATCAAGTATCTGCACTGGCTCCTCCTCATATGTCAACTCTGTCTCTATGTCAAGGCTCTCATAGCTGATGATATGCCGAGGATCGTGCACGTACTTCCTCAAGTTCGATACAAGGAATACGTCGTGAATGGCCGCCAAACGTGGGGGAAGTGCCAGTCTGTACGCCACCTTCCCGACACGTGAAAGTATCTCAAATGGCCCAACAAAACGTGGCATCAGCTTGCCACGGACTCCGAACCGTTGTATCCCCTTCATGGGCGATACACGCAGGAACACAAAATCCCCAACCTGAAACTCCAAGTGTCGGCGTCGTCGATCTGCGTAGCTCTTCTGGTGACTCTGTGCCGTCAAGAGCTTCCTGCTCACCAAGTCAACAACCCTCGCAGTCTCCTCCAAGAGATCCACGGTATATAACGCATGATCGCCTACCTCGCGCCAACTGATTGGTGTAAGGCATCTCCGCCCGTAAAGAGCCTCGAATGGCGCCATACCGATGCTCGAATGATGGTTGTTGTTATAAGTGAACTCAACAAGAGGTAAATGATCCTTCCAGGATACCTTCCACTCTAGAGAACATGCGCGTAAAAGATCCTCCAAGGTCTGTATCGTACGCTCACTCTGTCCGTCCGTCCGAGGGTGATACGCTGAACTCATCTTCAGCTCGGTCTGTAAAGCTGACATGAACTGCTGCCAGTAATGGGAAGTAAACCTTGAGTTTCTGTCAAACACTACCTCTCAGGGTATGCCGTGTAATCTCACAATGTGTTGTATGTACAATCTGGCCAACTGAGAAGGTGTATAAGTCATGCTAACAAGTATAAAATGGGCTGACTTCGTCAACCTATCAACAATGACGCAAATGGAATCGTGGCCTCCCGATGTCCTTGGCAATCCTGTAACAAAGTTTATCGAAATGCTCTCCCACTTCCACTCAGGAATGGGAAGAGGCTGCAGTAAACCAGGTGGTCGTCTGTGCTCCGCCTTCACCATCTGGCAAGTCAAACACCTGCTGACAAGCCCAGCTACGTTCCTCTTCATCCCATCCCACCAGAAATGTCTGCGAAGATCGTGGTACATCTTCGTACTGCCGGGATGAATGGAAAGATGCGAACAATACACCTCGTCAAGTATATCTCTATGTAGCTGCTCCTCGTTGGGAACCACTACCCGACCTGCCTTCCACAGAATCGACTCTGAGACAACAAAGTCGTCAAACTCATCCTTCACTGCCCGCATGTATCTGTCACGAATCCACAGGTATGTCTGCTGACCTACCACTATACGGTCCCAAAGACTGTTGTACCTAGGAGGTACGGAGATGGGAGAAGACGCACTATCCTGCGGATGCCAATCCGTCAGTGCTGCAAGTAAGTCCCAAGTGTATAGCCAGTTTATCGTACCCTCCGTGTGCGCTCTCCTGCTAAGGGCGTCTGCAACCACGTTTCCCTTACCAGGATGGTAAGAGATCGTGCAATCGTAGTCCTTCAGCAGCTCTAACCATCTGTGATGCCTCATGTTCAGCTCCTTCTGATCAAATATGTACTTCAGACTCTTGTGGTCTATGAAGAGCTCAAAGTTAACCCCGTACAAGTAGTAGCGACAGGTCTTCAGAGCGAAGACCACTGCCGCAAACTCAAGGTCATGCGTGGGGTAATTCCGCTCATGCGGTCTCAACTGTCTCGAAGCATAGGCAATCACATGCCCCCTTTGCATCAGCACTGCTCCCAAACCATCACCTGACGCGTCTGTGTAAACCGCGTAGTCCTGTGTACATGACGGTAGAGCAAGAATCGGAGCTGTAGTAAGTCTCTCCTACAGTGTCCTGAAGGCCTGTTCGCATGAACTATCCCAAACAAAAGGTACTCCCTTCTGTGTCAAACGCGTCAAGGATAGTACGATCCGTGAAAAGTTGCTGACAAAGCGTCTGTAATAGACTGCCAACCCAAGAAAACTACGAATCTGTGTTACCGTCTTGGGCTGCTCCCAAGACATCACTGCATCTATCTTCGCAGGGTCCACTGCGACACCTGCTCCTGAGATGACGTGTCCCAAGAATGAGACCTGTGGTAGCCAAAACTCACATTTACTCAACTTGGCATACAGTCTATGCTCTCTCAAGGTACCAAGCACTGCTCTCAAGTCGTTTTCATGGTCACATTCATTCTTCGAGTAAACCAACATGTCATCTATGAACACCACAACAAACTTGTCCAAGTAAGGATGGAATACTCTGTTCATCATGTCCATGAATGCCGCGGGAGCATTCGTCAGTCTGAATGGCATCACGACAAACTCGTAGTGGCACATACCGTGCCCGAAAGGCTATCTTTGGGATGTCTGTCTCCCGAATCCTCAACTGATGGTAACCCGAGCGGAGGTCGATCTTCGAGAACACTGAAGATCCCTGTAGCTGATCAAATAGATCATCAATGCGTGGCAGAGGATAACGGTTCTTCACCATCCTCTTGTTCAGCTGCCTGTAGTCAATGCAAAACCGCATGGTTCCATCCTTTTTCCGAACAAAGAGTACAGGAGCGCCCCAAGGTGAAGTGCTCGGCCTCACAAAGCCCAAGTCAAGCAACTCCTGTAGCTGCACCTTCAGCTCTCTCAGCTCTGCGGTTGCCATGCGATACGGAGCCATGGATATCGGCTGCGTATCAGGAAGCAACGAGATCTCGAACTCGATCTCTCTAACTGGAGGTAGTCCTGGTAACTCCTCAGGAAACACATCGGGATACTCCGACACAACTCTAATGTCCTGAGCCATTGGCTCTCTATCTGTAACCTCCTTAACAAAGGCCAGAAAAGTGTCACATCCCTGATCAACCAGTCGATGTGCTCTCAGCACTGAAATGTACTCCATCTTGGAGTCTTGCAATGTCCCCTCAAAAGTGAACTCTGTTAAGACGGGGATCCTGAAGATCACAGTCTTCCTGTAACAATCAACTAAAGTGTGATGCGTAGACAACCAATCCATGCCCAAAATCATGTCGAACTCAACAAGCTGTAGTAGAAGGCAGTCCGCAGTCATCTCGTGACCGCCTATGGACACTGGTAACCCTCTAACTATCTCTGAAATCATGAACGACTGTCCTCCTGGCCCTCGGATGTGAAATGGAGGATCTACGTCCTCCGTGACTCTACCCAATGTGGCTAGAAGCCTCACAGCAAGAAACGAATGGATAGCACCAGAATCAAACAACACGTGAAAAGGATGGCTCGAAATTGAAACCATACCTTTCACGACCGTGGCCGCGGACCGTGCCTGCTCAGTTGCAACCGCGTGAATCTGTCTCTAACGTATAGATCCGGCACTGGATCCTGTTGCGCTCTGAGCTGGTCTCTGCTGACCTCTGTACTGGGAGCTCCTCCCGGTAGCTCTCGAACGCGGTGGAGGTGGAGGTGGTGGAGTCTGTAGCTGTGGACACTGGGACCTGATATGTCCCACCTACTGGCACTGGTAGCACCTGATCGCCCTGCTCGGCGTAGAAGATGGACCGGCACTCTCTGCGGGTCTCGCGCTCTGTGCTCCAAACCTCTGCGACCCTGATGGATATGCTGCCTCAAAACCTCTACTGGACAGTGCTCCTCCCAAAGTAGTCGTGGGGGTCGAGCGAACACTGCCAGAAGAAGCCGTCCCCGTCGGACGAAAGCGTCGTGCTGACCGCTGTGGTCGAATTTGCCGTCGAATAGGTCCAGATGACCTCTGTGGTACCGGTGGCGGTCTAAAATTACTCCCAAAACGTCTCTCATGGACGTCCTCAATCCGCTCTGCTGCGTCAGTCACCTCAGCGATGGTAGTCAATCTCAACCCTGCCAACTTCTCATGAATATCCTCTCTCATGCCACGAACAAACTTCTCCAGATTCTCCTCTAGAAAAGCAGCTGCAAAAGATGTGTGGCGTGACAACTCTGTGTAGCGCACAAAGTACTCTCACGCTGTCATCCTGCCCTGTCTCAGCTCTGCAAACAACCTTCGTTGTGTCTCTCTCCAATTCCTTGAGAAGAAGTGGGCTCTGAAGTGGGTCTCAAAGTCTGTCCAGGTCGACACACGCCCCATCTCAGACACAGTAGCCTCCCACCAGCGCTCTGCAAACCCAGTAAGTGAGAACTCAACAAAGGGTAACCACGACTCTGATGGTGCCTGTATCATCCTGAATACCTTCGTCACCGTCCTGAGCCACTACTCAGCCTCGTCAGATGTACCCGTGCCCTGGAACTGGGTACTCCAACTCTCTGGTAGGATGTGAAAACATCATGATGTCTCGGTGCAGTAGGAAGAACGAACCCTGTGACCTCTACTCCTGTTGCAGGCCCTTGGCCTACCTCAGCTCTATCGGCTCCTGACTCCCTCGGAATCTCTGCCTCAGTATGCTGGTGAATCTCCTCAGAGAATAGATGCTCGGCTCTAGCGGACTCATCCCTGGATGGGTGGAATGAGGAGTCAGACAGCTCCTCCATCCTCAGCTCCATCCCAGTCTGGCGCTCAGCCAACTCAGTCTGTTGGGCAAGTATCTGATCCTGTCTCTGTCGTAGATCAGCGAGTGCAGCTAGTACCTGTGCCATCTCTCATGGCTGATCATGAGCTACTCGTGGTGCCATGCTAATCCTTCATGTATCGGATCATAGCATAGTTAAGCACAATTTAGGAAATAATCAGTTGTACTATTTCTCCTCATGGGATACTTATATGAATGAAATGTTCTGGTGACTTGTGGTTACAAAAATCTTTTGAATGTCAAAAATTTCCCAATCAGCTTTACGAGAAGTCAGAAGACTCTCGCAATTCGAAACTCAAGTTATTAAATTATGCAAAAGCGTGTATCGGGGTAACCTTGCTCTGATACCAAACCTGTAATGACCTCTCCTCCCGAGGACCTTAGGTTACCCGTCAAACACGTCATTTGCACACTTAACAAGCTTAGAGTTAATCTCATGCTTAAGAAAACCTAGGGAAATTTTTCGCTTTTTAAACATGACATTCACAGGATTTACTTTGGCTAATCAAGCAATCACAAGAAAACTAAAAGCGGAAGTAAGTAGTCCCAGAACTGAACGACAACATATCCATTCATTTTCATTTCATTCATATACATGCTGAAGTTTCGCAACATTCAATATACATGTATGTATCCCAAAAAATAACACTACAGAGGAGAACACAACAAACAATTGTCTAATGAGCTCCAAAAGAATATACCTGCTCTATAAGTGTAGCACCAAAAAGAAACAACAGCAGCCCAAACTATGTCGGCTACTCAGTCGCTGGACCTTTGCCTGCCACAGATAGAAAAGGGACAAGCAAGTATCTATCACAAAGTCATCAAGTACAAATTCTACACAGTTCTACTAAGAAAAGTAGTAAGCACAGACTAGAACAGCTAGAAAAACAGTAAGGTAACTGTAGTGGACAAAAGAAACTAGCAAGTAAAAGTGGGTTAATTGATTCTTTTAAATTATTGACTTGCTTTCTGAAGTCTAACAAGAACACACTCGCTCACTACCACACTGTGTCTCCCTCGATCAATGGAACTAACCAAACAACAACTCAAGCCTAGAAGTAAGTTTGTGGTCTTGGTCTGGTTAGGACCTCGATATCCAGATAGGACTTCAAAGTCCAGGTTGAACCTCACACTATGACTCTGAGGTATGGTGTACGCCTCAGGGTTGGGGTGCCTCCGTAGGCATGCGATGGTGTCTTGCATCCTAACTAAGTTCCCAACACTCCTTCTAGCTTGTTCTCTCAACTCACATTGATCCTCGGTCGACACATGTGATAGCTCGCTCCGGAAGGTGTACGTGTACTCACAACTCTCTCTCAACATTCACTCCTCGTTAGTCTCGACTAACGGTACTGTCGTCATTAGTCTCGTAGCGGAAGAGTCTAAAGATCACATATCTCTTACCCCATCACGAGGTCATAAACCTGGCGGAAAGGTATTGATGAAGTTTTTAGTGTTTGTTACCCACTACCCCATCACCAGTGCATGACATGGTGGAAAGGTAATAATGAAGTCATCAGTGTCTGCTAACCACTACCCCATCACCAGTGCACGACATGGCGGAAAGGTACAAATGGTGACATTGATGTCTACTGACCACTACCCCATCACCAGTGCACGACATAGTGGAAAGGTATTTATGGGACATCAATGTCTACTGATGAAACTTCATCTTAACTGGGCAATTGGTGAAATGTCACAAGTCTGTTAATCACAATCCCATCACCAGAGCACAACCTGGTGGAAGAGTAATAATTATAGCGGTGAGGAAACCCCCGAAGGGATTCGTCTGCTCTCGCCAATCACAATGGAAGTGTGGTCCAAGGGAAAGGCAGTGGTAGTACGACTACTACGCCACTGGAGGCAGGAAAGAGAAGAGGTAAGCCTGTCGGACCCAACTTCCTCTCTCGCTGCTCAACTCCTGAAGGAGAAAAGCTAAGTAAAAAACCAGACAAGCTCGTAACTAACTGCAGAGAACCCCCAACCTAGGCTCTCAAAGAAAAACCAACGGATCAGCAGAATGGTCTAGACAACTCGTGGATCCCAACGAAGCGAAAAAACCGAGCCGGCTCAAAGAAAACACGTAAAAAGACTGGGATCCTAGACCCATGCTCTCAATATCCGCTACCCAAGCCTGAGTGACCTCATCTCCTGCTCAGGTGAGGGTCACCGTGTCCTCGCATAGTCGGAGTATGAATCTCCACGACTGGCCACATGTGACATCACCATTTCTTTTATTTTCATTTTTCACTCTCAGTGTCTATGATTCCTTTGACTTATTTCACATCTACAAGTTATCGGTCCTAAACCCGAACTTGTTCTTATAAGAACCTCAACCGATCGAAGGACAGCGATACAGACCTATTATTAGTCTCTCTTTCATCTTTCACTGATGAACATCGTATCCTAGGATCTTTGACTACCAGATTTGTAACATCTTTCTTTCCTATTTTCCCCAAGATTCACAACACATACAAGATCTAGCTACTTAAAGATTTTTACTTTAAGGCAACAGGAAATCAGTTCATAGATTGGAGGAGTTAAACTCCTTACCTTACTTAGAGTCAGATGATAAGTCTTATACAAGGGACACCAAGGAACTTGACCCAACTCATAGGTACTCATTAGTGTGCACATGCAACATGATGTTTTACACTACTTGGTCTACTACAAGTATTACTGAACTCTTTTCAAGTCAATACCACGGCCCACAATATGAGCCAATCATGCCAAAATTCAAAATTCCATAAAGTCCTATTTTCATGTGTGATCCCACATATATACATATATATATATATATATATATATCAGCCTATAGCTCACAAAACCAAACACTTGGTCTCTTTATTATTAAATTCCCATTTCAACACACATTCAGTCACATGGAACCATGAATGTACCACCCAACTAGCAAAGTTTATCATCAAGTTTGTCCTCAATATATTAATCAATATCATGGAATTTGAGCCCACCTTCCTAAGTATCAATAGAGGGCTAATGCACAACTCTAAGATGGGTCTTAAGAGGGACTCTACCTTTCAAAAGTCATCACACAACAGTAGTACAAATGCATGTGCACTGTTATATGCACAACAGCACACATAGCAATTCAATGCATCTAATTCCTTTCAATTTCTCACCCAACTTCATGGGATTCACCTTCACCAATTTAAGCAACATATAATCTTTAAAGTCCAACAATAAGGAGTTCATTAAGAGGGCATTATATACCCCAAACATGCATATATTCAGCACATAAGTTTTATACGCAATGTATGAATATAGCAGCAGACACACAGCAGTTCAAGGCCCCAAAACCCTCTCATATTTTCATGCATACTCATGGCTTCCAACACCACATGATCTACTATAAATTCATGGTTAAGGGATAGCAAAACCGTGGCTATTATGCACTCAAAATCACAAACTTTCAGCAAGGAATATGCATGTGTGTACAACAACTTATCACAGTGAACCATCAGCCTAAAACCATCAACTTCAACTCAATATCCATCTCCTCTAAGGAGTTGAGTTACTATAAGATCACTCATATCATGTATGAGGAGAACTCGATGATTTGGCGTTTAAAAAAAACACAAAAAGATGTATGCTAATGGATCTAACCTGCATACACTGAAATTTGGCTAACATACCTTGGACAGCAGCTATCTTTCCCAAAATCACCACCAAAACTTAAACCAAAGGCATTGATCTCATGAGTTTTATAACACTCATTCATACAGCATCCAAACCACGAGGAATAGTTCTTAAGATCATCTCAAAAATCATGCATAACCCAAATACAAGGAACATCACAGATTCTAAAATTTGTTGAACTGCAATATAGCAGCAGTTAAAACACTCCCAAATCATCTTCAAATCCACTTCTAAGCCATGTATTAAAGGCCAATAGGATGGAGACAAGATCAAACATCAAGGATACTCGAAAATGGCCCTTATATCATACATAATCATGCATTAATCGCATGCAAATCACAAGAACACAGATCTGAATTTCAGTTGCATGTCCATGTGAACAGCAGCCAAAATCCCCCAAAATCATCATACAAATCCGAAATTTGCACATGGATCTAAAGCCAAATTGATGGAGGATATAACAGCAATCAAATGCCCACAAAATAGCTCAAGAATGTCCCCCAAATCAGGCCAAAAACCCGGATTTATCAAGCATGAACATATCTGGAAATTCCCAAAACCATTCATCAAAAGCCACTCCAAAACCAAATCAAAGTCCAACAAGAATCACAATCAAAACCTTGATATAGCAGCTCAACACAAGGCTCATAGAGTGGAGAAAGTTCTATCTTAATGGCAGCAAAGAGGGGTAAGATTTGTACCTTTAAACAGTGCTCAAGAACTGCTCAAGAACAGCTCAAGAACAGCAGCAACTCCAGTCTTCTATCACCAATTTCGATCCAAGCTTGGCCTTGGATCCTACATGCAATACTTGATCTTTGTTCCTCTCCTTCCCAGCTTTAGTTTGAGCTCAAGAACTCAAATTTTGGTGGAGAAATGAGGGAGAAAACTAAGAAAGAAGATGGAGGTCCATGGAAATTTTGGTCATGGAGAAGAGAGCTCCAACTCTCAAGAGGAAGAAGAAGAAGAATGAGGCTTAAGTGTGGGCACCCAAGGGGTTAGTGGGGCTATATAGGCATTGGCCATTTTGCAACAATAACCCACAAAACTTTCAAATATTGCAAACAAGGCCCACCCATGAATAGTGATCCCATACTAATCACATTTAACCACTTAATCTCCTCTTGGCCACTAACAACTACTTAATCACTTAATGGCTTTCCAAATCCCATCAATTTTCATCCATAATCATTCATCATTTAGGATTTAGTTGGCCTTTAGAATTTGGGGATGTTACAATCATAAAAACCTCAAAGAGAGTCTCGTCCTCGAGACTCCGCTTCTAAGTCAGGTTTGTCAGTTTGCCATAAAAACCTCAAGGTTTTTCACCCATAAAAACCTCAAAGAAGGTTTTAACCCAAGAAGTGAAATGGTTTGCCAAACAGAGAATTGATAAACTAAACTCATAAAGTACCTGAGAAGAGTCGCGGATATTTCTCACGCATCGCTGCTTCGGTCTCCCATGTCGCCTCCTCAACACCCTGTCGGTGCCATAGGATCTTGACTAAGGGGATGTTCTTGTTTCGAAGCCTCCTGACTGCAAAATCAAGTATCTGCACTTGCTCCTCCTCGTATGTCAACTCTGGCTCTATGTCAAGGCTCTCATAGCTGATGATATGCCGAGGATCGTGCACGTACTTCCTCAAGTTCGATACATGGAATACGTCGTGAATGGCCGCCAAACGTGGGGGAAGTGCCAGTATGTACGCCACCTTCCCGACACGTGAAAGTATCTCAAATGACCCAACAAAACGTGGCGCCAGCTTGCCACGGACTCCGAACCGGTGTATCCCCTTCATGGGCGATACACGCAGGAACACAAAATCCCCAACCTGAAACTCCAAGTGTCGGCGTCGTCGATCTGCGTAGCTCTTCTGGCGACTCTGTGCCGTCAAGAGCTTCCTCCTCACCTAGTCAACAACCCTCGCAGTCTCCTCCAAGAGATCCACGGTATATAACGCTTGATCGCCTACCTCGCGCCAATTGATTGGCGTAAGGCATCTCCGCCCGTAAAGAGCCTCGAATGGCGCCATGCCTATGCTCGAATGATGGTTGTTGTTATAAGTGAACTCAGCAAGAGGTAAATGATCCTTCCAGGATCCCTTCCACTCTAGACAACAGGCGCGTAAAAGATCCTCCAAGGTCTGTATTGTACGCTCGCTCTGTCCGTCCGTCTAAGGGTGATACGCTGAACTCATCTTCAGCTCGGTCTGTAAAGCTGACATGAACTGTTGCCAGTAATGGGAAGTAAACCTTGAGTCTCTGTCAGACACTACCTCTCGGGGTATGTCGTGTAATCTCACAATGTGTTGTATGTACAATCTGGCCAACTGAGAATGTGTATAAGTCATGCTAACAGGTATAAAATGGGCTGACTTCGTCAACCTATCAACAATGACCCAAATGGAATCGTGGCCTCCCGGTGTCCTTGGCAATCCTGTAACAAAGTCCATCGAAATGCTCTCCCACTTCCACTCAGGAATGGGAAGAGGCTGCAGTAAACTAGGTGGTCGTCTGTGCTCTGCCTTCACCATCTGGCAAGTCAAACACATGCTGACATGCCCAGCTACGTCCCTCTTCATCCCATCCCACCAGAAATGTCTGCGAAGATCCTGGTACATCTTCGTACTGCTGGGATGAATGGAAAGATGCGAACAATGCGCCTTGTCAAGTATATCTCTACGTAGCTGCTCCTCATTGGGAACCACTACCCGACCTGCCTTCCACAGAATCGACTCTCAGACAACAAAGTCGTCAAACTGATCCTTCACTACCCGCATGTATCTATCACGAATCCACGGGTCTGTCTGCTGACCTGCCACTATATGGTCCCAAAGACTGTTGTACTTAGGAGGTACGGAGATGGGAGAAGACGCACTGTCCTGCGGATGCCAATCCGTCAGTGCTGCAAGTAAGTCCCAAGTGTATAGCCAGTTCATCGTACCCTCCATGTGCGCTCTCCTGCTAAGGGCGTCTGCAACCACGTTTTCCTTACCAGGATGGTAAGTAATCGTATAATCGTAGTCCTTCAGCAGCTCTAACCATCTGCGCTGCCTCATGTTCAGCTCCTTCTGATCAAATATGTACTTCAGACTCTTGTGGTCTTTGAAGAGCTCAAAGTTAAGCCCGTACAAGTAGTGGTGCCAGGTCTTCAGAGCGAAGACCACTGTCGCCAACTCAAGGTCATGCGTGGGGTAATTCCGCTCATGCGGTCTCAACTGTCTCGAAGCATTGGCAATCACATGCCCCCTTTGCATCAGCACTGCTCCCAAACCATCACCTGGACGTGTCTGTGTAAACCGCGTAGTCATGTGTACCTGACGGTAGAGCAAGAATTGGAGATGTAGTAAGTCTCTCCTTCAGTGTCCTGGAAGCCTGCTCGCATGAACTATCCCAAACAAAAGGTACTCCCTTCTGTGTCAAACACGTCAAGGTTAGTACGATCCATGAAAAGATGCTGACAAAGCATCTGTAATAGCCTGCCAACCCAAGAAAACTACGAATCTGTGTCACCGTCTTGGGCTGCTCCCAAGACATCACTGCATCTATCTTCGCAGGGTCCACTGCGACACCTGCTCCTGAGATGACGTGTCCCAAGAATGAGACCTGAGGTAGCCAAAACTCACATTTACTCAACTTGGCATATAGTCTATGCTCTCTCAAGGTACCAAGCACTGCTCTCAAGTTGTTTTCATGGTCCCATTCATTCTTCAAGTAAACCAACATGTCATCTATGAACACCGCAACAAACTTGTCCAAGTAAGGACGGAATACTCTGTTCATCATGTCCATGAATGTCGCGGGAGCATTCGTCAGTCCGAATGGCATCACTACAAACTCGTAGTGGCCATACCGTGCCCGAAAGGCTGTCTTCGGGATGTCTGTCTCCTGAATCCTCAACTGATGGTAACCCGAGCGGAGGTCGATCTTCGAGAACACTGAAGATCCATGTAGCTGATCAAATAGATCATCAATGCGTGGCAGAGGATAACGGTTCTTCACCGTTCTCTTGTTCAGCTGCCTGTAGGCAATGCACAACCGCATGGTTCCATCCTTTTTCCGAACAAAGAGTACAGGAGCACCCCAAGGTGAAGTGCTCGGCCTCACAAAGCCCAAGTCAAGCAACTCCTGTAGCTGCACCTTCAGCTCTCTCAGCTCTGCGGGTGCCATGCGATACGGAGCCACGGATATCGGCTGCGTATCGGGAAGCAACGAGATCTCGAACGCGATCTCTCTAACTAGAGGTAGTCCTGGTAACTCCTCAGGAAACACATCGGGATACTCCGACACAACTCTAATGTCCTGAGCCATCGGCTCTCTATCTGTAACCTCCTTAACAAAGGCCAGAAAAGTGTCACATCCATGATCAACCAGTCGCTGTGCTCTCAGCACTGAAATGTACTCCATCCTGGAGTCCCGCAATGTCCCCTCAAAAGTGAACTCTGTCAAGACGGGGATCATGAAGATCACAGTCTTCTTGTAACAGTCGACTAAAGCGTGATGCGTAGACAACCAATCCATGCCCAAAATCATGTCGAACTCAACAAGCTGTAGCAGAAGGCAATCCACAGTCATCTCGTGACCGCCTATGGACACTGGTAACCATCTAACTATCTCTGAAATCACGAACAACTGTCCTCCTGGCCCTCGGATGTGAAATGGAGGATCTACGTCCTCCGCGACTCTACCCGATGTGGCTAGAAGCCTCACAACAAGAAACGAATGGATAGCACCAGAATCAAACAACACGTGAAAAGGATGGCTCGAAACTGAAACCATACCTTTCACGACCGTGGCCGCGGACCGTACCTGCTCAGCTGTAACTACGTGAATATGTCCCTGACGTATAGATCCGACACTGGATCCTGCTGCGCTCTGAGCTGGTCTCTGCTGACCTCTGTACTTGGAGCTCCTCCTGGTAGCTCTCGAACGCGGTGGAGGTGGAGGTGGTGGATTCTGTAGCTGTGGACACTGGGACCGGATATGTCCCACCTGTTGGCACTGGTAGCACTTGATCGCCCTGCTCGGCGTAGAAGATGGACCGGCACTCTCTGTGGGTCTCGCGCTCTGTGCTCCAAACCTCTGCGACCCTGATGGATGTGCTGCCTCAAAACCTCTACTTGACAGTGCTCCTCCCAAAGTAGTCGTGGGGGTCGAGCGAACACTGCCAGAAGAAGCCGTCCCCGTCGGACGAAAGCGTCGTGCTGACCGTTGTGGTCGAAACTGCCGTCGAATAGTCCAGATGACCTCTGTGGTACCGGCGGCGGTCTAAAAGTACTCTCAAAACGTCTCTCACGGATGCCCTCAATCCGCTCTGCTGCGTCAGTCACCTCAGCGATGGTAGTCAATCTCAGCCCCGCCAACTTCTCCTGAACATCTTCTCTTATGTCACGAACAAACTTCTCAAGATTCTCCTCTGGAAAAGCAGCTGCAGAAGATGTGTGGCGTGACAACTCTGTGTAGCGCACAAAGTACTCTCGCGTTGTCATCCTGCCCTGTCTCAGCTCTGCAAACAACCTGCGCAATGTCTCTCTCCACTTCCCTGAGAAGAAGTGGGCTCTGAAGTGGGTCTCAAAGTCTGTCCAGGTCGGCACATGCCCCATCTCAGACACAGTAGCCTCCCACCAGCGCTCTATAAACCCAGTAAGTAAGAACTCAGCAAAGGGTAACCACGACTCTGATGGTGCCTGTATCATCCTAAATACCTTCGTCACCGTCCTGAGCCACTGCTCAGCCTCGTCATATGTACCCGTGCCCTGGAACCTGGGTACTCTAGCTCTCTGGTAGGATGTGAAAACATCATGATGTCTTGGTGCAGTAGGAAGAACGAACCTTGTAACCTCTACTCCTGCTGCAGGCCCTTGGCCTACCTCAGTTCTATCGGCTCCTGACTCCCTCGGAATCTCTGCCTCAGTATGCTGGTGAATCTCCTCAGAGAATAGATGCTTGGCTCTAGCGGACTCATCCCTGGATGGGTGGAATGAGGAGTCAGACAGCTCCTCCATCCTCAGCTCCATCCCCGTCTGGCGCTCAGCCAACTCAGTCTTCTAGGCAAGTATCTGATCCTTTCTCTGTCGCAGATCAGCGAGTGCAGCTAGTACCTGTGCCATCTCTCCTGGCTGATCATGAACTACTCGTGGTGCCATGCTAATCCTTCCTATATCGGATCACAGCATAGTTAAGCACACTTTAGTAAATAATCAATTGTACTATTTCTCCTCTTGGGATACTTATATGAATGAAATGTTCTGGTGACTTGTGGTTACATAAATCTTTTGAATGTCAAAAATTTCCCAATCGGCTTTACGAGAAGTCAGAAGACTCTCGCAATTCGAAACTCAAGTTATTAAATTATACAAAAGCGTGTCTCGGGGTAACCTTGCTCTGATACCAAACCTGTAATGACCACTCCTCTCGAGGACTTTAGGTTACCCGTCAAACACGTCATTTGCACACTTAACAAGCTTAGAGTTAATCTCATGCTTATGAAAACCTGGTGAAATTTTTCGCTTTTAAACATGGCATTCACAGGATTTACTTTGGCTAATCAAGCAACCACAAGAAAACTAAAAGCGGAAGTAAGTAGTCCCAGAACTGAACAACAACATATCCATTCATTTTCATTTCATTCATATACATGCTGAAGTTTCGCAACATTCAATATACATGTATGTATCCCAAAAAATAACACTACAGAGGAGAACACAACAAACAATTGTCTAATGAGCTCCAAAAGAATATACATGCTCTGTAAGTGTAGCACCAAAAAGAAACAACAGCAGCCCAAACTATGTCGGCTACTCAGTCGCTGGACCTTTGCCTGCCACAGATAGAAAAGGGACAAGCAAGTATCTGTCACAAAGTCGTTAAGTACAAATTCTACACAGTTCTACAAAGAAAAGTAGTAAGCACAGACTAGAACAACTAGAAAAACAGTAAGGTAACTGTAGTGGACGAAAGAAACTAGCAAGTAAAAGTGGGTTAATTGATTCTTTTAAATTATTTACTTGCTTTCTGAAGTCTAACAAGAACACGCTCGCTCACTACCACACTGTGTCTCCCTAGATCAATGGAACTAACCAAACAACAACTCAAGCCTAGAAGTAAGTCTGTGTCTTGGTCCGGTTAGGCCCTCGATATCCGGGTAGGACTTCAAAGTCCAGGTTGAACCTCACACTATGACTCTGAGGTATGGTGTACGCCTCAGGGTTGGGGTGCCTCCGTAGGCATGCGATGGTGTCTTGCATCCTAACTAAGTTCCCAACACTCCTTCTAGCTTGTTCTCTCAACTCACATTTATCCTCGGTCGACACATGTGATAGCTCGCTCCCGAAGGTGTACGTGTACTCACAACTCTCTCTCAACATTCACTCCTCGTTAGTCTCGACTAACGGTACTGTCGTCATTAGTCTCGTAGCGGAAGAGTCTAAAGATCACATATCTCTTACCCCATCACGAGGTCATAAACCTGGCGGAAAGGTATTGATGAAATTTTTAGTGTCTGTTACCCACTACCCCATCACCAGTGCACGACATGGTGGAAAGGTAATAATGAAGTCATCAGTGTCTGCTAACCACTACCCCATCACCAGTGCACGACATGGCGGAAAGGTACAAATTGTGACATTGATGTCTACTGACCACTACCCATCACTAGTGCACGACATAGTGGAAAGGTATTTATGGGACATCAATGTCTACTGATGAAACTTCATCTTAACTGGGCAATTGGTGAAATGCCACAAGTCTGTTAATCACAATCCCATCACCAGAGCACAACCTGGTGGAAGAGTAATAATTATAGCAGTGAGGAAACCCCCGAAGGGATTCGTCTGCTCTCGCCAATCCCAGTAGAAGTGTGGTCCAAGGGAAAGGCAGTGTTAGTACGACTACTACGGCACTGGAGGCAGGAAAGAGAAGAGGTAAGCCTGCCGGACCCGACTTCCTCTCTCGCTGCTCAACTCCCGAAGGAGAAAAGCTAAGTAAAAACCAGACGAGCTCGCAACTAACTGCAGAGAACCCCCAACCTAGGCTCTCAAAGAAAAACCAACGGGTCAGCAGAATGGTCTAGACAACTCATGGATCCCAACGAAGCGAAAAAACCGAGCCGGCTCAAAGAAAACACGTAAAAAGACTGGGATCCTAGACCCATGCTCTCAATGTCCGCTACCCAAGCCTGAGCGACCTCATCTCCTACTCAGGTGAGGGTCACCGCGCCCTCGCACAGTCGGAGTATGAATCTCCACGACTGGCCACATGTGACATCACCATTTCTTTTATTTTCATTTTTCACTCTCAGTGTCTATGATTCCTTTCACTTATTTCACATCTACAAGTTATCGGTCCTAAACCCGAACTTGTTCTTACAAGAACCTCAACCGATCGAAGGTCAGGGATACAGACCTATTATTAGTCTCTCTTTCATCTTTCACTGATGAACATCGTTTCCTAGGATCTTTGACTACCAGATTTGTAACATCTTTCTTTCCTATTTTCCCTAAGATTCACAACACATACAAGATCTAGCTACTTAAATATTTGTACTTTAAGGCAACAGGAAATCAGTTCATAGATTGGAGGAGTTAAACTCCTTACCTTACTTAGAGTCAGATGATAAGTCTTATACAAGGGACACCAAGGAACTTGACCCAACTCACAGGTACTCATTAGTGTGCACATGCAACATGATGTTTACACTACTTGTGGTCTACTACAAGTATTACTGAACTCTTTTCAAGTCAATACCACAGCCCACAATATGAGCCAAGCATGCCAAAAATACAAATTCCATAAAGTCCTATTTTCATGTGTGATCCCACATATATACATATATATATATATATCAGCCTATAGCTCACAAAACCAAACACTTGGTCTCTTTATTATTAAATTCCTAATTTCAACACACATTCAGTCACATGGAACCATGAATGTACCACCCTACTAGCAAAGTGTATCATCAAGTTTGTCCTCGATTTCTTAATCAATATCATGGAATTTGAGCCCACCTTCCTAAGTATCAATAGAGGGCTAATGGACAACTCTGTGATGGGTCTTAAGAGGGACTCTACCTTTTCAAAAGTCATCACACAACAGTGGTAAAATGCATGTGCACTGTTATATGCACAACAGCACACATAGCAATTCAAGGCATCCAATTCCTTTCAATTTCTCACCCAACTTCATGGGATTCACCTTCACAATTTAAGCAACATATAATCTTTAATGTCCAACAATAAGGAGTTCATTAAGAGGGCATTACATACCCCAAACATGCATATATTCAGCACATAAGTTTTATGCGCAATGTATGAATATAACAGCAGACACACAACAGTTCAAGGCCCCAAAACCCTCTCATATTTTCATGCATACTCATGGCTTCCAACACCACATGATCTACTATAAATTCACGGTTAAGGGATAGCAAAACCGTGGCTATTTTGCACTCAAAATCAAAAACATTTAGCAAGGAATATGCATGCGTGTACATCAACTTATCACAGTGAACCATCAGTCCAAAACCATCAACATCAACTCAAAATCCATCTCCTCTAAGGAGTTGAGTTACTATAAGATCACTCATATCATGTATGAGGAGAACTCGATGATTTGGCAAATAAAAAAACACAAAAAAGATGTATGCTAATGGATCTAACATGCATACACTGAAATTTGGCTAATAGTCCTTGGACAGCAGCTATCTTTCCCAAAATCACCACCAAAACTTAAACCAAAGGCATGGATCTCATGGGTTTTATAACACTCATTCATACAGCATCCAAACCACGAGGAATGGTTCTTAAGATCATCTCAAAAATCATGCATAACCCAAATACAAGGAAGATCACATATTCTGAAATTTGTA